>OX401417.1:15177154-15638627 GCA_947846245.1 Cerastoderma edule | reverse complement strand
AACTCTGAATCACAAACACCTACTTTGCTAATAGACTCAGGCATAAGGTATTCTGGATGCATCCAAGATCACATCAGTGGCACCAACTCGACCTTATCATCACCAGAAGAAGGAATCTTCAGAACGTGCACAACACCAGGAGTTATCATAGTGCTGACTGCAATACGGATCATTCCCTCATTCTCAGCAAGGTCACACTAGTCCCTCACAAACTTCATCATGCAAAACCAAGAGGTCCTGTGATGGTCCTGTAAAGATCAACACAGCACGCACTGGAGATGAGGAAAGAGCCAGCAACTTTCAAACCTCCATAGAAGCAATACTACCACTAGCGGCCGGTGAATCTGCTGAGGTTAGATGGGCATATCGGAAAAAAGAAAGGAAAATAGTGACTGGACAGAAGCCAATCTCCAAGAAATGGAACCCCTGACAAAACAAAAGAGACAGGCCCTCTTAAACTGGAAAAAAGATCCGACACCTGTAAACATGAACACGTTGAGAAGGGCCAGAGCCGAAAGCCAAGCGATAGCCAGGAAATGTGCCAACTACTATTGGTTATAAATGTGCTTCTCAATTTGAGTAGGCATCTAACACTGGTAACATCAAAGCAATGTGCGACGGTATCAAACAAGCAACCAAACCAGCCACAAAGAAAAGCGCCCACTCAAGTCCAAAACAGGGGCAGTCATAACAGACCGCAACAAACAAATGGAGAGATGGGTGAAACATTACCTTGAGCTGTATTCTACTGAAAGTAAGATCTCAGATGAAGCATTCAATAGCATCCCAGAAATGTCAGTTCTACAGGAGCTTGATGCCGAACCTACAGCTGCAGAGCTGGAGAGGGCTATCAATAAATTAAAGTGTGGCAAATTCCAGGAAATGATGCCATTTCACCAGAGATTTTCAAACAAGGGAAGTCAGCTCTAATCCCACATCTACATGAGCTCCCGCAACTATGCTGGAGGGAAGGGGAAGTTCCTCAAGACATGCGAGACGCAAAGATAAAGGCGCTTTTCAAGAACAAAGGTGACCGAAACGACTGCAACAACTACCGTGGAATCTCTCTGTTAAGCATTGGAGGTAAAGTCTTTGCAATAATTGTTCTAACACGACTCCAGACGCTGGCCAAGCGAGTCTACCCAGAGTCACAATGCGGCTTCCGATCTGAGAGGTCTACAATCGACATGATCTTCTCTGTGAGACAGCTCCCAGAAAAATGCAGAGAGCAGCGACAACCTTTGTACCTTGCATTCGTTGACTTAACTAAGGCGTTCGACCGTGTTAGCAGTGATGGGTTGTTCAAGCTTCTTCAAAGAATTGGTTGTCCACCAAAACTGCTCAGCATAACAAAATCATTCCACACAGATGTGAAAAGTACAGTATGTTTTGATGGAGACATGTCGGAGGCAAGGCTGTGTGCTCGCCCCTACACTCTTTGGAATCTTCTTCTCACTTGTCCTGTCTCACGCGTTCCAGTCTTCCAAAGATGGTGTCTACCTGCATACTCGGCATGATGGCAAGTTGTTCAGCCTTGCCCGCCTCTGTGCAAAGACCAAAGTAACCTGCGTCCTCCTTAGAGATATGCTTTTTGCTGATCATGCCGCTCTTGCAAGCCACACTGAAGATTGTTTCCAGCGGTTGATGGACAAATTTTCCAAAGCATGTGATGAGTTCCGCCTCACAATCAGCATAAAAAAGACAGAGGTCATGGGCCAAGACGTTACTACCCCGCCTTCCATCTCAATAAACGGCACTACACTTGCAGTTGTGAATAAGTTCAAGGTGCCTGGGGTCTCTCATCTCAGATAATGTCTCACTGGATGCTGAAATCACAGCTCGCATCGGAAAAGCTGCTGCTGTCATGTCGAAGCTGCCAAAGAGGGTGTGGGAAAACAGGAACTTAACATTAAACACCAAACTTGCGGTTGACAAAGCATGTGTCCTAAGCACACTGTTGTATGGAAGCGAGTCCTGGGCCACATATGCAAGACAAGAGACAAGGTTAAATGTGTATCACATGCGGTGTTTGAGGACGATTCTGGGTCTTACTTGGAAAGACATGGTCACCAACTCTGACGTGCTTAGCAGAGCAAACACTTCTTCAATATTTGCCATGCTTTCTCAGCGACGCCTACGCTGGCGTGGGCACGTAAGACGTATTGAGGAAGGTCTCCTACCCAAGGACCTTTTGTATGGACAGTTAGAGCTCGGATCCCGTCAACAAGGCCGCCCTCACCTTAGATTTAAGGACTTCTTCAAAAGAGACCTTCATTCAATATGCATCAATACGGATACATGGGAGGAAACCGCAAGCAAACGTTCTTCATGGAGGCTCGCTGTCCGCAGTGGGGTGAAGGAGTCAGAAGAACGTCATTATAGACAGCATTACCAGAAAAGAGAGAAACGCTTGGCAGCAGTCAACCAGGACTGTACTATTTTCATTTGCGGTGATTGTAGAAAGGACTGCCACTCAAAAATTGGCCTTTACAGTCATCGCAGACATTGCAGAACATCGACACGGCGCAACTCATCGTCTTCCTAGACGGACAGAGGCCAACAACAGCTTGTAGATACAACATCAAAAAATGAAAAACGTCATATCTTCTGGTGTTGTTTAGAATCGGTTTTTTTTTCATCTCATTATTACTTGTTGATACAACATCAAATATTCAGAATCCGTTCTATTTTTATTTCATTGGTACTTGTAGATACAACATAAAAATATGATAACCGTCATATCTTCTGGTGTTATTTCGAATCGGTTCTATTTTTATTTCATTATTACTTGTAGATACGACATCAAAATTTGAAAACCGTCATATCTTCTGGTGTTATATAGAATCGATTCTGTTTCTATCTCATTATTACTTGTAGACACAACATTAACATATGGAAAAGAACGTCATATCTTCTGGTGTTGTTTAGAATCGGTTCTATCCTTATCTCATTATTACTTGTAGATCCAACATAAAAATATGAAAATCGTCATTTATCTGGTGTTATTTAGAATCGGTTCTATTTTTATCTTACTATTACTTGTTGATACAACATCAACATACGAAAAAAACGTCATATCTTCTGGTGTTATTTAGAATCGGTTCTATTTTTATCTCATTATTACTTGTAGAGACAACATCAAAATATGAAAACCGTCATATCTTCTGGTGTTATTTAGAATCGGTTCTATTTTTATCTCACTATTATTTGTAGAGACAACATCAAAATATGGAAACCGTCATATCTTCTGGTGTTATTTAGAATCAGTACTATTTTTATCTCATTATTATTTGTAGAGACAACATCAAAATCTGGTGTTATTTAGAATCGGTTCTATTTTTGGATCTAACATGTTTGCATAAGCATGAAGTCGGCTCCAGCACAAGATGGGTTTAGCAAATGACTAACACACAAAGTAACATTCAAAATTACCACGAACTATTTTACTCTAGAACGACCAACCTCTTTACCATTAATACTCGCTTCCACATGGGTCATCTGCACAGCGATAATCTTTACAAAGCATTGTGACAAAATGAAAAATGTCCTCTATTTGAAAAATATAAATCCTTTTTTCTAGATCGGTTTCTATCCAAAACAATGGAGAACATTTATTTATTTTGTGTCACTTGATATTTTCGAGCGATGTTTTCTATATTTTCTAGATCGGTTTCTATCCAAAACAATGGAGAACATTTATCAATTTTGTGTTTATGTGTTTTGGGGTTTTTTTTTACGAGCGATGTTGTTTTCAATTAGGACCTGTCATAAATTACAACTGGAGGCTAAAGAAAAAATGAACAATGACGGAAAACATTGTTTCTGAATCAATGCGTGCAGCTCTATAGATAGAATACTCTTCTATTAGTATCATTTCGTAGGTTAATCATGAATTAGTTGATGAACAAATAAACGAAATATAAACAAATATACATGATAATTCAGTACGCTTTCCTCTGAATCAGTAATTCCAGACGGTATGATGAAACATTTGAGATTCGATGACGCGGCCAAGGAAACGTCCCTCCATCCGACTTTCAAGTTCAAGGGACATAACTTTTAATCCAATAAAAACTTGGAACGTCATGAGTTGCCCCCCTTCCGTTATAACTGATCGCATTTAGATGTTGCCCTCATCTCGAGAAAATCTGTCTCTCCTCGGGCTAATTGGCAACAGACGAAGGTCATAAAACCCTTTTTGATCGACGAAAAACCTCTATCATTGATAATAAATATTTACTGTTCGTAGAAAAATAAAATCTTCGCCCATGGTGAGCATATCCTCCCCATTTTCCGCAATGATTTCAAACGCTTTGAGGGTTTAAACAATGTCTTGTATTAGGGAACGGCTTTAATCAGCTTAGGTATCGTTTTACTTAACAGCTTATGCATAAAACATTCGTAAGTATAAAACGGCATTCCTTCTTTTTTCAATAATGAGATAAGGAAAATTGCAAAGTAACTCATCATTGTGTCACACCACAACATTGCAGTTTTATTTAAAAAAATATCGTTGAATATCAGTTTTGATTGATACATTTTCCTTAACCCTTTCCCAAACAAATTTTCGACGTTCCCAAAATGAAAGAGTTTGCAGACGCCATTTCAAAATGTGATGAAATTGGAAAATAATCTTCGGATAGGCCAGAAAACATTGTCTGAAAAAGGAAAAATTGCTCGTCACGAGCAATTTCTCCTTTTCCCTCAATGTTTTCTAAAGTCGTCTGCAACAAAGTGGTCAAATGTCGTTATTGTTTGGGAAAGGGTTACGTCGTTTAGTAAAACAGAACACTGTGTCTTTATCTAAGAGCAGAGCTAAACGATGACGAAGGGTATTTAGAAACCGTTATGACAAAAGGATCAATTGATCCTGATGAGCAGATTATCCTATTGGCCAAATTATTTCTACACATTATCAGATAATGTACATTATCAGAGTGGTAAAAATGATTTGTTTGGTGCGCTTTTTCTGGAAATTTATCATGCTTTTCTTGTTTGTCGTCTGCTGTTCCTGGAAATTTATCATGCTTTTCTTGTTTGTGATCTGCAGTTTCCTGGAAATGTATCATGCTTTTCTTGTTTGTCGTCTGCTGTTTCCTGGAAATTGATCATGCTTTTCTTGCTTGTCGTCTGCAGTTTCCTGGAAATTTATCATGCCTTTCTTGTTTGTCGTCTGCAGTTTCTTGGAAATTTATCATGCTTTTTTGTCTGTCGTCTGCTGTTTCTTTCAATAAGGACCAGTTTGAGAAACTAAATATGGGGAATAGATTAAGATGATGTTCTTGGGAACGTAAAGAATTATTATGGAGAACATGCTGGTAAATGACAACACAACTGATCAGTGGACGACAGTGTTTTTTATTAATCGTGTCCTAAGGGGGTGGGTTGGGGTGGGATGTATTTTGCTCGGTTTATTACAGACGTAATAGATTTTGATGTGGGATGTTACAAAAGAAAGCTATTGCGACAGTAGCCAATTGTATTTGTAAATCATTCAATTCAGTACATTCATTTGACCCTCTAATGGGTTAAAAAAACCACTAAATTAAACAGACGATATCAAAACAAAGAGATCAGTATGATATAAATAACACCCACACGAACAAGGGTCTCTGTGTGGCCTATTTACCCATTACCAAACAATAACGATGGGAAAGGGTTTAACATACAATAGCATAGAATGCAAAGTTTGAACCGAATCACTCGATTGCTACCGTCGTGTATTTTTGGCTGTCACACCAGAATAAAAGCATTGGTGTTCCGACATGGTATACATGTACGCCAAACAGTATTATATTGGACAAGTCGCCATGAAAATGGAAAGGACTATCTCACAGGTTGTGCAAATATCAGGTTAACTTTTTCAAGAAAAGATACAAAGAGTAGCAGACAGGTTAAATCACAGGCCAGCCGTCATTTTACTTGGTGGCTGGCCTGGATCTAACCTGTTAGCATAAGCATGAAGTCGGTTCCAGTAGGCTTCTATAAGGGCTGATTTCTGTGTTTTCTTTTTTAAGTGCTTTGATGGCAAAACCTAGGGCTAACCCATTTCGATTATTGATCATTACGGATTTGAGTTGTACACATGCACAGTCAAACGTTTGCGAGACCCATATGAGGAATATTTCTAGAATTACCGCCAACTATTATTTATTTTACATTGATTGTGAAACCAGTTTTTACAACTTAGATACATAACTCTTGATTCTGCTTCCTGGATACATAACCACGCGCCAAATGTGGATTAATGTTGATAAAAGTTACAAGGCTGATCCCACTTCTAACGCCAAATATCATTGGGTAATTTGCCAATCTGAACACATCGGGTTTATCCAATGAAAACACCTCTGAAATAATAGGGATGACGCCATATTGTTTCCTGAGAGAATGACGTCACTTTACTTTCGTTTTTAAAAATAGATCTTAAATGTGAAATCTAAAATGTCGTTTAATTTGATTGAGGAAACAACTATACATGTCACAACAACAATTTCGCCATTTGGTATGAGCTACTTACAAAAAATGATTTAAAAGGATGTCCAACACTTCCATATACATTTAACTTAACGTGCACGCTTAGAAAATGTGTTTATTGCCGGATGCCGATTTACCTAAAAAATTGTAACCCTACACTTATATCCGAGGGGTATTTCACAGCTCACGAAAATACCGAGTAGTTCCGATTGGTAATTCGCATTTAGATCACTTTTTACGACCTAAATCGTTTAAAAAAATACTATAGTTACATCATGAATGTTCTATATATCCACTACGCGTTGTTGAAAGAGGTTGATAAATAATGGATCATTAGCTTATTTCATGTTACTCTTTAGATAGGTAATGCCATTTTATCCGTAGACGGCATTTTATATTAAAGAAATAATTAAATCCTTTATCTGAGAGAAAGTCCCTTTTGAATGGTGATGGTCATGGGTTTTTATCAGTTTTATTAACTCTGAAACAAAAAATTCTTTTTCTGTGTCCTTTGGATGCTGAGAAAAATACTTGTTTCCGTGGGGTTTGAACACTTGACCTTGTGTTAACCTTTTCCCAAACAAAAAATGTTCGACTTTCCCAAATGAAAGAATTTGCAGACGACATTTCAAAATGTAATGAAATTGAAAAATATTCTTCAGATAGAGCAGAAACCATTGTGGGAAATGACTAATTGCTCGTAACGAGCAATTTCTCCTGTTCCCACAATGTTTTCTAAAGTCGTCTGCAACAAAGTGGTCAAATGTCGTCATTGTTTGGGAAAGGGTTAAACAAACGGGCACTTGACACGGAAACAACTAAACATAATAAAGGGCTATTTAAAACGCCTTGCCGATTTAGAACACTTCAGTACACACGGGCTTGAATAAATGCATTACTCGCAAAACCGTGTTCATACATGTACTATTATAGGTATCTTTTGTAGTATACATACATGGATTTGGGAGTTATATACTGATTTGAGCCCCTGTTCTTCAGAACATATAAATAAGACATTGCTCATGATGAGCATATTATCGCATCATTTCACTTTTTTCTTTTTGTGTTTGATAGGCAACGCAATGACCTTCCTCAATCGGAACTACTCGGGTATTTCATAAACCCGATGTGTTCAGATTGTGACCTTCCTATTAGCATCGGTCGTTTCTATTCGGGTTTTTCCATTGGATAAACCATGCTAGTCAGGCCTATTTATAGAAAAATGGTTTTCCCCATTCTGGGTAATGAGATATGCGTTTGTTTAAAAGTCGTCTGTTTTATTTGGTATTTTGATCCTAGGCGAGCATGTTCTCATTTATTTTTCTTTATTTCTTTCAATGCTGAACCCTTTACCAAACGCCAAATTTTCGACCGTCTCAAATTGAAAGAGTTCGCAGACGACATTTCAAAACGTGGTGTTATTGAAAAGCTATTGAAAAATGAGTTTCAGATAGGGCAGAAAAGGTTGTGGGAAAAGGAGAAATTGCTCGTTTCAAGAGCAATTTCTCCTTTTCCCACAATGTTTTTCAGAGTTATATGCAACGAACTGTTAATCTTACTTGAACCATTCCAACTTAAATTCACAAGAGACGGAGCCTTGTCACTATAAACACAAAGTATATGGCCTGAAAAATCAAAACTGAAAAAGAACTCTTCCTCGTTATATTTTTTCCCAAAATGTTTTGTATTCGCTCTTAAAACAATTATTATGGCCGAAAGTTTACTGGTAGAGAAAAGGCACAATACATCGGAAGGTTGTCTACTGCCTACACTCCTAACTCATCGGATTTATCCAATGAAAACACGGGAATACCCGAGTAGTCCCAATTACAAATGCATTACGACATACGTAATATCTTGTTTCATTCTGTTACGGGACAAAGCCTAGTTTAGACGTAGTACAACAGATCAGGAAGTTTTTGAAATTGGACGTCAAAAGTGAGTGTTATTCATTCGTTACATTTAGCAGTTCGGTAATTCTTCCATGTTACCGACTTTTTTTGTTGTTGTGGTTTTCCTTTCTTTTCCAAAGGTATATTTTTTTTTCAGCCGATCACTTTCGTTTTCCATTGCCCTATATGCGCCATGTTCCGACCATCTTCTTTCCGGTTCTAGTGGTAAATGATAGCCAATGGTTTATAACGGCGTTACGTCTATCACTTGGTAGAGAAATCGTAAGCGATTTAGGACATTCACATCTCTCGACTCGAGGGACTTTGAGCGAACGGCACGGCCTAAATGGAAACAGCATTCACCGGTTGTTGCGAAGAATTGATCGTCGGAACATGGTATAGATTAAATAGTGAAAAACAAAAGTAATCTGATGAAAAAATGCATAAATACCTGCTCATTCATAGGCGCCGCCATTTGCAATCACATGATCACCGCGCCTAATTCAGAACCGCTAAATAACCAATTTACGACAGTGTGTGGGACGGTCGAAAATTTGACGTTTGGTAAAGGGTTAAAGCACTCACGCCCATAATTAATACACATATTACAATGTGCGATGCATAGAGTTGTATAATATACGTATTCCCATAAATGCATCGAAAATAACAACATAGAGAAAAGGGTAGGGGGAATTAATTTGGTAAGGGCGGTTTGATTATGTAAGTGCTTATGGAATGCTCTTTTGTTCTTTATTAACGATATTATATCTCTTCTTGATTTGAATGCTTGTTTGTATTCTTCTTCTTCCATTAATGTACAGGATTCATTTTTGAGTATTATCGTACATGTTTTATTAACCGGGTATTCAGATGATACGTGATTTATTATCGGTATTGAGTAACTTTGTGAATTAAAACATATTTGGGTGATAAGTTTAGCGTTTTTGAATATAAGTTGATCTAAGACCTTTAAAATAAGGACACATTAATGTGAAATGGAATTCAAACTTTATATTATATCCTTTATTGAGTACACAAGTTATTTTTTCGTTTCTCATTATACTGGTATGACGCATCTTATCTATACATTGTATAAATATAACTAAATTTAGTTCATGTGAAGATAATTGTATATTGATTATAGATTAAAAACATCAAAATATATACATATGGCCAGTAGATTTTGAATTATAACAGACTACCACGATTATTAACAGTTATACATACATTACACATTAATGCAACGTGAAACTAAGATTGAGTTTTCTAATTCCTTTGTAAAGTAATGTTAAAAAAACAATTTCAGATGAAAAATTAGAAGTAATGAATGCTTATAAGCCCTATTGCACATAACTAGAAATATGTGTTAAGAAATCGGATATCCCTGTCGATCAGACCATCAAAGCAATGAATAATCAGTTCAATCTATTAATAAATGAAAGTGCTGAAAATTCTGAAAAAGAAGAAAGGCATTTCTGCATGTTCATCCGTGGAAGCAATCAGTGGTGTGAAAAACGTGATGTGCCGTACAGTACTGGTACAAGGAGAAAGTATATCTTAGGAATATAGTATAGGAACTTATGATTAACTGTGTTAAAAACAGTGAAGAACTCAAAATGAACCATCCCTTGAGCAAAATGAATTTCTTTATTTGGTCAATAGCGCTTGTGAAGCAAGTTCGATTGCTCTTGAGTTTGTTACTGGAATAATGAATGTAGATCAATTGGGTGAACAATGCGGATCCCTGTTGCTCAGAGGTTTCGAACCAAAGTCCTCCAGAATTCAAATGGCCATATAAAACCCCTGACATTCATAGATTATTAGATAACACACAAGCATGACCCATTTAGAAATTAAAATGTTTATAAAATGAAGACATCCCATTTTCCAGGTTAACAGGCATCACATCCACGTTTGTTCGGAATGGCAGAAGGTGTATCAGCGCAATCTACCCAGGGTTCCCCCTCAGATGATTTCATACTCACGCAAGATATGATACAAAGGTCGTTTGTAAGGCTTATGCAGGCTTCCTGGGATGTGATGTCTATATGTGACCATCTTTTGGCCCGCGGCTTGATGGACCTCTCTACATACAAGGACTTTCAAAAGTTTGCTGAACAAGCAAAAGCTGCAGATATGTCGGTCCGTTACGATCAGGATACAATGGTACGAAAATTCCTCGTCTTTCTAATGGATCATCCCATTCCATGGAGTGTGTTTTCTGCCCCCCTTAGCGTCGTGAATGCCCTGCAAATTAGGGAACTCATCGATTAGGGTAAATAGTAGGTCTACCAGAGTTATGTACCGTTGTAGCAAGTTTTTTCGGAAGAGGATTGTTTTTCTTAACTTTAACAGAACAGAACTTTATCTAACCCAATAACAAAATGTATGCAATTGTGGAACATAACAATATATTACAAGTTTTAAATAGAATAAGCATTTAGAAGGTATCAGGTATAGATTAAAGGGAGAAGGAAAATCTAACATCGCCTTGAGAATGTATCGTTTTCAGTCAGTGCCAACTTTGGGAGCCACCACATCAATCGGAAGACATAGGGTTTATCCAAAGAAAACACCTCTGGATGCCGCCATATTGTTCCCGGCGAGACTGACGTCACTGTTCTTTCGTTTTCAAAAATAGATTTTATATGTGAAATCTAAAGACTCGTTTAACTTGATCAAGGACACAACTTTAAACGTCACAACTTATAATATTGCCATTTCGTATGAGTTAGTCCTATCGGTAAAAAATGATTTAAAAGGATGTCTAACACTTATATATATATTCATTCAACTACTTAACGTGGACGTTTTGGAAATGTATTTTATGCCGGGGTATTCCGAATGATCCAGAAGTAGATACAGTTACAGCTTGGATCATCCGAGCTAATGCCGGGGTCGATTCAAAATGTGATGAAATTGGAAAGTAATATTATGATAGGGCAGAAAACATTGTGGGGAAAAGGAGAAATTGCTCGTAAAGAGCAATTTCTCCTTTTCCCACAATGTTTTCTAGTCATCTGCAACAAACTGGTCAAATGTCGTTATTGTTTGGTAATGGAAGAAATCGGTCATTATTACAACCTGTTAAATTCGTCTTAAACATAAGCATGAACTCAATTATTTAAACAATTGTTTATGTCCATGATTAATTAAATCGTTGTACATGTATCTCTTCTCAAAACGAAATAAAATATCTAAAAAATGTCAAAAAGGTTTGAAAAACTGTTCTGACTGTCTCTAGCTTATCTCCTACAACACATGATAACTGATTATTGAATTACTATTTTAGTTTGTTCTTTAATTCTCTTATTGTTATTTGACATTTTTCCATGTCATTTAATACAACTGATTTAAGACTGATAACACCAACATGTTTCCTTGGAGAGAGAAAATCTCAGAATGTACACATTTAGTATCGCTTTTGTCCTTTTTTGGAAGGGAAAATCGATCGGAACTACTCGTGTATCAGCGATTTTAATTGGCAAAATACACAATTGTGCTGAAGGTCGCGCCTGAATAAAAGACAGCCTATGCGCTTCGAGCTACTTGAACAGTACTATCAATAATTACGTTAACCCTTTACCAAACGCCAATGTTTCGAATGTCCCAAACTGAAACAGTTTGCAGACGACATATCAAAATGTGATGAAATTCAAATCTAAGCTTCCGATAGAGTACAAAAACTGTGGGAAAGGGAGAAATTGCTCGTAAATAGCAATTTCTCCTTTTTCCACATTGTTTTCACGAGTCGTCTGCAACAAACTGGTCAGATGTCGTTATTGTTTTGTGGGTTAAAACAATTTTTCATTTTCTTTTAAACTTTAAGTTGAAATAGAACGATATATAGCAAACTGTAGAACTATAAATAAAGAAAAAATTACTTAAAAATCCCCTTTATTCATCGACCATTTATTATCGAACAATGACCAGTGTCGGTGACCTCGGCCCATTACCTTGGCTTTGTTTGAGGACAATAAAGGAAAGACCAAAAAATTCTTATCATATGTATTATCATCTAGAGATTTTTGGGAAAAGGCCCAAGCCTGTTGAATTTGGGAAATTGTATGCTGAAATTGTTGAATTAGGAAGCCAAAAAGCTGGCATTAATTTGAATTTTTTTTTTTTTGGAAAACTGCATGATTTTAGAAAATTTCCATTTGCGAAGGTGCCTTTTATGGGCCCCTGTCATTTAACGTTAAAGGGCCTGTCATCTGATGTTTTCAATAACATCATTATTTGTTTTTCATCGTGGTGCGCTAATCTAACGGAACGTCTGGGCTGTAACAACAACAACAACAATAACAACATATTAACAAGGGAGATAACCAGTATGAAAGTGTTCAATGTTATGGTAAGATAGCAAGTTTCGCTTTTAATAATGGATGACTTGTTAGGTTCGATCCTGGGCACAATGCAGAAGCCCCCATCCATGGGCGATGCAGAAAAGAAGAAAGTGAGAGGTAGGCATATCACAAAGAAGAAAAAAGCTTTTAAATGACTCTCCAAACAATTTCCGTCTACTGGAAAGTCGCGCAATTTGATCTCGATTGAAGAGGAGTAAAATAACTTCAAGAAAGAATTGACGTGAAGTAGCCCCTCATATTGAAAACCCATGTCCAGTTGTAAAGACTCCAAGCCTACAAGAACACACTTTCGATAACGGCTGAAACATGGTAGATAAAACATCAAAACGTTCTTTTTCTGCTGGGCACATGTATGCAAAAATCCAAAATGGCCACCAACGAACATGTGTAGAGTTTAACCCATTACCAAACAATAACGACGTTTGACCACTTTTTGCAGCTGACTCTGGAAAACATTGTGGGAAAAGGAGAAATTGCTCTTAACATGCAATTTCACTCTTTCCCACAAAGTTTCAGCCATATCAGAAGATTATTTTCTTATTTCATCACACTTGAAATGTCGTCTGCAAACTCTTTCCATTTGGGACAGTCGAAAATTGTGCGTTTGGCAAAGGGTTAAACGAAATGAGACCACTTTTCAATTGATTTTATTGATGCATGTTGATTTGAGTATTCGGCCGCCTTACGGTATCGGAAGTTGAAAAGACAGAACTCCAATGCATGCGAGGATTGGTGTATACGTCACACGTTTCTTCACATTATGTCCATTTTTATACAAATGGGACACCAGAATTTTGCCTCTTTATAAAAAGAACAAACAACGAGATACCTGGCTAAGAATACCATTTAGTTGAAAATTAACAACTGTTTCTTAAATCTCTGTCTAGACTGCGAATAATCTGGATTAACGATGACAGGATTATCGAGGCTCAATTGCTTCCCCCAAATTGCTTCCCCCAAGTTGTTTCACTCCCAAAATGTGAGTGAAACAACCCTATACAATTCCATATTCACGCCACGTACAGTTTTACCATAAGTATAAGTTTGGGAAAGTGGACACCATATTCACAGTTTCACATCCGACTATAGCTGGCTGACTACGACTCTATATGCTATATCTTGGTTACTGATTCAACTTTGGTATGGTATATCTACTAAAAGGTAAAATGATGCTTATTGATTAATTAACCATGCATTAACGCAACAAGTTTCGCTTTACAAGGCTTCAAAATGTGATATCTCGCGCAACAGCAATAAGCCGAAGCCTTGAAAAGGTGGTGCTAAATTTTTGTCCTAGGGCTTATCAGCAAAGGAATTCTACAGATGGGATACTTTGACTAATTAATGCATCTGATTAATTTACCGTCTGAACTTCAAAGGATTTCGAAGCCGCCTCAATCCGACCATTCCAGTATGCTGAATCAAGTGCTCCCGTACCACCTTGCCCGTGTCGGCCGGTCTCGGCCTTATGAGGAGTTTTCCGCTGGAAGGTAGGTTATGTGTTTCAAAGCTGTCTGTTCACAGATGTGGGGATACTTTGGATATCAAAATATTATTTCTTCAAAAATGTATAACAGCTGTACTGTTGCATGATTCCTACTTGGAATTAAAATTGTTAAAAGTATTTAGAGCTTGTATATAACAAATGAATATGAATTTGAGTCCAAAAGTGTTTCAACGGTTTTGAAACCCATCACATACCATCTGTACATGCTTTGGTATGTTGACCAATTATTCTGAACCCATTTTTTTGTCCTGTAGCTATTTTTCATAAGATACCATGCAACAAAACAAAAATTGTGTTGTTTCATCGCAACTTTGCTTTGACTGGCAATTTGTATCGTGTGTGAACAAGCCCCTTTAAACCTCCCCCATATGGATATATTTATAACTGGTCTAAATTGAAAGAAACACTAGATGATACGAAAAGTGTTGACAATTTGAGGTAACAAAATTACAACATATTGTTTAGATATTTTCTCAGTGCCTAACCCTTAGAATGCTGGGTAATTTTCAAAAAAAAAAGATTTTTTTGTTATCAGCTTTCCAAAACCTTAAATATTTGCTTAATTTTGATGAGGAAATATAATCAGAGTAGCAAACAGGTTAGATCCAGGCCAGCTGCCAGATCCAGGCCAGTTGCCAATTTACTTGTAATGTTGGGTTATTACATTACCAGGGTCTTCCCCTTTTAAGGACATGTTCTACAGTTTTAAAAGAAAATAATCCTTTCATAGAATTTTCTAAATTTTTGATATGTTATTTAATATTCTATTGTGAATTCAAAAATGAAAAGAAAAATGCAGGTCGACAAATTAGTTTTTTCGTAAAATGACAGTTTCCATGGTAACGTTTGGGGCAAAACTGTCAAAATGACCATACCATCTTCAAAGGTAATAAAATAATTTCTGGAAGGTTTATTTATACAAAGAACATGAATTCATATATTCAATACTTTATAATTCATTTTTTTTTTTCAATTTGTTACAATCTGAACAATTTTTGTTATCCAAATCAGTTTTTCAAATTTTTGTATTCAACAAAAAACTGCTATGTATATTACAAATAAATGAAGATATCTTAAAATTCTTTTCATAGAATTTTCTTATTTTTCAGTATGTGAAGTAAAAATTTAATCTTGATTTACAAAATGCCAAAAAAGGTATATGTTGACAAGTTAGTTTTTCTGTAAAATGACAGTTTCCATGGTAACCGTATTTGAAAAAAAAAACATTTATAAAAACGATTAAAATAACTTTAATCTTGAAAAATACAAGCTGGGGGCTTAAAGGTCATATTTCTCGATAAACAAAATTTTCTTTAATTATGGTTTTTGAATAAGGTTATGGTTTCGTTATGACGGAGGTAATGAATTTTTTCTCATACAGAAGCGAAAAATGTTGTTTTTGACTACTTTTATTCACCTTTATCGATTTTTGTGAATGACTTATCTCCCTTGTTGTGACGTCATTTGTGCTTCAAAGTCATATGAACTATCAGTAAGAAGAATCTAGTTTTCAGTAACGACGGTGTTTTTGCACAAATTTCGGACATTTTAAGCGTTGAATTGTGTTTTGGGAAACGTATATTGGATATTGAATATGGTATTTTGACAGGTCTTCTGGTGTTATTCTGCTTTTGGTAGCAGGGATGCGAGTTTCTCCCGTTTTCCGACGAACATAAAAGCTGCAAAAAGTTTCGATAAGTAAACTGGACCGTGTTTACTTTACAAATAAGCAAAAGATATATTCCCCAAACAAGAACAGTAGGCTGTGTTACTTTCACTTCGAAGACGGCAAGTTTACGCATTGTTAGGCGTTTTCAGAGAATTGATTTTATTGATCTTTAAATGATCGGACTCAATTCAAAGTAATTTATACAGGTGAAGACGCTTCAAATTCATTCTACTTATTGAGTAACCGTTATATTTCCCTGAATTGATGTTCGTGATTAAAACAATTCCTGACTATTAGTTTGGGGTGTTAGAGCCTCGTGTAGTCTTGCTAGATATTTATATAGAATTTGCACTGTGTAAATGTATATAAATTCCAGAAAAGGATAAATCACGTTGATTACACCTTTTTTGAAAGTTAATTTCCTTGAATGACTCTCTTACTCGCCAAGCTAGTTTTGTTTGGAACAGTTTAACTATGCTACATACTTAGTCAGGAATACTTAATTAGGCTGCTTTACGATTATATTACGTAAGAATTCAAAGGGTTGCAAGAATATGTTAATTTCATCCAACATCATAAGTTATTGTATTGTCATGTCTTTGGGTTTTAAACGCTTAAATGCATCTTGTTCTTATTTGCAAAACTTGTTTTATGTTTAACATAATCGTAGAAACGTTGCCATTGTACATAAATGAGACAAAATAAAAAATGAACGTTGATTGCTATGAAAACAAACCGATTAAAACAAGCAAGTTTCTTTTATCTGCCGATGTCTTTGAATGAAAATTCAAAATAATGAATATTTGATATCCGCAAACTGTCTCTGGACTCATCAACGCAAATGATAATGGGTTCGATCTTAACTTAAGCGTCTGCTTTTCGGAATTATTTAAATCACACACCTCATTTTTATGCCATTGGTGATATTGGTTTAAATGACGTATGTCACACTAGAAATTCAGGTGTTCAAACATGATTATTACAAATTTATATTGATAATTTAGTAATAAGATCACTAAATATATAATTTACACATTTTAACATAATCTCTTTGTTTACAATTTAATTGATTATTGTCAGTTTACCTCACATACAAAGGGTCAATCAACAAACATCGGACATTACAAGGGTTAAGGGTCGTGATGCAAATTAACACCAATCTGCCACATTTGCACAGTATGTTTCAAGTCTCAAGCCCTTTATTGTTTAGGCGAAAGATAGCCTCTGGCGTTAATCTCTTAAATATCTCTGTTGTTAATTAACAGGTCAGACACGTTCTGCTATACCAGACATGAAATAACAAGCGGCAAATCTCACACTTTCAATGCGCGGCAATTAAATTTATCTAAAAAATCCATTGTTAAGATATAACCAATTAAGACCAAACTCTCACAGGATGTTTGGATTGATAAGGTGTCAGTACATATTTATCTCTCAATGTGACTTACGTCGGATACTTTGTCGTTATGATATTCAAAGAAGTGAACATGTTGTCTTTTCTATTAGAATAGTTTGACACTTCAATAAGTATATGATAATCAGTATTCACCAAAACGGTATTAACTCTATGTTTTCAACAAAAAAACGTTTTAACATCAAAATCAAGTTTTGTCAAATTGATATTTAAATTACAAAATCATAAAAAATAAATTAAAATATGTTTATTTAAGGTTGTTAGTAAAATAAACTATGACGACTTTTTTGTTTTAGCTGTTAATTATTAAACCTTTCCGAAAATTAAATGCTCAATATGTCAAGACTACTTACACGAGAGAAAACGAACATAAATGTAAAGTGAATATGAAGAACAATTCTTAAGTCAAAACAGTTGATCTAGTAAGACGACATCGGAATCAATTTCGAAATCATAGACCTCTTACTGGGGATGGAGTTACTGGAAAGTTGCCGGATGATTTTAACAAATACTCTTGAATGTGCCAGTGTTTAGTTTTGAAATTTGGATGTGTGGTGAAAATGTGAGTTAAAGGATAACCTTCGTATCACAAGTAAGTTGATGTGTGGTGAAAATGTGAATTAAAGGATAACCTTCGTATCACAAGTAAGTTGGGTTATAATACGGTTTGTTTGTTCGCAATTTATGATCTTCTCCCGTTTCATTTCATGTATTGATAAGACAATGGAGGGTGAATTTGACAGTCAATAGTTATACGATGTACGGTTTTAAGACAATTCGTTTATTCAGATCTATGTCTTTGTTTACTACTCAATTAAAACCTTAATGCTAATACACGATCATTGACGAAAAAGTACTCGTGGTTTTTTTTCAACAAATATCAATAAAAATAGCTGTTTTCACAAATATCGTCAAAATTTCAAGCCGATTCTTACATATGAAAACATTTACAAATCCTTGCAAATTTACGCGTTATGTCACTTAACCTTTTTTTTTCAGAAGAATATTCTGATAATATGAAACATATTCAATAAAGAAAATGCACTGTCAATCCAAACATTGACTTACGGATTGCTATTTCGAGGAAAATCGTCCCACTTTCAAGCCGTTCCTTTCATATGAACGCATTGACATATCCTTGTAAATTCACGCGTTAAGTCACTAATTCATTTTTTTCAAATGGCTATTCTTATAATATGAAAAATATCCAGTATAGAAAATTCACTGTCAAACCAAACAATGACTTAAGAATCATTTATTTCAAGGAAAATCGTCCAAAGTTCAAGTCGTTCCTTTCATATGAACAGGTTTACGCAATGACAAATCCATGCAAATTCACGGGTTAAGTTATTAATTTTTTTTTTTCAAATTGATATTCTTATAAAATGAATCATATTCAATAAAGAAAATGCGCTGTCAATCCAAACAATGACTTTAGGATCGTTTATTTGAAGAAAAACACCAATTCTAACCAGCGATCGCTCTTCACGCCCTTTACATGGCGCATTCAGTGGATCACGAGTGACGTCACAGCAAAGGGAAGTAAGTCATACGAACTTTTATTAATCGGTGCGCTATGACGGTGATTTATGACGTAATGCGTTATGCTAAAATGTTGCAAATAATTTCAATGTGATTCTTTTACTTCATATTTTAATTTTATGAAATAAACCCAACCTGTACATATGACCTTTAATATGCATGAGAAATATATAAAATTGTCAATAACTGATTAAAGTTCTATGGATAATATGATTACTCTTTAAAAAATAGTGCATACAGTTATCCGACTACTATGCAAGTACCTCTTTACCAAACGCCAAATATTTTACTGTCCCAAATTGAAAGAGTTTGCAGACGACACATAAAAATGTGATGAAATTGGAAAATAATCTTCTGATTGTGGAGAAATCATTGTGGGAAAAGGAAAATTGCTCATTACAAGCAATTTCTCATTTCCCCAAAATGATTCCCAGAGTCGTCTGCAACAAAGTGATTAAATGTCGTGATTGTTTGGTTATGGGATAATCATATTTTTATTGTTTTCTGTTTATATCTTAATATTCTTGAAAGTTTTCTGACAACATGTAATGATTGGAAAAAAATCTTTAACTTAGGCTAATGACTTTTAAAACCTGTGCCCAATATAATTCAATAAGGGTATATTTGTCATATACTTTCAGGTCAAGGTCGAGTTAACCAACTCGATGGGGTTTTCATCAGTGGCCGACCATTACCGGTCCACATGCGGTTAGAGATCATGGATCTTTTCAAGCAGGGAATCCGTCCGTGCGAGATAAGTCAGCAATTCCAGGTGTCGCATGGCTGCGTGTCCACAATCCTGCAAGGTTTTTCACCTGGGGACGCCTGAAGTTGTGCAGAGAATCAAGAACTACAAACGCTATAATCCAGAAATGTTTGGCTGGGAGATCCGGGACAAGTTGTTAGAGCATGGGGTCTGTGACAGAAGGAACGTGCCAAGTGTTAGCTCCGTAGCTCGGATGCTGAGTTCATAGTCAAGAATTCCGAGGGCGATTCTGGAAGGAAGTGTGATGGAAATGACCAAACACGTCTGGAAACTGCGGAAGGCGAACATGTACAAGGCGAGGGAGATTGCCTTTCCAGAAACAAGAGTGACGTTGATGATGTTGGTAAGTCAGTAAGCATTTGTTTGAATCATTGTATTGATCCAGCAATTTGTTAACTTTTTTGTTAAGTGTCTTTCAACATTTTTGTTTTAAAGTGTACTAGCACTAAAAAAACCTACAAAACTGGGTAAAATTAGTGACAATTTTTTTGTAAAAGAATATGTTTAAACATAGCAAAACACTACACGCTCATGACAATATAACCCCTGCACTATTTACTATGGATGTTGAAAGTGCTATTTTCACAAATTGTGTTCCCCACAGTTTGACTTTACTGAACATTTACATTTAAGTTATGGCTTTGAATAGCCATGAGCACTCAGATAAACAAGTGGCAGTCGCTTGGTTAGAAAAGTCATGTGAAACACAGTAAATACTCTGATTTATCCAAAACACCAACAATGAGAATATTCAAAATGGAGAATTTCTCAGATTTCATTGGTTCCAGATGCTATTTGGCTGACCTTGTTTTATTGCTTTTTATAAACAAACCATATCATATTCACTCTTTAAAAGCATCATGTGAACATGTAACCATCTCAGTTCTTCTGTAAATGGGAATTTAAATTACTCTTAAATTATTTGTCAATCATTCTAGAACTTACACAGTTTTTGTGTAAAACAGCGCTAGTATGGCTTTTACCCATTACCAAATAATAACGGCATTTGACCAGTTTGTTGCAGACGACCCAGCAAAACATTGTTGGAAAAGGAAAAATTGCTTTTAATGATCAATTCCTCCTTTTCCCACAATGTTTGCTGTCCTATCAGAAGATTATTTTTTCAGTTTCATCACATTTTGAAATGTTGTCTGCAAACTCTGACAAGTTTAGAAAGTCGAAAACTTTGTGTCTGCTTAAAGGTTCAGTTATTTAGCCGCGCAACCTCACTTCATGCATCCAGGAAAATATCCTTTGACTAGGCTTGGTTAAAGTATTTTGGCTGCCCATGAACACACAAAGATAGGACAGCCAGCCTCTACCAGTGGTCATACCTTATTCAACTGGTTTCAAAGTCTTAAAATAAAACACCTCACCAGATTTTCTGTCTCTATCTCATTCCCTCATGAGCGATCATTGGCTTATCTGATTGGAAGACTACACATTATACATTTCAAAATATACAAAAGTGCGAAATTGCTTCTTACAGCAACTGATTGCAGAAGATTGTTAAGATAATTTTCAACCCATTTTGATAAAGGCCATTGTAAACCAAGACTGCTGGGTTTGAAGATAAGACTCGCTCAAATGCCTTGGAAATATCACAAAAGACCGTAGCCTGGGGTCCTGGCCCGCGTGTATACCCCGCACTATGTCCGGGGTATACGCATGGGCCAGTACCCTAGGCTAAAAAGACCATTCGAAAATTTCTTTATGGGAGAAGTACCTTGAAGATTATTGCCAATCAATTGATGCCTAGTGGGATAGCCCCGTCGGCATACAAGTAAAGATGAAAACAAGACAAAAAGGAAAATTGCTGTTCAACAAAAAGGACTGTTTTTAAAAAATAATATGTGTGTGTGTGTGTATATATATCATAAGAAGATGTATTTGTGTTAAGTTAACTGATAACAATGTACATAATATTCATGACATGTGTATTTTGTCCATTAAATAATTATTTTGTGACATGCAGTTTTTGTTTTTCATTAAGACAATAATCTTATAAAACCATGAAGTAATGAATACTTCTTTTAAAACACTGTATGTATCAATATTCAAAAATAGGAGTGCAACATCCTGATAATTTAAAATTGGGGGAGAAAACTCTGTATCAATCTTCCAAACTGGGAATGAAACATCCTGACAATTTAAAATTTGGGGAAAAACAACTTTGGGGGAAAACGAATTTGGTGAGAAACATTATGTTGGGAAAAGGGTTGTTGGAGAAACAACTGTCATTCGTGTTATCTTAATAAGATACTGGAGGTTGGGGATCAGGAAAATGCTTGTTTTATCAGTTTTGGACTGATTTCAGTTGTACTGGGCCGTTTACAAGTTGAGATTCAATGACAAAATCAATTCGGTTATTAGGCAGATATGACATTTTACACTCCTAACTATACACTGGAATCTCAAAACTTATCCTTTGATTGTTATCCCCATGTCAAACAATGCCTGAGGACGTATAGATTGGGGTTTAATTGTAAACAGACCGATATGCTTGATGAAGATGTACATGTGACGCACACATAATATAATGCATAAGAGTAAGTGTAGTGCATTGATAAGTAGAATTGATATGAACATTTTCTTACCTGCTACAACATCACAAAGGATTTATCACTATATGCCATCATGTTGGATTGTTTCTCCAAACCAATATACAAACACCTGGACCGCCTGGAACTATCCTCATCCCGTAAAAAGGTCCTTCACACTTTAATTGATTCCTACGTATAAAGCCAGGTGTGGATTCCAGATTTTCATTGGGCAGGCACCTTTGGGTTCAGGGGGAATTATTTGACACAGTGATTGATTTTAGTTTTTGATGGGGCAAGCTAATCTAATGCCCATACTGTATCAATAGTGGGAATCGCATGGTCAGTTTTGAGAAAAAAATAAATGGCTGCCAAACTCTTGATTTGGGTTTTCAAACAGATACATCTTCCTGATTACTAACCAGGTACTTGTTTTTCATCAGATAACGTCCATCATAGAGCCAGTCTGAAGCGTTTTCAGGGTGTATCAAAAATTTTGCTCTGGATGGCATGATAAAAGAGATAACTCATGGAGTGTTTCATGATTTCCTGAAATTTTTAAGTCGGTTTAAACCCCCCTCTCCTTAATAAGTCTTTGAAAGCATGTTTGCTCCCTAGAGCCTAGTAGAATCAGACTAGAACTGACACCTTTAAGAAACTGCCCAACATTTCCTGAACAAAGGTGACCCATCTTGTTGATTGAAAAGATGATCTTTTCAATCAACAAGATGGGTCACCCCTGTTAAGGAAATGTTGGGCAGTTTCTTTAAGATCCTACAAAATGCTTTAGCAACCATTAGATTGCCCTGCTTCATTCTTCAGCAAATCATCAAACCAAAGGGGTTATTCCCATGATTGCTAGCTTTCCTTCAGAAATACCATTCATCATCTACATGATCTCCTTACTGCAGGGCCTTTTCTCGTTATATAACAGAGGCCCTTAAAAGGCATCTTCCCAATTGGAAATTTCTTTAAAATCATGCAAATTTCCCAAAATTTCAAAACCACACCAGCTTTTTTGGTTTCCCAATTCATTAATTTCGTCGAAATAACCTCCCAAATTCAAGAGGCCAAGGACTCCCATTAAAGAGAAAAAAGGCCCTGCACTGATGCCTTTCTTGCAATACCCACGCCTTATAATCATCCAAAAGAAGTCATATTTTGCTTCATGAACTTTTACATCTAGAATAGAAAATAGAAATTCCCTGTTGATTTGATTGAAGAATTCATCCTAAAATCGTAGGCTTTGGAGTATTAAAGAAAAGACAATCAGTTTTCAAACCTTTTAGTGCTGGATCAGACTTCATGCTTATTAATGCAAGCAGGTAAGATCCAGGCCAGTCGCCAAGTAAATTGGTGGTTGGCCTGTGATCTAACCTGTTTGCTACTCTAAGTATCTTTCTTCATCAAAACTAAGCAGGAATTTAAGGTTTTGGAAAGCAGACGACACACAAAGTTGTTTGAGAAAATTACCATGCATTCCAAGGGTTAAATCAAAAGAAAAGTATCTACCCATGTCAGAAGTAAGTAGACTGAATACCCTTATGGCCAACCCCTTTAATCTCATGTCACAAAACGTGTCCCGTTGTTCCATAGTGTAGACATTTCACAGTGAAATAACAGGGTACCGTTTTACTAAACAATTTACGCTTATATTTGCGCGAGTCTACAACAACAATTCCTCTTTTATCAATATTGGGCTAAGCAATATTGCAAAGTAACACATCATTGGAATCATCTCTCCGAGACGAGTCCAATGACGTGTCACATTGCAATATTGTACTTTCATTGAAGATACTATTCATGTTTATTAATTACGACTTAAGCAAATATTTTCCGTAACTTGTTTAGTAAAACGGTACCCAGGTGCCTATAGGCAAGGGAACTGAGGTTGTTAGGCAGCCTTTTTTTTCCTCCATTAACTGTTACCTGGGAACTTAACCATTCCCAAAGCCTACCGGAGTCTTCCAATCACAACCCCGGACCTTTCCCAATTTCAATGTTTACTTTTCTCTACAAACCACATTGCTGTTCCCAGTTTTAATACACCCTCAGGTTAAAATTCGCATTTTAACAAAATAATGAGGCAAATTTTTTGAAATTTTGCTTTTAAAACAAACATATTTTTCTCCAAATTTGGCTAAATATCGGCTCACAATTTTCCCAATGCATCAATTGGACCCATTCCCAATAGGTCAGAAATTCTACCAAGGCACTGCAAATCCATTTCTGAATTTAATAGTAAATATCCTGGTAAATATCCTTCACATCATTCTGAAATTCTATTTAATTTTTATTGTTTTGTGATACATCAGTTCATTTTTTCTTTTCTAGCTCAAAAAGAATTGATGCAAAAACAACAAGAAAAAGAAAAACGAAAACTGGAGCAGTTCAGAGAACAGGTATGAAAAACACAAATAGACCCACAAGGACTTTAACCCTTTACCAAACGCCAAATTTTGGACTGTCCCGAATTGAAAGAGATTGCAGATGATATTTCAAAATTTGATGAAATTGGAAAATGATCTTCTGATAGGGTAAAAAACATTGTTGGAAAAGGAGAAATTGCTCATCATGAACAATTTCTCTTTTTCCCACAATATTTTCCAGAGTCATCGGCAACAAACTGGTCAAATGTCGTTATTGTTTGGTAATGGGTTAATACGTGGAGCAATTCCGATTCAGTGGGTCTCTGTGGAAGGAATCCTATGAGTAGCGGGATCTGCATTGCCACCTTTCATTAATCCACATTCAACGCGAGTACTGGTTATGTATCCAGGAAGTAAAATCGAAGACTGATTTATCTAAGTTGTTAGGAGGTAGAAGGTAGGGTTTTAGAACTTCAGGGCCCCTGTCTGCCCTATCTTGAGGGGTTCAAATTATGATAGCAATAGGTTTGAATTTTTATGAACAATGGAATGATGACGCTACTACCAGTCTTGTTATTATGGGTCTTCTTGGGCTATAATTGACCTTACGACACAGAGCAGTTAACCACGCCCACCATAAATAGGGGAGGTCACTCTAATTTTCTCCGACATTCTGAGTGAAATAGCGCCAATGCACAAACTAGGATCCCTGTTTGACATTGCCGATGATTTCGGATATTCTTATTTGAAATCGGAAATATTCTTACAAAATAAGCACCTGCCTTTATTGCTGGATAATATGTACATAGCATGACAATATGTAAAGAAGATGGTACATTTTGAGCGTTAGCAGAGACATTTATAACAGCTCTGTTATATATCTCTATGGTGTTTGTAGAGTGATTTACCCCAGCAGTGTAGGGTCCGATCGGCACCAAACACGATCCGTCCAAAGTCCGATCAGACTCGGATCCGAACGACATTGGTCCGTTCGGCACTGATTAGACCGGACCTTCAAAATGACCATATTTCATACAGTTAATTTGCATTATTTGCAGGTTACGAACAAATTTATCTCATTTTGATTTTTATTTTACTAAATCGGCGTATATCCTGAATGATTCAAAAGGCAGACCTACCAATTCTGTCATGTTGAAAATGGTAAAATAGTGTTGGTATTTTTGAGATTATGGTGTTAAACAATTGCTGATAGGAACAATCACTATTTTGTTGTCAAATAAGTTAATAATCAAGACTTTCGAACATAATCTTTTGTATGCTACTCAATCGATGATTGTCGGTTTTGCTACTTGATTACGAACTAAGGGTCATTTTACCAAACGAAATATTTTCAATTGTTCAAAATTTAAAGAGTTTGCAGACTTCATTTAAATGAAGATGAGGAATTAATACTTTTCTGATAGGGCAGACCGACCATATTGTTGGAAAAGGATAACTTGCTCGTTAAGAGCAATTTCTCCTTTTCCCACAATATTTTCCCTAGTTGTCTGTAACAAAGTAGTCAAATGTAGTTATTGTTTGGTAAAGGGTTAACAAACCTCGATTGTTAAAAAGGATTAAGGGTTTCGACGCTAATTAACATCAATCTGACACAATTGAATTTTATGGTCAAGTCACAAACCCTTTATTGTTTAGCCGATCGGCGGTCTTTGTAATCAACCACTGGCTACCAAGAGTGTGTTTTACAACATATTACAGCAACATTAGATTCTTTAAGGTATTCGGATAAAGTTGCAACAAGGAGTTATGGATTTGTTTTGTTTTTAATAGCTTTTAAATTTGGATACGATACATCGATCATTACAGGTAGGTTGATTGATGGGCTATAATAAGAAAGTTGATTAATTGTTTAAGGTGCTCTTAGGGTCCATTTTAAAACAAAATCAATTAATTAAAATCTAATTTGAAGAATTTGTATATATCCAACTGGAAACCATGTCCTCTCACAACATTACCAATCAATATTGTATTTTGAATTAACATTTGATTCATTATCAAATGCAACTAATAACATTCGTCATTATGTGTCAATTCCGTTTTTTAAAAACAACAATTTTTCATTTTCAAACGAAGATAAAAGACAAAAATAAAAATTTACTATCATGTGAAAGAAAAAAAGAAAGAAAATAATAGTTCATACTTCTATTCTTTACATCGTTTTATAAATTAACTGTTTGCATATATTTACTAATTGCGTGTAGTTCTCAGTAATTTCGCAATATATGTGACAGATTTTGGAAACGGGATAAACTCTACTTCACCCACAAGTCTCTCCTTATACATAATTTCTTTATAATAAGTACTTAAACAATATTTTAAGCAGTATTGACGAAGAAAAATCACAGCACAATAGTGCTATGTGTTGACGGAGTTGCACAGCATGTCGGAGAAAATGGCGGATAGCAACCGAAGTGTTCGCTGATTGGTCAGTTCCAGCTGTCAATCAAAGTCTGTCGTAAGGTCAATTGAGCCAGGCATCACATTATAACTTGAAAAATTGTTGTTTTGATTTAAAAACTGGGGATCTAGGAAAGTCATTACATAACTGAAAATTTGTTGAAACTGAGTTAAACACCATGCAAACATGAACTCCTGCAGTGGTTTTAAGAAACGATTGTGTTAAAAGGAGAAATTCCTCGCAACAAACAAAAGCTTCTTCTGTCACAGAGGTTCTCTGTATACCACAATGAAAATGTACTTAACAAATATGATATCAATACTGTCAAACTTGTGTTAAGAGGCCAGCCTATGGGACAGAGTAAATTGGCTGTTTAAGACAGGTTGGCTGCTTAACACAAATTGATGTACACTATAAATCTAAAAATGGGACTTTCTGTAGTGGTTGCTTAAGGCAGGTTGGCTGCTTAAAAGGGTGCTTGCTTAACACAAGTTAGACTGTACTTTGTTATAGTGCCTAATCTTGCTAGTAACAAACCTTCATATTACTGGAAGGGGGTTCATCATATCTTTTTGACATGATTCACTCACCCTTCATCAGGTTTTCAATACCTCCATGTGGAAAGGCAGCTAAAACATCCAAAGAATATTGTCATGAAATGGTTTGCAAATGCAAAAATGCAATATGTTTGCATATAATTCCTCTGAAAGTGTTTGTACAAATGATATGCTGTTAATGGTACCCAGCAAAAATGCATGCACAAGTCAAGGGCTCAATGCAAGGCTATAGTTAGTGGCATGCTTCAGAAATATGCCACTTACTATAGTGCTGCATTGAACCTTTGAAGTGTCGTTTGTTGAAAAGAAACCTTTAGCCCTTTATCAAATGCCAAATTTTCGACTGTCCCAAATTGAAAGAGTTTGCAGACGTCATTTCAAACTTTGATGAAATTCGAAAATAATTTTCTGATAGAGTAGAAAACATTGTGGGAAAAGGAGAAATGGCTCGTTCCGAGCATTTTCTCCTTTTCCCACAATGTTTTCCAGAGTTGTCTGCAACAAACTGGTCAAATGTCGTTATTGTTTGGTATGGGTTAAGGGTTTGAACCCTTGAAGTGACATTAATTATTTATAATAAATTTCTCTTCACAAGTGATTGATTTCTTTTTTTTTGTCAAGTTTGTAGTTGCATCAAAGGGAATCAATAAAGTGAGAGGTTAAGATATGTGTAATCAAGTGGTAGGAAACATTTTTATTTTAATTCACTTAGACTGTTTTTATATGACATGATACCATTTCTATTTTCAGACTGTTTTTGTATGGCATAATACCATTTCTTTTTTCATACTGTTTTTATATGACATGATACCATTTCTATTTTTAGACTGTTTTTGTATGACATGATACCATTTCTATTTTCAGACTGTTTTTGTATGACATGATACCATTTCTATTTTCAGACTGTTTTTGTATGACATGATACCATTTCTATTTTTAGACTGTTTTTGTATGACATGATACCGTTTCTATTTTCAGACTGTTTTTGTATGACATGATACCGTTTCTATTTTCAGACTGTTTTTGTATGACATGATACCATTTCTATTTTTAGACTGTTTTTGTATGACATGATACCGTTTCTATTTTCAGACTGTTTTTGTATGACATGATACCGTTTCTATTTTCAGACTGTTTTTGTATGACATGATACCATTTCTATTTTCAGACTGTTTTTGTATGTCATGATACCATTTCTATTTTCAGACTGTTTTTGTATGACATGATACCATTTCTATTTTTAGACTGTTTTTGTATGACATGATACCATTTCTATTTTCAGACTGTTTTTGTATGTCATGATACCATTTCTATTTTTAGACTGTTTTTGTATGTCATGATACCATTTCTATTTTTAGACTGTTTTTGTATGTCATGATACCATTTCTATTTTCAGACTGTTTTTATATGACATGATACCATTTCTATTTTCAGACTGTTTTTATATGACATGATACCATTTCTATTTTAAGACTGTTTTTGTATGACATGATACCATTTCTATTTTCAGACTGTTTTTGTATGACATGATACCATTTCTATTTTCAGACTGTTTTTGTATGTCATGATACCATTTCTATTTTCAGACTGTTTTTGTATGACATGATACCATATCTATTTTCAGACTGTTTTTGTATGACATGATACAATTTCTATTTTCAGACTGTTTTTGTATGACATGATACCATTTCTATTTTTAGACTGTTTTTGTATGACATGATACCATTTCTATTTTCAGACTGTTTTTGTATGACATGATACCATTTCTATTTTTAGACTGTTTTTGTATGACATGATACCATTTCTATTTTCAGACTGTTTTTGTATGACATGACACCATTTCTATTTTCAGACTGTTTTTGTATGACATGATACCTTTTCTATTTTAAGATGCAAAACAGGATACATGATTTCATCAAAGATGGTGCCCAACAGAAACTTAAGTTTGAGACCATGGACAAAACACAGAGGGCTATAGTGTAAGTAAAGCTTTACGAAACAGCACAATCATCTGAAGTCCAAAGAGGCCTTTGTGGTTAGAGTATAGAAGATAAAATTGCGTGGCTTCGCTCTGTGTGCCTGCATTGGTTCAAATCTCCATCGAGATAGGTTTCGATATTTGTGAGAGGAAGTACCCTGGGTACCATTTTAACTTAACAACTTAAGCAAAATATCATCAGTGTACGTCAAAACTGACAAACAATGATGGTATCCTAAAAGAACGTAGAATATTGTAATGTGACACAAGCGTCACAGAGAGCAGGTTCCAATGATGTGTTTCTTTGGAATATTGCTTAGCCTAAAATCAAAACAAGGGAAAATGTTGTTTTGAACTTACGCAAGTTTCAACCATAAAATGTTTAGTAAAACAGTACCCTGCTAACTTACAGAACTGCTGTCAGTTCTACCCGGCTTGACAAGCAAACAGCCCTAACAAACCAATAGAAGGCCAAAGGACCATTTACAATCAGTTTTCAGTTATTTGGATTTGAATATCAGTGTTGTACAGTATCCATGCTTCGCCGGGTACGTTGTAGTACTTTTTCATACTCTGGTTGCAACAAAGTAGTTCTGACCTTGACAATAATCAATCATATGAGTGTTAGTAATCGCTTTCTGGGTTACAGGGAAAGTCTTTAGGAGTGGATCGTTGGAAAGGCGTAACTTAACCCTTAGAGTGCTGGGTAACTTTAAAAAAATAGATTTGTGTGTCGTTTGCTTTCCAAAACCTTAAATCGGACCCACATAAACATCAACACGAAATTCTTGCAGGGTCATGGAGCAAACAGTACGTCCTAAAACGAAACAACATCCACCAGCCATTGCAGAATATTGATTGTAGGAACATGGCGTATATAAAATAGTGGAAAACAAAAGTGATCTGCCGAAAAAATGCATAAATACCTGCTCATTCATGGGCACTGCAATTTGCAAAATGTTTGATATACATTGATCATATGATCACCCTGCCTGTAAATATCTGCTTAATTTTAATGAGGTAAGATATACAGAGTAGCAAACAGGTTAGATCACAAGCCAGACGCCAATTTACTTAGCGGCTGGTCTGGATCTAACCAGTTTGCATAAGCATTAATTCGGTACCAGCACTATGAGGGATAACCAGTATTAAACACAATTTACACAATACTGTTATATGTTTGTTTCAGACACGAGGTTGCTGATATTGCAGGGTTGACATCCTTCTCGTTTGGGCAAGAAGAAGAGAACAGATATGTAATGCTTTGGAAGAAGGTGGGGATTATTAGTGTTTCTTTACGGATACAACTTATCATTTCATACTGGTAATGAGTGGTTAGTGGTAAGGCATTCCCATTAAAGACAAATCTGCAGTACATGTTTTATAAAACTTGATCCAGCTATCTACCTTTTATTGAAAAGCTACTTAACCGTTTACCAAACAACAAATTTGCAACTGTCCCAAATTGAAAGATTTTGCGTAAGACATTTGGAAATGTGATGGAATTAATAAATTATCTTCTGATAGGGCAGAAAACATTGTGGGAAAAGGAGAAATGGCTCGTTACGAGCAATTTCTCCTTTTTCAACAATGTTTCCAGAGTTGTCTGCAACAAAAGTGGTTAGATGTCATTATTGTTTGTTAATGGGTTAAATGGTTTTTTTTTAAAAATACAGCAATTCTTTTCCTTGAATTAGGAAGAGGCCCAAGCCTGTTAAATTTGGGGAATTTAACGGCTAAAATTGCTGAATTGGGAAGCCAAAAAGCTGGTATGACTGAATTTTTGGGAAAAACTGCATGATTTTAAAAAAAATTTGAATTGGGAAGGTGCCTTTTATGGGAGTCTGTTATATAATGCAAAAAAAGCCCTGAGATAGTATATGTATAAGAAAAATTTGCTGTTTATAAGCCAATTTTTTTTTTGTCACAATGTGTACCCTATCTGCTGTACAGCATTAAGCATGATGTGGTTGTGATATCCAACATATGATTTGAAAAGGATCAATTACTCTGTCTAATGCATATCTCAGAACTCAGCCCAGTTTTATATTTCCTTCCGGGAATTTGTCACTAGCAACCACTTTCTATATCAGACTTATAATGCCTAGGCTAGCTCTTTTGTATTTTACTAAACCCTGTACTTTGGATTGCCATTGGAATAATCTTATAAAGCAGCTTTAAATGAGTATCATGGTCCTCCTCGGCCAATTGGTTAGGGTACATAACTTGAAATCACGCTGCCCCTCTCCATGTGGGTTAAAATCACGGTATTGCCATCTGGATTTTCATGAGAGGCAGTCTCCTGACTGACTTGTGGAATGCCGATGGTTCTACCTGGCTTGACCATTCTTTATTGGTCTTCATCCGTCAATGAGAGAGTCAAGCATAGCAACATAAGTGAAATGATGTTGATGTGATTTTAAACCATATATTAGAAAATAAGTAAAATCTGGGCTATGTGATAATTTTGAGTTAGTGTCTCGAAAGTCAATAATGAATTAAAGGACAAACTAAGGGTGTTACAAAAAAATGCTTTTTTTTTTTTTTTAAAGATGGCCTCCTTACGTAAAAAAATCCTTTATGGTGATTTATTCATATAGTTTGATGATGTTGTATTGGAGTTTATATACACAATGTAATGCATTAGATTAGGGGAAAGGACATTTGGATTTTAAACCCATTTGTTTTACATCAATTGAGACAAAAACTTGAAGCTTATTATCACTTTCAATAACTGCTTCTTGAATATTTAACCAGTACTTGCACCTTTTTATGGGCTATTCCTTGTATTTTCCCTTCCCTGCTAACAGGGATCGAACCTGAGCTTTCGGTAACAGAGGCCGGCGCCCAACCACTGAACAATTTTCGCCCAATAAAAGGGGTCAATTTCACAAAACAGATTTGATATACCAGTGCACACTAATTGGTAGCCCTTGAAGCAAATTCTCTTTGTCAATGTGTTCTTTTTCTTTGTCCTTTAATATGGTTACAAGTGTACAAGGAAATGTTTCAGAGCCCTAGCCTAGTACTGGTGGGTCCAGGAAAGCTGTTACATAACAAAAAAAATTGTTGATACAGCGTTAAACACCATTCCACACAAAACAAAACAAGGGAATGTATTGATTTTGTTAAAAGTAATAGTTTAAACATTACCAAGTAATAACGACATTCGACTAGTTTGTAGCAGATGACTTCGGAAAACATTTTGGGAAATGGAGAAATTGCTCAGAATGAGCAATTTCTCCTTTTCCTAAAATGTTTTTTGCCCTATCAGCAGATTATTTTTCAAATTCATCACATTATGAAATGTCGTCGGATAACTTTTTTCAATTTTGGTCAGTCGAAGATTTGATGTTTGCTAAAAGGGTTAAGAGGGGAAGACCTAATTGCCACTTACTGTGCACTATTTACAATAACAGGAGTTTGCCCCGTCTGATGAGGAATTAACTGCCTACAAGAATGACGAGGAGTGGGATCCAGAGAAAGCCAAACAACTTGCTGAAATGAAGGTAGTAGTTTTATTAAAACCGAAAATCCTTGTTAATGTTGTAGAGGTTTCATTAAGAGCTCAGTTTGAGGATAAGCCTACTGACGAGGTCTCCCAAACCCCCATTTATTTTTGCAACTTGCCCTCCTACTACAAATATTAATGAAACCCCTGTGTTGTAAACATTTGATATAAAGCAAATGAACAAACTGGCAAGATTTATCCATGACATCTATGCAGTTGTCACCTTACTCTTCTATATCTTACGCTGATACATCTTCTGTAAAAGACTAGAAAGCATTTATGATATAAGATAAATGGCTCCTTATGAGCAATTTGATTAATATTATTGCTCTTATTGAGCCATTTAGCCTTTGTCTCAATGGTTTGTATCCCAGCATCTTGAATATCACATTATTTATATGGGTTCAAATCCAGATGAGGGATATGGATTTTCATGTGAGGCAGTCTCCCAACTGACTTACGGAATGCTGATCGTTCTATCCGCCTTGACCAGCCCTTATGGGCAGTTGAGTATAAGGTCTTCCTCCATCATTAGGATTTGGGCATCGCTACATAATTGAAATAATGTTGATGTGATGTAAAACACATATTAATTAATATAACATTTTTTATAATGTCTACTATTGATTTCAATTAGGCCTGTCACCAATGCCCGTAATTGGGAAAAAATGTTAAAACATTAAACCAATAGATCCTATAAACATGTACTTATTTCAATGAACCTTCTATAGAAATCGAGTAATCACCATCTCATATGGCATTCTAGGTAGCATGGATAGCATTATAACAGGAAACCCAGTTTAATGTGAAACAATGGGCAGGCTTATTTTGGATCAAGTGAGCTTCAATTAGGCTTGGATCTGTATGCTTTCTTTGCCAAACAGGAAAGAATGTGGGGGAAAAATGGTCCTGAATTACATATTGACAATTCTCAGGCATGGACTGGGTATTGTATGGCCCAGTGGTTTAGGTGGCAGACGAACAACTTTGGGGTCTTGGGTTTGAGCCCCACTGACACCTCTGGTTTCATGGAAGTAACCTTTGGCAAGTCACTTCAGAGCCCTAGCCTAGTATCCATGAAGCTTAATCCATGAAGGCTGTTACAAAACTACACAATAATTATTGTTGATAAAGAGTTTAACACCATGTAGAGGAAAAAGAATGGTTGTGAATTACAAAGCAACAATTCTCAGACATAAACTATTATGTTTTATAGGCCCAAGAGCGTCTGACATCTGGTATGGCCTCCACTACAAAAAAGGTCCAGCCCAGCACCAACTATAAAGACAAATACAAGCACCTGATAGGAGACACAGCAGCAAAAGATGCAGCCCAGTCCACAGTAACCAATAGGAACTATGGGTTTGGTAAGTTTTTTAAGGCGTCTCTGTAATAGAGTGGTAGTGGTGCAGGAATTGAAGTCACAATGGCCTTTATTTTATTATTTTGAGTTTCAGCAGAGTTTGTCCTGGTCTCAAAATGCATTTTGTTTGGCCCAACCCTTATAGGGTAGTCGGGGGTGGCAAAATCTGAATTTGATTTACAATTCCATAAATGACATCAAGGGGCCTCCGTGGCCTAGTGGTTAGAGTACAGAACTTGAAATCACATGACCCCTCTCTGCGGGGGTTCAAATCCTGAGAGGGATATGGATTTTCATGAGAGGCAGTCTCCCGACTGACTTACGGAATGCCGATGGTTCTACCCACCTTGACCAGCCCTTATGGGCAGTTGAGTATGGGGTCTTCCTCCATCATTAAGAGTTGGGCATCGCTACATAACTGAAATAATGTTGATGTGATGTAAAACCCATATAAAAAAAAAAAATGACATCTTTCATCACAATGGCCTTCATTTTTATCTGGGGTAGTTTATGCTAACTGGCAAAATGAAATTTGTTTAACCAAACGAATAAAGGGAAGTCAGGGATGAGTCAAACCGGAATTTGATTTACTTGTCTGTAAATGCCAAATCATTTTCCTTGACTTGTACAAATAATGGTTATATGGTAAATTTCAGTAAAAATCCGCTTGTCTGGTAAGGCTTTTGGACAACCTGAGCAATATGCACGATTGATTTTGCCACCCCTGGTAGTCAAGAAATAAGCTTAATACATTGTATCTTAAATCGTACAATGTTAAAAGGGTATTGTAATGCAACCTTAATACTGTTAATGTAATGTAAAATTTCCAATAAAATAACCAAAGTAAGTGTTGCATGGTATCTGGGAGTTAAAAATAATCTTCCGGTTAATCTGAAGAAACAGAATGTATCTTTATAAGAGGTACAGTCTAACTTGTGTTAAGCAGCCACCCTTTTAAGCAGCCAACCTGCCTTAAACAACCACTGCAGAAAGTCCCATTGTTAGATTTATAGTGTACATCAACTTGTGTTAAGCAGCCAACCTGTCTTAAACAGCCAATTTACTCTGTTCCATAGGCTGGCCTCTTAAAACAAGTTTGACTTTAGTCTGTAGGGCTGACTTATGGAATCACAATGGTTCTTCTGCCCTGCTTGACCAAATTAAGAATTTGAATGCTTGGTCATTTTCTGAAAATAGATTTTTGTGATGTCTGCTTTTCAAAACAAAATACTATTGAAAATGGCATAGTATTCAAATCAGACTTTTGAGCTGGGGTTTGGCTGCATGTTTAACTCTTTCCCTTGTTTGTAATTGCATTTTGATATACCTACAGCAGAAGTCATAATAAAGCATTGCAACCAAAAGACCAAGTATTAACCCTTATAATGCTTAAACTGACTTCATGCTTTTGCAAACAGGTAAGATCTAGGCCAGCTGCCAAGTATATTGGCGACTGGCCTGTGATCAAACCTGATTGCTTCTCTGATTATCTTTCCTCATCAAAATTAAGCAGATATATAATGTTTAATGTTTAAAGCAGACAACACAAAAATCTATTTTTAGAAAATAACTCGGCATTCTTAGGATGAAAGATTACCAATTGTTTCTTCTTTTGCTGCAACGGTTTCCAACAAATGTCTCAAAAGATTTTTTTTTTCTCACTTTATGATTGTCATTTGGTATTGCTCTCAATTTCGATGAGTCACAAAACCACATGTTTATCAGGGAATTTGTTCAAGATACCTTTTTGAATATGATTTGCTACTTTGTCAGCGAACCAACAGTCCATCATTTTGCTCTTGAATGTAATTTCAGTTTCTAGTGAAAATAAGAGAGATAAACGAACAGTAGAGCAAGTTCTTGCCGATACCCGTGCCAGAAAGAAACAAAAACTCGACGAGAACCAGTCTACCTCCATAGAAAATTGTGATAAAGAAGAAACACAGTCTAAAACTGATTCACTTCCTGTAAGTGGTACAGAAACTGAGAGTAGCCTCCCTTTATCAACATCTTGATGAAGAATATAGGAGTTATTTCCCCTTTCTGTTCTTTATCCCATTACCAAACAATATCTACATTTGACCAGTTTGTTCCAGACGACTGTAGAAATAATTGCGGGAAAAGGGGAAATTGCTCTTAACGGGCTATTTCTCCTTTTCCCACAATGTTTTCTGCCCTATCAGAAGATTGTTTTTCAATTTTATCAAATTTTGAAATGTTGTCTGCAATCTCTTTCAATTTGGGACAGTCGAAAATTTGGTGTTTGGTAAAGGGTTATAAAGATAGGAATGTTATTGGTCAGGTAGCTTTGTAGAGTACATGTGGAATGACTTCATCGAGGATTGAAATGAAAGCAGACTTTGCTCACATAGCTAATCCAGTGTTTTGTCTTGATTTGTTGAAACAGTTTTGATGTTTATTACTCAACTATGCAGTTTTGAAAGACATTTTCGTCACTTGGGTAGTTGTTTTTTACTCCATTTTCATTAAAACATCTTTTCTATGTGTCTGCTGCAGAAGTCTTAACCATTAGTATGCTGGGTAATTTTCTAAAAATAGATTTTTGTGTCGTCTGCTTTTGAAAATTTAAATATCTGCTTAATTTCGTTTAGGAAAGATACTCTGAGTACGAAACAGTAAGATCACAGGCCAATTTACTTTGCCTCTGGACTGAATCTAACCTGTTTGCATAAGCATGAAGTTGGTTCCAGCACTATAAGGGTTAAGGTTGAATTTGCATCGCTCAAATTGGCGATTTCTCCTTTTGTTACATCTGGCTCTTCTGATAAACAGAAGATTGGTTTTATTTTCATTTATGATTACTGTTGTCTGTAATTGTAGCCCATCTTGGATAATCATTTTTTCTAATATGGGGTAAATGATATCTGTTGCTGCTTTAGAAGATAATTGGGATTGAAAAGCATGTTTGAGTGACACATATCAGGGTTCAAAGCAAGGCTATAGTAAAAGCTTCACAAATGTGAAGCTTTTACTATAAAGTCTCCCATTGAACCCTTGACTTTGTCTGTTCTGAAGTGTTTATCCATTACTATAAAGTCTCGCATTGAACCCTTGACTTTGTCTGTTCTGAAGTGTTTATCCATTACTATAAAGTCTCCCATTGAACCCTTGACTTTGTCTGTTCTGAAGTGTTTATCCATTACTATAAAGTCTCGCATTGAACCCTTGACTTTGTCTGTTCTGAAGTGTTTATCCATTACTATAAAGTCTCGCATTGAACCCTTGACTTTGTCTGTTCTGAAGTGTTTATCCATTACTATAAAGTCTTGCATTGAACCCTTGACTTTGTCTGTTCTGAAGTGTTTATCCATTACAAGAATAAGGATACATGTCATGTTTACCCCATTCTTTCCTGATTGAAATAACAGAAATCTTAAAGTCATTTTCTACAGTTTTATATGAAAATTAATTCAACCAGAAGACTTTGTGTTTTTTAAATGATACTGTAATCGCATTTGTTCACCTTTTTATGTTGTCATTCAAGATGGCCATTTATTTTTGAGTGTCAAATTTTGTTTTCCGATTTGTTTTAGTTGATATATATGTGGGGTTTTTTAAAGAAATTTTTTAGATTTTGAAATAAAAGAAATTTAAATTTACTTTGTATTTTTGTTTCTATAAAACATCATTTAGATCATTATGACCAAAGAAAAATAATTTCCATCATTTGCACTTCTTTGTTTTGATAGTTGTTGACTTTTCTTTGATTTGTAGACCTGTTGGTAGGAGTGCTTGTCTTGATAACATTTATGATCATAGTTTGGACATGATCAAAGAGTTCACTTGATTAAATCTTATTAAATGCTAGTTTTTATGGAATTATTTAACAGGGGCCTACTAAAGGCACCTTTCCAATTGGAAATGTCTTTAAAATCATGCAGATTTCCTTAACCCATTACCAAACAATTTCGACATTTAAACATGTTGTTGCAGACGACTTTAGAAAACATTGTGGGAAAAGGAGAAATTACAAAAAAGCATTGTGGCAAAAGCAGAAATTTCTTGTGACAAGCAATTTCTCTTTTTGCAACAATGCATTTTGAAAGTCGTCTGCTGTAAGACTAAAAAATGTGGTGATGTGTTAATCTACACCACAGTCTAAACCTTTATAGTTTGAAGAAAAGTGTTCGTCTGTGCGACGGAAAAGTGAGACATTCTGAACACCTCTCTCACTCATTTATTTATATAAGTTTTAACATCGCGTCAACGCTTTTTCAGTTATGTTTCAATGCCTGACTCTAATTATGGAGGAATACCTATACTCAAATCCCCATAAGGGCATTTCAAGCCGGATCAGCACTCCATAAAGCAGTCATGAAAATCCAAATGCCATCGATGGAATTTGAACCCATGGGAGTTAAAAGATTTTTACAAGGAGGCCCCAAACACCTCAACATGAACACATCAAGGGTTCAGTGCAAGACTATAGTAAGTGCTGGACGTATGTGAAGTACTTACTATAGTCTTGCATTGAACCCTCGACATGCTTAGGTGACCTTACAAGTTTGAACGGAACAGAACTCTATTTAAGTACAACATGTATAGCCTACACTCCGGCTACATTAAAATACATAAAAAAACCTAAATGAATATGGCAAGCTGTATATATTAACACATAATGCCACATATTTTGCGTCTTCCAGCAGACGACTTTCAAGAAACATTGTTGCAAAAGGAGGCTTGTCACAATCAATTTCTCCTTTTTGTCATAATGATTTTTCAATCTATTCACATATCACAACAGCAGAACTGAGAGGTTTTTCACATGTGTACACGTCTTTTTTAAATTCGTCTGCTCCAATAAAAAAACATGTCGCCTGCATGTGGTAAAGAGAAACAGAATATATATCATTTTACAGGTACGGTATCGGGTTCTTTTTAGGCAGTTGAGATACTTCCGTGACGCGTCACGAGTAGGTGGACCAGCCCAAGCATAGAAAATGCTAACCTTCGTGAGTTGCTTCCCTTTGCTACCGATTGAAAAGGGAGGTCACTGAATAGGAGAATGAGTTAAAGCATGCAAATGTTGCGTTTAGGATGATGAACTGTTAATGATAAAAAGGAATTTAACCATTTAGTCCTTTAATCGAAATATAGGGTACTTTATTATCAAGAAGGATAACTCTCGTAATCAGATTTTGAAAACAACAATAGGTCATCTCCCTTAGATCGATACCAAGAGAAAAAGTAGCCTTAGGTCTAGGCCTGTGCGTATACTCCGCATTAGAAATATACGCACGGGTCGGGACCCCAGATTAGAAAAAAGCCTCTTTTTTGCGGGGAAACAAGCTGCTTTGGTCAAGATATCGACGTTTTTGACAATGATTATTCAATAAGACGTTATTTTGCTCTTCTAAATAGATAGTCTAGCCTTTCTCGATATTTATCCCAGTCAAACCAATTACAAGTACCATTGCCAAGTGAGAATAAAGACAGAACGCATATATTTATATGAACATAAGCTTTATTCATTCTATGATCAAAGGTAAGGCACATTAAGAAAAATCAATTGAGAGACATTTTCATGTTAAAAGGCACAAAATCTATTTATCTTTTCCCGAGGTTAAGTTAAATGTTCATAGATATAAAAAAATGCATGACGTACATGTACACATAATGAGTGAACTAGAGTACACGTATGCATGTTGTAAAATTATAAACAAAAAACGAAATATTCTGATTTTAACTTAGCGGCTGGCCTAGATCTAGCCTGATTGCATAAGCATGAAGTCGGTTCCAGCACTATAAGGGTTAAGAAAAAAAAATACATTGATTCATCAAATTGGAAAATGAAAAGAAAATCCTCTTACTGCTGTCCAAGACTAGGCCAGCAGAAGCTGCAATAAAACAGGCCATGCGTCAGAAGTTATAATTAGCAATTATGGAACTGAATTTTAACGTGATAGTCTGAAAGATGTCTATATTTTTTTAACGAACAAATGTTTGTCATGGTCTGCTAGTGCATTAAGACAATAAAATGGGTTTATTTGTAATGCAAAGACAAGGGCCAACGCTGGCTAACAAACAATAACTTCGCAGTTTTTGTCAACCCAGAGGCATTTAAAAATTCATCTTTTGTTTATTCAAAAATCGCAGAAAAGCTACCAATGCCAATTTCAAGCATTATGGCTACACCATCGCTGTATAACTAAAACGCCCTATCTCATTCACGAAAACAGAAGAGATAAATAGTGTGTTCGTTATGCGGCGCCGAGATGGTCAAATCTCAGTTGCCAAGACGACTGACGCATCCTCATTCACTCTCGGGTGCGGAGACGCTTGGAGGCTTTGTAGAGCGTTTGTATTTATACGGAGCATCCGGATGCTTTCTCATGTGCCAGTTCATGGCGCTACGCTGGCGACACCTATACTCACAATGCTCGCATTTCATTGGCTTCTCGTCACGGTGAATCAAAAGATGGATTTTTAAATGTCTCTGGGCCGCAAACTCCTTCACGCAGCCCGGCCAGGGACACTGGAAGGCCTTGATGTTGTAATGCTTCACCCGAATGTGCTCCTGCAGGTGAAAGTTCTTCAGGAATTTCTTGGAGCATCCTTCATGCACACAGTGATAATAATCCTTCTTGTCCGGATGGACCCGATCAAAGTGAGCCTCCATGTCCCGCCGATTTCGGAACTTCTGTCTACAACCCTTCTCCAGACAGGGAAGCTTGCGTTCGCGATGAGACCGCCTGTGGAACTGTAAGGCGTGGAAATACTGGTAAACTTTGCCGCAAATGTCACACTCGAACTCCCCCTGTTGCCAGGTCTTCGGGTCCGAGCCCTTGTGAGACTCGATTTTGTGTACGTAAAAGTCCGGGAGCGATTTGAATGTCTCCGGGCACTCGTCACACGCTATTTTCCCGTGCCCATGCGTACTGAACATGTTATCGTTGTCACTGTTAAACTGCGGGTCTGCGATGGATCTGCACATATTACACTCATTGTTCGACCCACGTGTTGACTTCCCGCGGGTACCTCCACATGTCTTGCACTTCATCTTGGCTGCTGTGCGATTCATCTGAACATGGTCCAGACTGTGTTCTTCAATCATATGGACGGGAATCGTGGCATTACAGATCTTGCAGTTAAACAGTCCCTGGCCTACTTCCGGGCGACTAAACGAAGAGTCATCGTGAGGTAACATTGCATTGAGGCTATCGTCTGTGCCGTCAGAATTCGGCTCCATCGACTTCGATCTCCCTTCCTTGTCCGTGAAGATCAGTTTTCGACCGTATTTGGCTTTTCGTTTCTGCGATCCCTTCAGCATGAATCGTTTGTTGGCCCTTGGTAAGGCTATGATATCATCTAGATCAGTGTCTAGATCATCATCCGTGTATACTTCCTGTTTTATATCGATCTCTGCGGAGTCGATACCGTAAGCTTCATATAATTCCGTGAAATCAGATTTCGTTGTATTAGACCCATCTTCGTCTTCTTCCACTTCTTCTACTTCTTCTGCATCTCCGACTCCTTCTATGTCTTCTTCCAAGCCCTCAGTCATACCCTCATCATCCACATATTGTGTATTTTCCCCAAAATGAACCGTGTCATTTTGGGGACCATTCAAGTTTTTTGAATCCGTATCAATTTCACCTAGTTCCCCGCCTTCCTCGGATTCCTTGACCGCTGTCCGTTCCCTCTGCGCCTGCGCCTGCGCCACCAGACGGGGTCGTATCCGGAACGAGGTACACAGGAAGTTCTGGTCGTTAGACTTGGCCTTGAGGAGTTGTATGGCAGTCTGACGCTTCCGCTTTTTAACGTTGACCAATGATTTGGACGAGAGAATCATCTCCCGGTACATTGCACCGGAGCCCGTGTTGGAAATGCTTGTCGTACTCATGGTGCTGATGGTGTTTGAATGCTCGTGTTTCATGACGTGTGTTGGGTTGTCTATCGTGTGTTGGAGACTCACATCAGGCATTGGTATAGACGTGTCCATATCAACATGTAGAGAGTCTTGTGCTGGTTCTGCAACCCCCGTATCAACAACTTCCGTTTCCGGGTTGGTTGTTTCCCCGCTGTTGGTGGTCGTCGACACCTGTGGAAATGGCATAGGTGCCTGGACTGTTGATGGGATAAATATCGGCTGGAAGGCATACTGGAAACTCGCCGGTGGCATCCCATCGGCATTCTGGTTCTGACCGTCTGCTGGATCAATCGTGGTTCCAGGCAGTATCTGTTCTTGGCCGGGCATTTGAAATCCCGGAATAGTGTGACCGGGCATCGGAACAGCGTTAGCTGGGAACTGGCCAAGAAACTGTACAGGGCCTCCCATCAACTGAGACAGAGAAACCTGTCCTAGAAATTGCGCTTGGGCCATATTCGGCATCATATGAGGCGGTAACTGGCTCACATTCTGAAGTTGCTGCTCAGCGCCTGTTTCGGTGGAGGTAGTTTGGTCTGGCTGGTTTGGGGGAAGCTGTGGCGCCCCAGCATATGCCGTCACGACCTGGCCGCCAGAGTTATACACCAACATCCCACCGTTCGCCTGGACGTGATGGGTAAGTTGGGCTTGTTGGGCTTGCGTCTCGTCGCCCTGCTCCAATTTCGTCTCCTTTTTGGCGCGTTTACTCGCCTGTTCGTGCTGCAGAAGCTTGGCCAGCATCGGTAACTTCGGCGGTCGGCCACGCCTCCGGGCCGGTCGACCGTACCCCGATGTCGTGGCGTTAGGGTAAACCATCATTACAGACTGGGAGGAGGACGGGTTTGCGATCTCAGCACGAATCGACTCGGAGTCCACCGGCATGTTTAACGGCATGCTGTGACCATCCTCCTGATTCACTTGCTGGTCCAGCATGAATTGTGGTATTAATGTGTCCTCAAGCTTTAACTTATGTTTCGTCTTTTTCGCTTTCGTGCGTGTCCGCCGACTCCATGGAAGCTTCATAACGCTGGTGTAGACCCCGGGGTATGTCATATTCTCCGATATCACTGTCATTTCCGTGGAGCTCCGGCTCTTCCCTTTATTAAGCTTGCCCTCGTGATGGCTGCTGGACGGGGCTACCTTACTCGCGTTTGGACTGAACTGTTTCTTGCTATGCGTGGCAAAAAGCTCGCCAGGTTCGTGTTTGACTGCTCCCATCATGTTTTGGTTGGATCTCGGCGTTGGGGATATGCTCTTGGGTAGCGCTGTCTTTGCCATCGTGTTCATGAAGTTGTTGTATGCTAGTCCGGGGTTCAACAGCCCGAAAGTCTTCTCAAGCGGATCACATGGTGACATTAAGGAAGATCTCGGTGTTAACAAAGGTGGAGACAACCTCCCGGGTGATATCAACTCCGGAACAGGGGAGGTAACTGGTTTGGGGGAATCGTCCTCCATTTCGTCGTGAGGTAGTAGCCCGGATCCCGGAGGATAAAGTCCGGGATACACGTAGACGTAGTTAAACTCGTTGTGTACCCCCTCCATCTGTGTGGACGACGGGCTCTCTCGGTCCAGCGACTCCGAGGTGACCGGGGGTTTCGAACACGTTAGGTCAAGCGGCTGCTCCAACCCGGAGCCACCCGCCTCCAGGGACTTCGTGTCGAACAATCGTGAATTGATCTTCCGTGACCTTACAGAGAGGTCAAGGCCTTGGAATTCATCGTCGTCCGTGGTATCTAAGCGCGCCGTTGCCAAGGATACGTCCGTTGCTATGGGAGCCCTTTCTGACGCGGTATGGTCGACGTCGTTGTCATGGTGATCTTCGTGGTGCAGATGGGTCCCCACTGGCTTATCAATGCTCGTGGAAATGCTCTGGTAATCTTTGAGTAAGCGCCGCATAAGATCTGTTGCGTCCAGCTTGGTCTAAAATAGAAATGGAAAATGGAATAATAAATGGCTCATCAAAAACATCAACAAACGGTAGTTGTATAATGTGACCAAATCAGTTTCTCTGTTGTATTGCGCAGAAACCATTGTTGCAGAGGTAAAGTGGTCTTTTTGAGAATGTTCTTTGATAAGACACTTCAGATCCGAATCTTCTAAAGGTCGTAATACAAATGAATAATTGTTGATATGGCGTTTAGCCCCTTAAAAAAACGAGAGGCTAAGTGTGCATCGCATGTGAACATGTTTCAGTTGTAGCATCCTTGAATTAGTTGTAGATGATTTCCGCCGCTCAATGCCAGCCACTCTGTGTAATGGTAATATTATTAATACTGAAGACAGCTCTATGTCAAATACGCTATGTTGGTAATATTATTAATACTGAAGAGAGCTCTATGTCAAATACGCTATGTTGGTAATATCATTAATACTGAAGAGAGCTCTATGTCAAATACGCTATGTTGGTAATATTATTAATACTGAAGAGAGATCTATGTCAAATACGCTATGTTGGTAATATCATTAATACTGAAGAGAGATCTATGTCAAATACGCTATGTTGGTAATATCATTAATACTGAAGAGAGATCTATGTCAAATACGCTATGTTGGTAATATTATTAATACTGAAGAGAGCTCTATGTCAAATACGCTATGTTGGTAATATTATTAATACTGAAGAGAGATCTATGTCAAATACGCTATGTTGGTAATATCATTAATACTGAAGAGAGATCTATGTCAAATACGCTATGTTGGTAATATCATTAATACTGAAGAGATCTATGTCAAATACGCTATGTTGGTAATATCATTAATACTGACGCTATGTTGGTAATATCATTAATACTGAGAGCTCTATGTCAAATACGCTATGTTGGTAATATCATTAATACTGAAGAGAGCTCTATGTCAAATACGCTATGTTGGTAATATCATTAATACTGAAGAGAAGATCATTAATACTGAAGAGCTCTATGTCAAATACGCTATGTTGGTAATATCATTAATACTGAAGAGAGCTCTATGTCAAATACGCTATGTTGGTAATATCATTAATACTGAAGAGAGATATATGTCAAATACGAAGAGAGATCTATGTCAAATACGCTATGTTGGTAATATCATTAATACTGAAGAGAGATCTATGTCAAATACGAATATCATTAATGAAGCAAATACGCCATAATAATATGCTATGTTGGTAATATCATTAATACTGAAGAGAGCTCTATGTCAAATACGCTATGTTGGTAATATCATTAATACTGAAGAGAGCTCTATGTCAAATACGCTATGTTGGTAATATCATTAATACTGAAGAGAGATCTATGTCAAATACGCTATGTTGGTTATATCATTAATACTGAAGAGAGATCTATGTCAAAAACGCTATGTTGGTAATATCATTAATACTGAAGAGAGATCTATGTCAAATACGCTATGTTGGTAATATCATTAATACTGAAGAGAGCCCTATGTCAAATACGCTATGTTGGTTATATCATTAATACTGAAGAGAGATCTATGTCAAATACGCTATGTTGGTAATATCATTAATACTGAAGAGAGATCTATGTCAAATACGCTTTGTTGGTAATATCATTAATACTGAAGAGAGCTCTGTGTCAAATACGCTATGTTGGTAATATCATTAATACTGAAGAGAGCTCTATGTCAAATACGCTATGCTGGTAATATTATTAATACTGAAGAGAGCTCTATGTCAAATACGCTATGTTGGCAATATCATTAATACTGAAGAGAGCCCTATGTCAAATACGCTATGTTGGTAATATCATTAATACTGAAGAGAGCCCTATGTCAAATACGCTATGTTGGCAATATCATTAATACTGAAGAGAGCCCTATGTCAAATACGCTATGTTGGTAATATCATTAATACTGAAGAGAGATCTATGTCAAATACGCTATGTTGGTAATATTATTAATACTGAAGAGAGCCCTATGTCAAATACGCTATGTTGGTAATATCATTAATACTGAAGAGAGATCTATGTCAAATACGCTATGTTGGTAATATCATTAATACTGAAGAGAGCCCTATGTCAAATACGCTATGTTGGTTATATCATTAATACTGAAGAGAGATCTATGTCAAATACGCTATGTTGGTAATATCATTAATACTGAAGAGAGATCTATGTCAAATACGCTTTGTTGGTAATATCATTAATACTGAAGAGAGCTCTGTGTCAAATACGCTATGTTGGTAATATCATTAATACTGAAGAGAGCTCTATGTCAAATACGCTATGTTGGTAATATCATTAATACTGAAGAGAGATATATGTCAAATACGCTATGTTGGTAATATCATTAATACTGAAGAGAGCTCTATGTCAAATACGCTATGTTGGTAATATCATTAATACTGAAGAGAGATCTATGTCAAATACGCTATGTTGGTAATATCATTAATACTGAAGAGAGCTCTATGTCAAATACGCTATGTTGGTAATATCATTAATACTGAAGAGAGCTCTATGTCAAATACGCTATGTGATAGCGTACTTTGTGGCTTGAACCCACATTTTGTCTCGTCTGGTTTCCAAACCTTAAATATTTCCTTCATTTTGATGAGGAAAGATACTCAGAGCAGCAACCACGTTGGATCTCTGGATCCAACCTAATTGCATAAATATGAAGCCGGTTCAAGCACTATAAGGGTTAGGGTACTTGTTCAATTGCTTTATTTTTCACCAATTTTTACATTATTGGCATGATGTGAAAGTTGAAAGTTAAACATTGCATTCCAATCTAAAAGAATCCAGTTCAAAATTCATTGTATCAGGTTATAAATTGAAACGCAATGGCACTACATTGAATGCACCGGATCAATAGTTACATGTTGCCGTGAATATTTCACTTTAAAAGAATCCAGTCTAAAATTCCTTGTATCAGTTTATAAAGTGAAACGCAATGGCACTATATTGAACGCACTGGTTCACTAGTTACCTGTTACCGTAAATATTTCACTTTAAAAGAATGCATTATATAAGTTTATAAGGTGAAACGCAATGGCACTATATTGAACGCACTTGTTCAATAGTTACCTGGGTTCTTACAGCTTCGAAGTCCTTGTAGAGATCTGGAGGAATCATGATGTGGGGGCCGCCATCTTGACCTGATTCAAGGGAAATCGGAATTCCGTGACCTTGAACTGCTGACCTTTCATCTTCTTCATCATCCTGAATTAAAAAGAGACGTTGATGTAGAATAAATACAGTGACATATGATATGAGATCTTTTAGAGTACAATTCGTTGTTCGATTGACGTAATTGCTTAAGCGATAACTTCTCGTATACTAGTTAAATAAAATCAACACTGTGCGGGGTCTCTAAATGATGACAACGAATTATATAGTTATAATTGGTGGCCATCCGACAACGTTGATTATTTTGTTCTAATGATATGTTTGGATGATTAACTTGTTTTCCTAGAAAGTTTGGACCAGTAAATGTTGAGAGTATGTAAATGGGTGTGGTACACGCAATATTGGTCTCTTCACCTAATATCCTTTTTAGGTGTCGTCTGCTGCTGCTAACATTATTGACATATCACAAAATGCAATAGAAAGGTAATGGGTCAAAAAAACGCCCGAATTGGGGAATCGGAATACAAATTTCTAGGAACCGTCTGCTTTTGCGTTCTTTTTAAACAAACAACAAAAACCCACAATTCCATTAGGAAAAGAAGAGTCAAAGAAAAACCTCCAAAGTGGATACCCGAGATAAGCATGCATTCACTCCAACCATTTCCATATGTCGTTTAGTGTTGCTTTCAATTTGGACAGGTCGCTCAATACCCTAGGAGGACATATGACAAGAAACAAATCAGAATAACACCTCCACTTCAACACTCTTTTCAGGTGTTGTCTGCTGTTGCTTTGGTTTTGGACAGGCCACAGACCTCCTTAACGTTGCATGCTCACATGTATGAGGGAATATGGGGGTAAGGATTTAATTTCTTTAAAACTGTACAACATCTGTACTGTTATATGATACGCACGTGATGATATGATCATGATATAGCATGATATAGCATGATGATATAGCATATGATATGATATATGAATGGTCATTGGGTGCATATTAGATCGTTTTTAGTTCTTAAAAGGGTGTATAAGGTGATCTGACATTTTTATTCAAAAGCGTTTGAAATTTTCCGCACATAAACTGTGAATACTTATATAAAATGACGCTTCCTGAATAATTTATGTTTTCTATAGCTACTTTAACTGTATATCAAAGAACAAAACAAAAACTGTATTGTTTCAATTACTTTTTTGTTTTGACTTTCAAATGTTCTCTTTTGTGAATAAGCACCTTTAAATGAGAATGGAGAAGAAAAACATCTTAAGTAAGAAATCGCAATACACATAAAACATCTTAAGTAAGAAATCGCAATACACATCTAGGTTAACATTAACGTTTACAGGAATCAGACGTGAGTGAATCATATTTGTCTTACACACAGTCTCCTTTATTTCATGTTTTACTTTAACAAAGATATCTTGAGTAATACTTTAAATACGAGATTAAATACACGGACGAAAGGTACAGCACCTTAGCTCATTTTCTGAAAAGTATATCTTTATCTTCAAGTACAGTCTCAGCGATTTCGGCAGTACATATGAATATGTGTATGAACATTTCGGTAAATGCTATCTTCGGTTCGATTTGGTAAATTCTTTCTTTGGCAGGCGAAGGGTTTCTTGGGTTTTCCGCCAGTAAATTACGTTCGTGTTCATACCTATATCAAGATACGGGAATATTCCCTCGAAACGAGAGAAATAGAAGCGTTTTGCCAGAGTGGCACTCACTGCGAAATATGTCTATTACTTCATAAACTTATAAGATCCTTTTTTCTAGTATTAATAACTTCTAGCACGCCAGTAGAAGTCGATTTATAAGCATTGTAACAAAACGAGACATTGCTCGTCAAGACGAGCAATGTCTCGTTTTGTCACAATGGTTTCTGCTCGATATCCCAAACAATATATCATCTTTCGAGCTTTATAATTGTCGTCTGCTATTGTTTTCAATAAATGCGATTTAGTTAATTCATTCCCAAGCCACACTTCGTATTTTTTCTAATTGAACAAAATTGCAGTTCTAACTGAGGAGACAAATAATGAAATCTTGGACGATTTCCCAATGGCAGTACAATGTTAACTGGATTTTTCTTTTAAAAAATCTGGTAAATCAGGTTGAATGCAGTTTTAACAATAGAGTCAAAGCCCGTTTAATTTAACACATGTGTTATTCGAACACCATTTTCGGTTTCATGGCGTTTGCGTTCGTTCACTTATCCTTTCTAAACCGCTTTCATCCAAGAAATGCCATGCACCCCCCTCCCCCCGTGGATTAGGATTATTTGTGTACATTTGTTTAAACTTTTAACACTGTTTTAACAATTTTCCAGTCATGTTACGGCCTTCCTAGATTGACAAGACAAAGTTCGTATACAAGGTTAGGTTCTGATATAATATAACTTTGATATCAGTTGCTGTTACTTTCAATTTAGAACAGTTATAAAATCATGTATGAGGGATTATGATATGCCGTCTGCTGTAAAAGTACATTTGTTCAATAATAAATCTAAATTTGCGAATATATTTTATGTCCAAAGTCAGACAATCGAAAGACATGAGCGTAAAACTCCGTTTTTATTTAATATAATCTTAATCTAGATAAAAACAATAACGGGTCACTTGTCTAATGTTGACAAACAAAGTAAATCAGCTTTAATTTCTTACGATGACATGACCAATAGTCACTATCAAATTCTACAATGGGTCCCATTCGCATTCGAGTGTACTACAGATACTGCCCCGAGTTATGTCGTCTCCTATTGCTTTCAACTTGGAATCGTCACAAAAAGTAATCCTATGTTTACCAAACAAAGACGGGGCTTATCAGCTTTATTTCCCGAGGCTGCCTAGAGTCGCTTTCATACGCGGTGTGGAGAGAATATTCTGGCATGAGTCATGCGCTTTATGTTGTATACTGCGTCTTAAGGGTTCGGGAGCGTAGTGATTTGCTTTACTTTAAATGTGTTGCTAGGCAACGTAAATAATTCCCAGATGGTTTACTTGTTTAGGCACGTTAACACGGCAACGTCCCATTCTCTTATCTCCAAATTTAACCCATTTCTCCCCTTTATGAGATTTTTTCAGAGTGATCCAATTTGAAAGCAACATCAGACGACGGTATCAAAGTTCGGAGATAACGCAATCTTTGGGAGTTGAAATTATAGTTACACGTGAAAAATTGCTCGTCACGAGCAAGTTCTTCTTTTAGTTCAAACTTGTTTATTTTACATCGATTGTGAAACAATTTCTTACAACTTAGATTCATCACTCTCGATTCTGTCACATATTGTGTCTAAAGTCTTAAGCCGCGGGTTTGTTTAACCCTTAAAATGCTGGGTCACTTTCGAAAAATCTATCTTTTTGTGGCGTCTGCCTTCCAAAACCTTAAATATCTGCTTAATTTTTACGGGGAAAGATGTTCAGAGTATCAAACAGGTTAAAGCACAGGCCAGTCGCCAATTTACTTGGCGGCTGGCCTGGGTCAAACCTTTTTCCATAAGCATGAGGTCCGTTCCAGCACTATAAGGATTACGTGTGTTTTCATGTGAAAAAGGCATTAACTGAACCATTCTCCGACCCATTTCTTTGTGTGATCTTTCTTTTAGTTTCAGCGGGAAAGTTATACTTTTAGTCATTTGAAGTACTACAAGGTACATTATAATGTGCTAGGAAAACTGAGGGGCGGAGTTAAGGGTGCAATGATTGACACCACATGTGCGAACCTACTCGCTGTCTGTCAGCCACACTGGGAGGGCCAGACCTGAACGGTTGGTAACATTTTGCCCTAAATGGTTGTTATGTAATACCAGGTCTGAGTGCCCCTATTTTCATTATCGATAGTTATCTACGTACATGTACCGCTAGGCTGCGGTCCTGGGTACCGTTTTACTAAATAACTTAAGGGGGATATGTTCGTAAGTCATAACAGATACACGTGGATAGTACCTCCTATGAAAGTACAATATTGCAATGTGACACGTCATTGGAAGCGTCTCGGAGAGACGATTACAATGATGTGTTACATTGCAATATTGCTTAGCCCAATATTAAATTAAGAGGAACTGTTATTTTGACTTACGCAGATCGTAAGTGTTTAATAAAACGGTACCCTGCTGGTCCCATGTATATCACCATTAGGTATGCTGGTATGCATGGGCCAGGACCCCAGGCTAATGTACTGGCAACCAAACGACAGGGGTTCGATCCCTCCAAATGGAAATAAATTGCAGACGTTAAAAGACTTTAAGAGATGAATAGATATAGTTGATTTTCGATTGAAACGACAGGGGTTCGATCCCTCCGAATGGAACGAAATTGCAGACGACAAAAGACTTTAAGACATGAATAGATATAGTTGATTTTCGATTGAAACGACAGGGGTTCGATCCCTCCAAATGGAACGAAATTGCAGACGACAAAAGACTTTAAGACATGAATAAATATAGTTGATTTTCGATTGAAACGACGGGGTTTGCTCCCTCCAAATAGAAAGAAATTGCAGACGTCAAAAGACTTTAAGAGATGAATAGATATAGTTGATTTTCGATTGAAACGACAGGGGTTCGATCCCTCCGAATGGAAAGAAATTGCAGACGACAGAAGACTTAAACATGAATAGATATAGTTGATTTTCGATTGAAACGACAGGGGTTTGCTCCCTCCGAATGGAAAGAAATTGCAGACGACAAAAGACTTCAAGACATGAATAGATATAGTTGAATTTTTGAAAGAATGCATTGCAATGTGATCATTTTGACATTTTCCCCCAATATTTACTTGGCTGTCCACAGCAGTCTCTTAGGATTAAGAGTTTATCAATCTGAACACATCGGGTTTATCAAATGAAAACACCTCTGAAATAATAGGGATTACGCCATATTGGTTCCCAGCGGAATGACGTCACTTCACTTTCGTGTTTAAAAATAGGTCTTAAATGTGAAATCTAAAAAGTCGTTAAATTTGATTGAGGAAACAACTTTACATGTCACAACCAAAATTTTGCCATTTGGTATGAGTTACTGATAAAAAGATTATTTAAAAGGATGTCCAACCCTTCCATACACATTGAACTACTTAACTTGCACGCTTAGAAAATGTGTTAATTGCCGGATGCCGATTTACTCGAAAAATTGTAACCCTACACTTATATCCGAGGTGTATTTCACAGCTCACGGAAATACCCGAGTAGTTCCGATTGAGAGTTTATTTGTTTACGTGTACCATCATGAAGAACTTGCGTTGACTGGTCTAGATTTAAAACAACAGCAGCGAATATCTATGAATTGAAAAAATAAAACCCTTTGTTTATTGTAGAACTTTTGCAGAAACGCAAAATGATAAAATGTAGCCATTAGACTTTCCTTTATTTAACTATAGTTTATCCCGTTGTTTTCTTTAACTGCTTTAACACGGTCCGTCTCTTAGAAATTTGAGAGTTGTCCAACTTGAAAGCAAAGTCGGACGACAAAAAACAGCAAGAAGCAAAAAAACTTACTTTCTGTATGATGTTTGGTAGACATCATTGTGGCAAAGGCTGAATGTAACCATAAGTCCCATTGGTTTCTAAAGTCTTTGAAGCAAAGACTTCAAAGTGAAGTGTTGTGGAATGTAGGGTTATCTAGAATGAGTATATATGAGGGAAAGGGTCAAGGGGTTAAAGATCGGCCTTTTCCATATTAGCTGCTATCATGATGTTTAATTAATTTCATAATGCCAGTGACACATCTGCAGTCAAACCCTTAGATCGCCCATTTACCAAAGAATCATTGGTTTGCTGTAAAGTACCTTAGGAAACAAAGAAAGGTATAACTCGCTCGTTAAATCAAGCTGTTTGGTTTACACTACTTATTGCCCGAACCGAATGGGGAAGAGGATGAGGTAGATAATGATCAAGCAGAATTGTTGAAAAGAAACATCACATATAATAAGCCTTGGTAGACAAAACATGGACGGAATGGGAATAGGGGAAAACCCGGAGTAGCCAAAATAGGAACATAGACACGCAATACACTGAAGACGAAATAGGAGTAGACCAAATGGAATAAAACCATTTATAACATCCTCAACATGGACATAAAACACAGGAATTTCTGTACTCTTTAACCCATTACCAAACAATAACGACATTTAACCACTTTGTTGCACACGACTCTGGAAAACATTGTTGGGAAAGGAGAAATTGCTCGTGACGAGCAATTTCTACTTTTCCCACAATATTTTCTGACATAACGGAAGATCATTTTCCAATTTCATCACATTTTGAAATGTCGTCTGCAAACTCTTTCAATTTTGGACACTCGAAATTTGTCCGTTTGGTAAAGGGTTAATCACTCGACTCCCCCCATGTGAGGTCGATGGTTTGAATCCCGGCTTGGACTGACTGACACACTCGATCGAGTGTTCACGAGGTAACTAATACCCAAGCTAACAAGCAGGAGGTCCGCCTTTTTCTCATTCAGCCCTAAACCATTCATCAATACGGGAGTTTGTTCCCAGTCTAAATTGGAAGCAACATGAACGAAAAATACACGAAAATAAAAACTTCATCTTTCTCTTAATGATAGCTAGAAGCCACTGTAACAAAGGGATGCGTTGCTCACATGAAGTTCATACATTTCTCACAGTGGTTTGGCAGATCCGATAAATCGAACCATTGCGGAGAATGGGATAAAGGGTTGAACACGGTGTATTCATACATAAACCGCGTATGGCGAAATGACTGATATACTGACAATGCCATGCAGAAAATCTGAAAATTTAATACACATTCTTCGAGAATCTTCGAGAAAACTCATCATTTAAAACATTCCCTCGCATTGGCTTTGTTGACTTGCCTAAATTGAAAATAACAGCATACGACAGTGTTATGTACAATTCATATAACTTCTTTTCATGTTTGGCGAAATCGGAAAAAAACCGCATTTTGAACATAGGACAATATTGCTCTTAATCGTTTGGTGAAGTGCAAAACCTAATGCTGAGATTAGCTGTACTTTGAAAACGTCTTTTAGAGCCACACTAGTTTGTTAAGACATCTTTAAGATATACGAAAGAGTTGGGTATTGTAAGATAAAGTGTTAACATTACTAAAATAAACAAACCTCTGACGGTTGAAGAGGTTCCCAGTTCGAACCCTGCTGTCGCCGAGTCTTGCAGACCGGATGTGAACTTTTCCTCCTGTGGGCCATGGTCGAGACCCGTATACCTATAGCCGGAAGAACCGGGTGCTGAAAAGGGCAGTGTCCTTCTGCGCCGCCCTCAATTCACGGTCATCTTAGAATATCCACCAACTGTCACTTATTGTAGGGTTTGATTAAACGATTCATTATCCAGATACATACGTATTTTAATCACCAATTACATAAACAAAGCTTAAAGCTTATTATAAAAAAAACCTTTCAAAACAAATGATTTAATATGTCTTTGATAGAAGAAGGTAAGAAAAACACAGTTCTATATGGAGAACACGAATGCTATTATACAACTCCGTCTTGGAATTAACACAAAATATTCCCACTTGTAGTCATTATTAAACGCACGTTTAAACACCCTTCCTGGTTCCTTAAAGTCCTATCAGCAACAGGACCCAGCTCCACGGAAATTGACATGTGAACCCCATTTCTGCCAAAATTTGCCAAAAAAGCGAGGATGTGTGGAGTTAATTACATACCCCATTCCTTATAGGGAAGCCTTAATTTGGGGCATATCAGCTTTCACACAGTAGGCCGCTCTCCAAGCAAGCACCGAGGCGTACATTCTCTACACAGAAACCGCTACCAGCTGATAAGCCTCCGTTAGGCTGGGCTGTATGTATTCACCCTTCTCGCCATGCGGGAAATATCCCTCAACGGATCCAGTCAAAATAACTGGTACCATAACTTCTTGACGACTGTTTGTATATATATATAGAAATAGCCTCCAAAGCAACCAATGAAAATAATTGTACCATGACTTCTTGACAATTTTGTATATATATAGAAATAGCCTCCAAAGCAACCAGTGAAAATAATTGTACCATAACTTCTTGACGATTTTGTATATATATAGAAATAGCCTCCAAAGCAACCAGTGAAAATAATTGTACCATGACTTCTTGACGATTTTGTATATATATAGAAATAGCCTCCAAAGCAACCAGTGAAAATAATTGTACCATGACTTCTTGACGATTTTGTGTATATATATAGAAATAGCCTCCAAAGCAACCAGTGAAAATAATTGTACCATGACTTCTTGACGATTTTGTATATATATAGAAATAGCCTCCAAAGCAACCAATGAAAATAATTGTACCATAACTTCTCGACAATTTTTTGTATATATATAGAAATAGCCTCCAAAGCAACCAGTGAAAATAATTGTACCATAACTTCTCGACAATTTTTTGTATATATATAGAAATAGCCTCCAAAGCAACCAGTGAAAATAATTGTACCATAACTTCTTGACAATTTTTTGTATATATATAGAAATAGCCTCCAAAGCAACCTGTGAAAATGAATGGTACCATGACTCTTTGACGATTTCTTCGTATGCTAAATATATAGTGTATTGTGCGTTGGATTTATTTTTCGAAAGGAAAAAAAGAGAGAAACAGTTTGATATAACTTCACATGTACCAGTAATGTCCCGAACAAAAACATATTAGGCCTTTGTCCCGAACAAGTCGATATTTCCATGGCTTCGTCGTTTCTCCTTTTCCAGTAAGATAGTTTGGCTTCTCTTAAACAGGTATCTCAGTATCTCATTTACAGTTCTCAATATACATGCATTATAACGATCCAGTAGAAAATGATTTGAAAAATAACTAACGAGTAAATCTACCCATTTTCACAAATGATTCAGCAAACTTCAATTGTTCTAAGTATGTGCGGTTTAAATGCGGTAGATCTCAAAAGCGAGGTCAAGCCTTTGGATAACAATACATGTCTACTGAATACACACTTAAAAGAATTACAACAACTTAATTTGGCTTCCAATGATTATTCTTCATTGTGTATCGTATAACAGTAAAGTTGTGCAATCTTAAAGAAATTAACTAATTTCTACTTTCCAAATTCGCTTAAATCTGTGAGCAGACACATATTAACCCATTGCCAAACAATAACGACATTTAATCAGTTCATTGTAGACGACTCTGGAAAACATTGTGGGAAAAGGAGATATTGCTCGTTAAGAGCAATTTCTCCTTTTCCCACACTTTTTTTCTATCCTATCAGAAGATTATTTTTCAATTTAATACCATTTTGAAATGTCGTCTGCAAACTCTTTCAAATTTGGGACTGTCAAAAATTTGGCGTTTGGTAAAGGGTTGAAGACTGCGTCTGGTCGAGGTAAAGGTAAGTGTTACCATGGCGTTTCCAGCTTCTTGTCAGGTATATAGGTTAAACCTTCTGATATCAGGATTCGTTCGGCAGCAGACGAATAAAAAGAGCATTGGAAAACAGAAAAAATATGTATAAGGATTTAATTCATCTTAAAAGTTCGGTTCACATACATGTTAAGAATGGAAAAGTTTGTTAAAATGAGGAATTTCTCCTACATTCGGATGGGACAAACTTTCCTTTGATATTTAGTCGTCTGCAACAAATCCGTGTTTAAGTCGTAAATCCGTGCTGAAGTCGTATGTTATCGTAAAGGGTGGATGCCGAAGAAAAGCAAAACATCGTATGGAGACCCGGTGATGGATTTGCTTTATGTTCGCAAAATAACCTTTACTCATTATGGCAATAGATTTGAACTCGCCCATTTTCATAACAGGGTTTGATAAATATGGAAAAAGGGGGCGAGCATTTCATTTCGCTGTTGATCATTATTAACCCTTTACCAAACGCCAAATTTTTTACTGTCCCAAATTGGTAGAGTTTGCAGGCGACATTTCAAAATGTGGTGAAATTGAAATATAATCTTCTGATAGGGCAGAAGACCTTGTGGGTAAAGGAGAAATTGCTCTTTAAGAGCAATTACTCGTTTTCCCACAATGTTGTCCTGAATAGTCTGCAACAGACTAGTCAAATGCCGTTATTGTTTGTCTGGTTAAGTGTCAAACTTTTTATCCCATGTTAATAACGTGTTTTATAATAATTTTCGAATATCTCAACATTCGGGTAATTATGTTATATAATTCATATCTTCTCATATTTTCAAAAACTCGACAAAATATCGAAACCTACTTTATAGAGAAGTCGTTGACTCCAAGAAAGGTTTCTGGTATTGTTTTATTACCACAAACAAAGCACACCTGAATACTTTACTCTTATGCTCTTGAATCTTCGGCGGATTTCTCTTAGCGACTTGGAAAAGACCTAAAAATAGCTTCGAAATAAGAGAATATTAATGTTCCCATGAGCGAATTTTAACCAATCAAAAACGTTTCCAAAGCTTAACCCAAAGTAACTGCAATTACATATTTTCTGCAGATCTCGAGAGGTGTTATAACAAATAGTCGTCTGCTATGAATCTTTCGGAGCATGGAAAGATGTTAGCACGACCATTTGAAGGTGCTTATTCACAGAAGAAAGATTTTGAAAATCAAAATAGAATGTCGTTGAAATAACACCGTTATTGTTGTTTGTTGTGATTGTTGTTTGACACCCAAGTAAAAGTAGCTATTGAAAGCATACTTAAATCTCGTCCGAACGATACAAACAAAGATATTTCATTCGTTGAAATAACACAGTTATTGTTGTTTGTTGTTATTGTTGTTTGACACCGAATGATACAAACAAAGATATTTCATTCGTTGAAATAACACAGTTATTGTTGTTTGTTGTTATTGTTGTTTGACACCGAATGATACAAACAAAGATATTTCATTCGTTGAAATAACACAGTTATTGTTGTTTGTTGTTATTGTTGTTTGACACCGAACGATACAAAAAAAAGATATTTCATTCGTTGAAATAACACAATTATTGTTGTTTGTTGTTATTGTTGTTTGACACCGAATGATACAAACAAAGATATTTCATTCGTTGAAATTACACAGTTATTGTTGTTTGTTGTTATTGTTGTTTGACACCGAATGATACAAACAAAGATATTTCATTCGTTGAAATAACATAGTTATCGTTGTTTGTTGTTATTGTTGTTTGACACCGAATGATACAAACAAAGATATTTCATTCGTTGAAATAACACAGTTATTGTTGTTTGTTGTTATTGTTGTTTGACACCGAATGATACAAACAAAGATATTTCATTCGTTGAAATAACACAGTTATTGTTGTTTGTTGTTATTGTTGTTTGACACCGAATGATACATACAAAGATATTTCATTTTAATACAGTTACAGCTTGGATCTTTCAAGCTAACTTAATTCAGGAAGGGTCTATATCTATCTAAGTATGTACAATTTATGCGGTAGATTTCAAAAGCGATGTCACGCATTTTGATTAAGATACATGTTAACCCACTACCAAATAATCACGACATTTAACCACTTTGTTGCAGACGACTCTGGAAAACATTGTGGGAAAAGGAGAAATTGCTCCTTTTCCCACAAGGTTTTCTGCTCTATCTGAAGAATATTTTTCAATTTCATCATATTTTGAAATGTCGTCTGCAAACTCTTTCAATTTGGGATAGTCAAAAATGTGTTGGTTGGGAAAGGTTTTATTCACTGTCAAGGGTGGCAACATCAATTGTTCGCACTGCATAGCTTGTCCAAAATCAATAACGGACAAGTGAACTTTAAATGAATACGGACAAGTGTAGAAAAGGATTTGGTATTTAAGGACAAGTAAATCAAAATCAGATGACGCCACCCCTGACTGAATACACATTAGGTCCGGACCGGAACTACATCATCTCCTATGTTAGTGTGGTTTGGAAAACTACGCCGTGCAAATCCGTGTACAAGTTACACACCTACCTTTCTCTATCTCTCTTCTATCCCAAATACGGAATTACCCCTGGCAACTAGCCGATTATTCCTGTTCGACTTCTGTATAGACGAAGCGCGTATATCCTTGGCAGCAGACGAAATGACTTCATGCGTCTCGAAGCAGACGACTTTTAATGAGGATTGTATTCTTCTTGAGAAAGCAAGTAAATCAGGTGGCACCACTTTGTAAATTTGTAAGTAAGTTAGGTCTTTGGTTAGCTGTGGGCTTAGGCGACTCATCGAAAGTTTTTTCCCGGTATAAATGAAACACATACGGCAAGTATATGGGCTATTATATCGAAGAAAGAAAAAAATAGCAGCAGCAATATCTATAACAATAGAAAATAGGGAAACAGCAGTTACTACGATATGGCATGCCTCATGCTATCTTTGCACGAGGTTTACTAGCGCAGTGCAAACACTGTTCATTAGGACTTTGCTCAGTGTGACTACCGCGGATTACTTCGATGATCTACCTCTATGTCTGAATTAAAAAAAAAATGATGTTTTATATTTCCCACAACATCAGAGAACAGTCTGACGCGTGGTTCCCGCTCATGGCCCTTTTACAATCATACAATCCCATGGAATGGTCTAACTCTGCCAAATATGGACATGTGCACTGAGTTTTTGCATAGCCATCTTTTTATTCTGTGATTTGATACCAGCAGCAACGTTTGATTTGGCCATATATAGCTTATTCAAACCCGCATCAAGAATATCGCGGTTCGCTATTGTATTTACACAACAGATGTTTTGTGTGTTTTAAAAATATCATCAAACCTCGTAGACCGATATTATATATATAACTTATACAAACCCTTCATACAGTGTTATGGCTTTATGCTTTTCACTGTTTTATGTTCACGTCAGATGAGATGTATTTTGATCCTAATACTATTCTAATTAAAAAGTGACAAATATCTATAAACATCATTCTCTACGGGTGTAAGGCTTCAAGTTGAGCTCACGATGAGATATAACATGCGATTTCAAGCCCAACACCCTTATACCATTGTACCATGGTATTGCCTTGCACGTTATCAGTGAATGACTTACACTAAAATTACCTGGACTCATCATCTGGTTTATCCACTGAAAACATATTTCTCAGGTCACGGAAATACCCGAGTAGTTACGATTCGCACTTGTATTCCGATAAATAGCCGGTCAAAACGACACACCGTTAAGTTGCCATGTTCTCCCATAAAGATTATTAGAAATAGGACTGTTGTGTGGCATACTTTAACCAAACTCTACAAAGTGTTACTGACAAAAGGTAGCTTAGGTAAATAGAGAATTGAAAAGGCATATGGGACTATATTCCCTGATTTTCTTAACATAGACAAGAAATGATGAGACGCAACAAATACATACGCACATCTTCATCCAAATGATATTTTGAAGAAAATTCATATCTGCTACATAAACATCAATCGTATCTACTCGGCAATCCCCGTAACAAGTCGGTAGATATACCTCGTAGGCAGTACATGAATACACCAGAAATCCTGGGGTAATTCGCCTTATTTCCGGCGGATAACTCAAAATGCACACAGGCACTAAATATGTATTTTAGATACACACAAATTGGCTATATATCACCATTGAATGTTGTTTTTACCCTTTTCATTAAAGATGATCATATCAACACATCTTTGTTTCATATTTTGTCAATTGGCTCTTCTCGGTAATCCCCGGCTTGTGCCGGGGATTTCCGAGTAGATACGATTGCAAACGGACATGCCCTTCGTTGCTGACCTACTTTCAAAAATGGCTCCCCATTGCCTCCGAGGTTATTTTAAGAAATGGCCGAGGTGTTCCGATTGCATAAACATATGTGATTCGACTCAAATATAAATCCTGGGAAAGATACTACGTATTATCCTGTCACTAGTGTCATTTTGGGACGTATAACTAGGTGCCGTATAACATTTGTGATATCCGGCACTAACCATATAACACGTGCACGTGACGATTCATGACGTCATAAGAACGAAATGACGTCATGTTTACATCATTCTCTACATATTTTTCATTCTTTCTCGTGTTTTATTTGTATATTATTTGTTTGAAAGAATACATAAAGGTAACCGGATAAATAGAATAGATGGTTGGTGTCTTTGAATGGGAAAAGTTATCGGGCTCGGCATCGGAATATTATCCGTTTCGCCTTCGGCTCACCGGATAATATTCCTACGCCTTGCCCGATAACATTTCCGATTCACGACACCAACCATCTATTCTCTATTTGTATATACTACCAATATACCCTGAATCATAGAAGACCCAGTTCAGTGCCGTAGCTAGCCTTTTATGAATGGAAAGGAAGCCTGGGGTCCCAGTCTCTGTGTCACGAAGTTTCGTACCTTATTTTTTGTTGCACACGTAGCCTACTTAGAAAGTCTCTCAAAAATCTGTAAACTTACATGTTAACGTAAGGCCAGTTTCAAACGTAAATGCTAGTCGGATCACAGTTGCTGATCGTAGAAAAAAAATCCAAACATTATAGTTCACCATATTTGTTTTACATCGATTGTGAAGGAAGCTTAAAGCCTGTTCAAAGCCACTCTCGATGACTGCTTCATTGATACTAAACAAGTAATCGCGCCGGTTTGTGGGTTAGTCTCCCCTAGCGGGGATTCGAACCCGAGATCCCGACGATCTACCACTGCAACATTGGCATAATCTACGACCAATATTGATCGTAACTAACTGTATGTGTGCTCGATAGGCTACTACCCATACGACGGGAATAAGTCAAAACGGCACACAAAGGCTGCTTCCGCTCCAAGAAGAATGCGTTCTACAGCACCCAGGGATATATATTCTGATAGCTTTACTTGGAGACAAATGAATAACCCTTTCCCAAACAATAACGACATTTGACCATTTTGTTGCAGACGACTTTAGAAAATTGAAGGTAAAGGAAAAATTGCTCGTAACGAGCAATTTATCCTTTTCCCACAATGTTTTGTGCCCTATAAAAAGATTATTTTTCAGTTTCATCACATTTTGAAATGTCGTCTGTAAACTCTTTCAATTTGGGACAGTCGAATATTTGTTGTGTGGGAAAGGGATAAACCATATAAGAGCAGAATGTTGGGAGCTCCTGCCCGGAAACCACGTCCACGACATAATATGAACAAAAGGGAACAGAACAAGAACAAAAGGGACAAGCATAAGAAAAAATAAAAATGGACCAGAGTAAGAACAAAGGGGACCAGAATAAGAACAAAGGGGACAGAACAAGAACAAAGGGGACAGAACAAGAACAAAAGGGACAATAATAAGAACAAAAGGGACCAGAATAAGAATAAAAGGGACCAGAATAAGAACAAAATGGACCTGAATAAGAACAAAGGGGACCAGAATAAGAACAAAGGGGGCAGAACAAGAACAAATGGGACAGAACAAGAACAAAGGGACAATAATAAGAACAAAAGGGACCAGAATAAGAATAAAAGGGACCAGAATAAGAACAAAATGGACCTGAACAAGAACAAAGGGGACCAGAACAAGAACAAAGGCGACCAGGATAAGAACAATGGGGACCAGGCAAAGAAAAAAAAGGGACAACAACAAGAACAAAAGCGACCAGAGTAAGAACAAAGGGGACAATAATAAGAACAAAGGGGACAGAACAAGAACAAATGGAACAGAACAAGAACAAAAGGGACAATAATAAGAACAAAAGGGACCAAAATAAGAATAAAAGGGACCAGAATAAGAACAAAATGGACCTGAATAAGAACAAAGGGGACCAGAACAAGAACAAAGGCGACCAGGATAAGAACAATGGGGACCAGGCAAAGAAAAAAGGGGAAAACAACAAGAACCCTAAGCGACCAGAATAAGAACGCGAAAAACAAAATAAAACAAGAACTTAAATAATACAAAGGACATTCATGAGTGACACGGACTGTATTACAGTATCGTGTCATCCGATTTTTCTTTCAATATTCGCATACATGTATAGATTGAACATCAGCGTTTTTCTTCTTTTCCATTCGGAACACCTCGGCCATTTCTTAAAATAACCTCGGAGGTAATGGGGAGCCATCTTTGAAAGTAGGTCAGCAACGAAGGGCCATTCGGAACACCTCGGCCATTTCTTAAAATAACCTCGGAGGTAATGGGGAGCCATTTTTGAAAGTAGGTCAGCAACGAAGGGCCAATCGTATCTACTCGGCAATCCCCGTAACAAGCCGGGGATTGCCGAAAAGAGCCGATCGACAAAATATGAAACAAAGATGTGTTGATATGATCATCTTTAAGGAAAAGGGTAAAAAGCCCATTCAATTGTGATATATAATCAATTTGTGTGTATTCAAATACATATTTAGTGCCTGCGTGTATTTTGTGTTATCCGCCGGAAATAAGGCGAATTACCCCAGGATTTCTGGTGTATTCATGTACTGCCTACGAGGTATATCTACCGACTTGTTACGGGGATTGCCGAGTAGATACGATTGACGAAGGGCATGTCCGTTTGCAATCGTATCTACTCGGAAATCCCCGGTACAAGCCGGGGATTGCCGAAAAGAGCCGATTGACAAAATATGAAACAAAGATGTGTTGATATGATCATCTTTAATGAAAAGGGTAAAAAAAACATTCAATTGTGATATTTAACCAATTTGTGTGTATTCAAAAACATATTTAGTGCCTGTGTTCATTTTGCGTTATCCGCCGGAAAGAAAGGCGAATTACCCCAGGATTTCTGGTGTATTCATGTACTGCTTACGAGGTATATCTACCGACTTGTTACGGGGATTGCCGAGTAGATACGATTGCTTCTTTTCGTGTCTTATCTGCGTTTTAGACGGATCCCAATGTTATTTGGGTCACTTAGTTCACAACAACAAACCCTACAGTGGTACCAACGCGAGGGAAAAACATAAAGTGACGTGGTTGATACGACATGACAGTGGTCACGAACAACGGACTTTGGTGACAATATCGTTATTCAATAAAGAGAACAGTTCCCAAACACTTAACGTCCCTGTACGAGGTTTAAAATTGTCAAATTGCATTGAACACGTGTTGTGTCAAAATGAGAGAACAACGCGAATCAACATTGGTTTTAGAGGATGGCACGAGATTTAAAGGGTTCTCGTTTGGTGCAGAAAAAAGCATACCAGGGGAAGTGGGTAGGTTTATTTTTTGTGTGCTGGAAAAACGCACTTCATCAAGTTGTTGAGTCATTTAATATTTTTTTTTACTTCGTAATCAATAAAAATCGTATTTATGTGTACGTCAGGTAAACAACCATTCTCTAAGTTCCACTGGGCACCAAGTGTGGGGCTCAAACTCACGTGTGAAATACATTCTACCAAGTTTTAATTAAGCTGAGCTAGCGGCTGGTCTAGTCAAACTAATTTGACTTGCTCGGAAAATATTGAGAACTTTTAACATCGCCACCGGTATTGAGATCTTTTAACATAGCCATCGGACAATATCTCCCATCACATCGAACTTTTGAACCATTTATTTAATGGTGGCCATTTTGGATGAATGTTTTGTCACAACCCCTTTTAACAATCATGTTTCCTTTATTACAGTATAATACAGTCAACTCGACAGTTCCGGATCACTAATAGATAAAAGATCGTTTTTTCTTGTATTAACCAATTAACTGTAGAAATCAACATATGAATTTAACGAAAAATTCTTCCTTTGTCTATTCATACCAATGATTTACCGCTGTTATTTACCATTTTTCAGTTTTTGAAGAAAACAAGATCGGGGTCATCGCGACAGTTTCGGATCAAATGTGACAGTTCCGAATCACGATAATTGTCATATCATTTATTGTAAAAAGGGTTAACTTTACAAAGAGACAATAAGAACAGAAAATAATATCATCAATTTAATACTTTATTTTCATCAAACACATGCCTTGTGCGATTTCCCTTTAAAGAATTATTTTACTTTTTACTTTTAAGAGCGTACGAGAATGACCGAAAATAATGTTGAGACGACCCCTATAAATCAAAGAGGTGATCCGAAACTGTCGAGTTAACCTGCCTTCATTTATCATGCAATTATACAATCCCAGACCTGTTTTAGATTGAAAATTTTGCATAAATACGTTCTATTATAATTTTTCTTACAAATGATGTCAATGTTTAGTGCACATTATCTTTTTAAATGAGCATCTAAATCGGCGAAAAAAAATATCGGTGAAATTAGGTCAACTTCCGGTGACATGTTTCGGTCTTAATTAACCGTTCCAAATTGATTGTGATCGCTTTACCAGAAGTGGAAATGTCATCTTGGTTTTGTCAAGAGCTAAATGAATATGCGAAATGACTGTTAAGTCTTTAAGGCCAGAGTTTCTTCGCATTCATAGAAATTTGACAACAAACATAAGATGATCCGGAACTGTCGATGATCCGAAACTGTCGAGTTGACTGTATCAAATCATCATTTCTCACAGTTATTAATTGATCCCTTTTTAATCGATCCATACACTGAACATGTCGGTATTCCGTATATTCACTTTAAAATGGTTAAATTGACACTAGGCGACGATTTTCTGCAACCGTAAACCTTCTTTGTGCATGCGCACTAGTCAAACTAATTTGATGTGATCAGAAAGTATTGAAAATTTGTTGCATTGGGCAATATCTCCCTTCACATCAATCTTTCGAATTATTCATTTAGTGGTGGATGGCGTGACGAAATTATTTATAGGTTTGATACTTAATGATATATAAGTAGGTTGGATACTTAATGATATATAAGTAGGTTGGATACTTAATGATAAATAAGTAGGTTGGATACTTAATGTTTAATATTTATATAGGTAGTTTGGATACCTAATAATAGTCTCTACCTCTTTTTCAGTTTTCCAGACTGGTATGGTTGGTTATACAGAATCACTAACTGACCCCTCATACAGAAAACAGATTTTAATCCTCACATACCCGCTCATCGGGAATTATGGGATTCCTGAGGAGGAAGTGGACAGGTTCGGTCTCATCAAATGGTTTGAGTCGGATCAGATACACGCGGCTGCATTGATCGTCGGGGATGTCTCCGAGTTTTACAGTCACTGGAATGCAGCAAAGTCACTCTCGGCTTGGTTGAAGGAACATGACATCCCTGGAATTTATGGTAATTAATACTTATTCGCTTCCAGTGACTTTTGATTAAATTTTGGGAACGGGTCCTGTACCCAACATGGGTGACGGTCGTTTCCCCAAAGTTAACTTATATAGAAATCAAGGAGTCGTTTCCCCGAAAGTAATTCATATAGCAATTTCATCTATGTTATATGTAGTAATTAATTTTCACTGTGTTTTTCTCTGAAATTTGGAACTCTTTAGAAGTAACTAAATTCAAACAAAAGCTATTGGGAAATTGGGAAAAATGGTCAGTTAATTTGATTGGGTATGGGTCTGTTTTACTGTACTTAATATGTAAGAAAAAAAATTACTTGCTTGTCACTGTTTGAAATAACCGCATGTGAAGGAACCTGTTATGTTGATGAAATACAAGCATTTATGGATAGGTCAAAAAGGAATCTGTTTTGTTAATGAAATACACTGCAGCCCCTTTACTACGTGATCCGTTATATCGCGATATTCATTATAACGCGGGTCTTTTATGGCTCCCAATATTTCAAACACATAAGGCTTAAAAAATATCCTAAACCTTTCCCCTTCTGCAAACAGTCAGTTTTGATATGACGTGGTCGGCCTCCCTAATAGAAGGTCTACTTACATGTGCACTACGAAGGTGTAAAAATCAATAATTTATGTGGGTATTCCCCATTGTTTGTCACGATCCTTCAAACAAAGTGCTTGGCCTTATATGTACACAAACAGTGACCCGAGGAAAGATTTAAATCTATGTGTACATAGTTTCGATAAATTACATAATATACATTAGTTTGTACACGCTTATTCAGGGGAGTGTTTTATGTCTGATTGACTCAAAACTTTGGATGTTTGTAGAGAATTGTTAATAATGCAAGTACGGGCCGTGTTTTATTAAAAGAGCAACTGCAGGGTTTTACCGGACAGAGATGCATAAATCCCCTTGTGCACCCATGCTTTTCCCCAAACCTAGGGCGTCCAACATTATGCACACTTTTTAAACAAATTTATCACTAACACTTAAAATTTTAACTTCTTTGTTTCCATCGTTAACATGCACATATCTCTTTCATTTTTTCTATTTAAATCACCCGAAAAGTTTAAATGGTAAAACAATAGGTACACACTGGGAGAACTATCGATAAAATTTACTCACTCCTTAGTTGGAGTTTAAATCTATAAATAGAACATGGGTAAACTGAATCCCCACCCCTTTTCTCTAGTATATATTTAAACTACCTCTATCAATGATCCTTATCTTGAATCGTCATGAAACAAATAAAAAGGAATATATAATTATACATGTAACTTTAAGTGTTGATTCTGTTTTTTGTTTGTTTTTCTTTTATTCACAATAAATACAGTGATAAGTCCGTAACTCAACACAATCGATATGAAATAGACTACTTCTTGAATCAGATTGTTTCTTAAGTGGTTATGGTCTGGCATTTAGCATGTAAAGGGACCCTGTGCTATACTTGTCAACCCCACTATTAACGGGGAACAAGCATCATGGCTCCCTACGACCATGTTACAATGAGGCTGCAGTTTACAAGCATTTATGGACGGTTTGACAGAACACCCTGATAAAGATGAAGTTCTGTTGAAAATTGCATTAACTATTGCATTTTAATTTCCTTTCATTTGAGATACAACCTTAAAATTGTAAAGATAATTATTATTTAAATAATTTGAAATTGTTATCAAATGATAAAAGGGGTGATCTTTTATCCTTCTATTATTCTATCAACAGTAATTCTGATACCAATTTATATTGTGGGACCTCCATGGCCTAGTTGTTAGAGTGTAGGACTTGCAATCACACAACCCCTCTTTTTAAATAGGTTCAAATCCAGACTTTGTTATTTGAATTTTCATCATAGCTATGCTTTAGGCGGACTAATACTCATACGAATAGCGAAATTATAAGTTGTGACATATATAGTTGTTTCCTTAATCAAATTAGACGACTTTTTATATTTCACATTTAAGATCTATTTTTAAAAATGAAAGTTAAGTGACGTCATTCCGCTGGAACCAATATGGCGTCATCCCTTTTATTTCAGAGGTGTTTTCATTGGATAAACTGGATGTGTTCAGATTGGCATTGCAATGTAACTGGAAAATTGTTGGCGCAATGTAAATATCCAACTATACAAGGATCACTTGTGCAATTGTCCATGATACAACTTTATATTGTTATAAACAAAACTCAGTTTCATTTGTGTCTGCTGGGAAATCAATGGTTTATGTTTGAAGATGGTTTATCAGCAATTGGAGGGTTCAATGCAAGACTACAGTAAGTGATTCATGTTTGTGAAGCACTTACTGTAGTCTTGCATTGAACCCTCGAATTGCTCATTCTTTGTAAATAATATACTAAATGGATGGCAAGGCCCCACATCACCCATGCACCTTGTGAAAATTACATCATGACGCAACTGATTAAGCAGCATATTCTGTCATAGTTTTGTATAAATCTTTACTTTTGCATTCTTTTATCATACATAGTATTAGAAAAAATTGAAAGAAACATGGTGGATTTGACTACTTAACATATAAATGGAACCATATTGATGGAGTTCTGTGTGTTTGTTGAGACCGTATGGCAGTTACAGTCTCAGAACTCACATCTGTGGTTCCAAAATGGTACAAAATATTATGATAATCTGTTTCTGTCTTAGGTGTTGACACCAGGATGTTGACCAAAAAGATCCGCGAGTCGGGGACCATGCTTGGCAAGGTGGTGTTTGAAGGGACCAATGAATATGATGTACCCCTTATCAATCCCGACAAGCTGAACCTTGTGAAAGAAGTCTCACTACGAGTAGGTACCACCACACAAAGGGTTCAATGCAAGACTTGAACGAAAGTCCTTAACCCTTTATCAAAAGCCAAATTTTTTACTGTCCCAAATTGAAGGAGTTTGCAGACGACATTCCAAAATGTGATGAAATTGAAAAAAAATCTTCTGATAGGGCAGAAAACATTGTGGGAAAAGGAGAAATTGCTCGTTAGGAGCAATTTCTCCTTTTCCAACAATATTTTCAGAAGTCATCTGCAACAAAATGGTTTAATGTCGTTATTGTTTTGTAATGGGTTAAAGGGACTATCTCACAGATGGAAATTATATCTTTTTTAGAAAAAAAATGTCTTCTATGAATAAAAAGATATCACAGAACTATTAAATTACAGAAAACCAGATTATCGATACATTTCTCATCTCTTTTCATAACAGTTACTGTGTATTGGAGATATAGCACATTTATATTGCAAAATAGGTAAACTGTCTAATTTTTTTTTTTTGGTAAACAACAATCTTTTATTTATGTCCTGCAAAATGATTGAAATAGGAAAGGGTGTCTTGGAACCATTACATTTGTAATGAAATGACACTTATTAATTGGCCAATGGTGACGAGGTGCACGAACACAGTGATTCATTAAAATGCTCAATTATGATCTTGGCTACTTGATATTACCTTATTTGTAAAATATACATTTAGAAGAATAAAATTATCTTTTTCTTGTATGCTGTAGTATTTTGCATGACAATTTTGTGATTTGTTCAATTACAAAATGTTTGTTATGTTCTTGCACTTATTTCAACCCTTTACCAAACGCCAAAATTTCGACTGTCCCAAAATGAAAGAGTTTGCAGACAACATTTAAAAATGTGATGAAATTGAAAAACAATCTTCTGATAGGGCAGAAAACATTGTGGGAAAAGGAGAGACTGCTTGTAAGGAGCAATTTCGTTCTTTTCCCACAATGTTTTCCAGAGTCTGCAACAAACTGGTCAAATGTCGTTATTGTTGTATAATGGTTTAAAGGGACTATTTCACAGATGGAGATTAAAGCTTTATTAGAATAATTGTCTTCTACGAATTAAAGGACATCACAGAACTATTAAATTACAGAAGACAAGATTATCTATACACTTCTCATCTCCTTTTATTACAGTGTATTTTGTGTTATTGCTCATATATGGTTGTAGTATTTTGCTGGCCAATTTTGTGATTTGTTCAATTACAAAGAAAGATGGTTTTAATGTCCTTTGTTTTTCAAAGTATAGGCAAAACCTCTTTATGTCCATTTACTATTTTTATATTTAAAGGAGCCCATAGTTTATAATGGCAGCGGTGAAATAAAGATACTGGCTGTGGACTGTGGGATCAAGTACAATCAGATTCGATGTTTCTGTGACCGTGGGGCCTCTGTGACCGTAGTACCTTGGGATCATCCACTCAATATGAAAGGTTTGTCTCTCCAGAGGTTTAAGTTATTTGGGGGTTGTGTATGTTTCAACAACTGTTCAGTTGCATCGACAATTTTTCAATGAATGTAAAGGGAGTTTCCATATTTCCTGTTTCATATGGTGTCTGCAACAAATGCATCATAAGTTATCTGTAGTTAGGAAAAGATAAAGTTTCCTTTGTATGAGGGAAAAATCTTAAAGGTGTCTAAATGAGAGAAAAGTGCCAAGCATCTGTGGTGGGAGGGAATGTTTTATGCCATGGACATTTTTAGCTTCGTTGAGTGTCTGAACAATACTATTTCCTAAGCAAAAGAGAAATATACAATGGTTGAATGATTCTTCCTTTTTTTCCATTGAAAATATGTGAAAAACTGCTTAGGCTAAGGATCATTTAAAAGAAGAATTTTTATTTACTGTATTGTATATCTTGTTTATTTATACCTTATCTTATGATGTTGAAATTTCAGATTATGATGGCCTGTTCTTAAGCAATGGACCTGGCAACCCTGAAATGTGTTCATCAACAATTGACAACATTAGAGCCCTGGTGAAAGCTGACAAGCCCAAACCAATCTTTGGGATCTGTCTGGGACATCAACTTCTTTCACTGGCTATAGGAGCGAAAACCTACAAGATGAAGTACGTTCTTTATACAGGCCTGCTATTTTTCCTGACTGAGCGGAATTTCCGGCTTTTAGGAGCTGCGATGTTCGTTCCTTCATTATGTTTATCCATATCATGTTGGTCCTGATACTTCTGAGGCTGATGTTTACATTGAGTCTTAGATAAGAACTTAAAAAATTGTTGATTGGTTCAGACTCTGATTATCATCCAATCTGAGCCTCCCTGTTTTATCTATTTAGATCATTGTGTTCCAAATGCTTATTTTTAACTCTTACACAATAAGAAGACAAGTGATCGGCGTGAAAGACCTTTGAACTCAGCCTAGAGAAATAATTTTCCGGCCTGACTGAACACTCAGAATAGCAGACCTGTTTGTACCCTTAGTTCAAACTGCCCAAAGCCATAATAGCTCAGTTGGTAGAAAGTCAAACTTCGCCCACAGAAACGGAATCCAACCTTGCCAATTTTCTGTTTATTCAAATGAATGGGACATGCTTTTTAGTCTTTTATCATTGAACAGTTTGAAGATTCAATGCAATACTACATCAAGGGGTGAATGGAAAACTATTGTTTGTCAATGTGTTTACATGATGAGTTTAAATGATCAGTTTTCCATTTAGATCTTGATATAAAGTCCTTCACACCTGTGAAGCATTTACTTTAGTTATTATCTGAATCCTCAAATTATTTAAGGAAACAATATCATGTTGACATGTTGAGGAAGTATGTATCTCACTTATAGCTTTATGTAGCATACATTTATGACTTTACTTCTTTATTAAAAGTATTTTATCCATTAATATATTTATATCATTTATCATTTTTTTTTAATGATTATAGGTATGGGAATCGTGGTCACAACCAGCCTTGTATCTTCAATGGTTCCATACGATGTTACATAACCACACAGAATCATGGGTTTGCGGTGGACGCATCAAATCTCCCCAACATGTGGTCACCCCTTTTTACCAATGCCAATGATGACACAAATGAGGGAATAGTTCATGAGAACAAGCCTATTTTCAGGTGAGATTTTGTTTTTGATTTTAGAAAGTAATTATTTATGAAACCTATACTGAGGTTTAAGTGGAAATTATCTCCCTTGCCTCACTAGAACTTCTCTTAACCCTTTACCAAACTTCAAATTTTGGATTGTCCCAAATTGAAAGTTTGCAGACGACATTTCAAAATATGATGAAATTGAAAAATTTTCTTCTTATGGTACAGAAAACATTGTGGGAAAAGGAGAAATTGCTCGTTAAGAGCTATTTCTCCTTTTCCCACAATATTTTCAAGAGTCATCCTCAACAAATGGTCAAATGTTGGCCTATTTTTTGAAAAAGTGCAGGTTTGAGATTGGCATAGGTCATACCAAACATAAAAATAATGGCAATAGAGGACAGCGGTCCAGGGGTGGAGCGCCTGCCTTGGGACACTAGGGTGGTTGGTTTGGTACCTATGAGTAACGTTCACCTTCTGGCCGTCCATTAATCCATGTACCATTAATCACCCATGTTAGGCAAGAGCACTGTTTATGTACTGGTATCCAGTTAGCAGAATCAAGAGTGATTGATATGAATTCTGTAAAGCAAATAGGGTAAACTTAAGAAAAATGCTAGTTATTACATTACCTCGTTGTAACTATACAACTCGTTATATGTTTTAATTTGTTTCATTAGCGTACAATTTCACCCAGAACATATGGGAGGCCCACAAGACTTGGAGCATTTGTTTGATGTATTTCTGAGTCAAGTTCGTGACCACAAACAGGCTGTTCACAGGTAAATATACATAATAACCATTTCCAACTAGGGGTCTCTTTGGTGTAGTGGTTATAGTGCTGAGTTTGAAAGCATTATGCCCCTCCCTGCGTCAGTTCAAATTTAAGAAGTAACGTAGTCACAGAATGACGTTTGTTGATAATATTTGGATCTACCAACAGTGACGTGCACCTATGGGCAGTGAAACCTTTGGTCTTCTTTCTACCAATTTCTATTCTGGCTTTGCAATGCAACTCGGATACTGCTGAGTAGCTGTAAACCCTAAAAAGCAAGCAAACAAAAAGCCTCATTTGCATAGTGGTTAGAGTTCTGAATTTTGAAGTATGAGGCCCCCCTTCATTTGGGTTCAAAACCCTGTTGCACTACGTCTTGTTTTTTTTTTTAGACTTACCAATGGAGCTCTTATGATTCGTACAAGCTGGGCTCAGCCCTTTTTTAAATTTTGCTTTGGATAGGCATATAGTAGACAGATGACATAAAATACTTTTTGATTATATTTACAAGTCTTTACCTCCTTACTCCATAATACCTTGCTTTATGGCATTTTCTTCAGAATTTTGAAACCACTGTCATGAAAGGAGAAAATGCAATTCTTCCTTTCATCTCAACTTATTCTTCTAAGTATCATAAAGACAATATTTATTTTTACATATTTTTTTTTTAAACTTTCATATTTCATTATTGTCATTTGCTGTTGCTTTCTATTTGGATTAGTCACAATTTCCCATTATGCACCTTTACAGCAGACAACATATTTTCTAACCAGCTTATGCAAAGAAATGGATTTTTCCCCTTTCAGCATCACAATCAAAGATCGGCTCCATTCATTTCTGAAGAGTTCTGTACCGCTTGCGAGCATTAAGACGGAACGACCGAGAAAGGTGCTGATATTGGGATCAGGTGGATTGTCCATCGGTCAGGCGGGAGAGTTTGATTACTCGGGCTCACAGGTAAACAAGTTAAATTGTATCTTTGGGTCCTGTATGACTTAACCCTTTACCGAATACCAACTGTTTGACTGTCCCAAATTGAAAGAGTTTGCAGACGACATTTCAAAATGGGATGAAATTGGAAAATGATCTTCTGATAGGGCAGAAAATGTTGTGGGAAAAGGAGAAACTTTTTCCCACAATGTTTTCTTAAGTTTTGGCAAGTCACTTCAGAGCCTTAGCCTAGTTCTGGTTGAGCAAGGAAAGCATTAACATAACAGAAAAATTACTGATATGACTTTAAACACCATTGAAAATAAAATAGACATAACTACAGTATATTTGATATTTACTCACTTTGGTTTACCTGCTGCAGGCATACAAAGAATAGGTTGTGACTAAAGAAGGATTTACTTATGAGGCTAGTTATGTATTTCTTCCTCTGGCATGATGGTTTCTTATAAATAGATCCGGGGCCTCCGGGGCCTAGTGGTTAGAGTACAGAACTTGAAATCACATGGCCCCTCTCGGCATGGGTTCAAATCCTGAGAGGGGTTTGGATTTTCATGAGAGGCAGTCTCCCGACTGACTTACGGAATGCCGATGGTTCTACCCGCCTTGACCAGCCCTTGTGGGCAGTTGAGTATGGGGTCTTCCTCCATCATTAAGAGTCGGGCATCGCTACATAACTGAGATAATGTTGATGTGATGTAAAACCCATATTAAAAAAAAAAAATAGATAAATAGATCCACATGAACTTAAAGAAATATTTTAACAGTTGTCTTTGGTTTTAATTACCATGTTATCAGGGTTTTCATTGTGAACTGATCCAAACCATTGGTTATAATCCCTTGAGATTTGGTTACTTCAGGCCAAGTCATAAAGTCAGATATAAAAAGAGGGTTGTCTGGCTGAATCGTTTTAATCTCAACCTGGATCTATTTTAAATCCGAAAATTCCGAGCTATGCTCAGAATCTGTTTTCGTAATAGTTGGTGGAAGCAGGAGTTAGCACATTTTTTCCAGTTTTGGCAATATTGTTTATCCATATGATATATCTTGGTTATTGTTATTCAGGGATACTATAATAATATATTGTGTTTTTACAGGCTATCAAGGCACTTAAAGAGGAGGGAGTGCAGACAGTCCTGATAAATCCAAACATTGCCACTGTCCAGACATCCAAGGGGATGGCTGAGAAAACTTACTTCTTACCGATAACCCTGGACTATGTTACTCAGGTATGGTTTTAGAAATAATCTTGTATTGCATAAGGAATACCTTGATTGATATCTTCACTGTAAGTGAGGTAACGAATGCCTAGGTGGTCTCCCTGACCTAGTGGGTAGGCTAAAGAACTTGAAATGATATGGCACCTTTCCCCATGGGTTCAAATTATGGATTTGGAATTACATAAGAGGCGGTCTCCGATGGACTTAGGGAGTGCTGACCGCTCTTCCATGTCTTTCCAGCTCCTATAAGCAGTTGAGTATGGGGGGTCTTCGTCCATCATGAAAAGACAGGCATCGCAATGTAACTGATAAGATGTTGAGGTGATGTATAAGACCATACAAATTTCATAATTATTGCCTAATTTAGCCTGCTGTAACTATCAAATAAGACAGAATTTTGTGAATAGGATAATAGGAAAAAGTTAAAGGGTAAGTCATTTACATCAACATATGTACATTTCAGGTAATTAAAAGTGAGCGACCTGACGGAGTGTTACTAACATTCGGCGGACAAACAGCGTTGAATTGTGGGATAGAGCTGACGAAGGCAGGTGTGCTCGAGGAGTACAATGTCCGTGTGCTCGGGACACAAGTCGAGTCGATCGAATGGACGGAGGATCGTAAAGTTTTCGCGGAGAAGATGAAGGAGATTGGTGAGCATGTGGCGCCATGTGAGGCAGCTTATAGTATGGAGCAGGTAACCAATCATTTTATGTGTATTTAATTTCTGACTGTTTGCAGTATTAGAACAGCTTACCTATTCACCTAGGCAGGAGACAAAGTAAAACTTATATTCAATGAAATCTCAAAAAAAAGGTTCACTTTGATTTTGTCAAGTAAAAATTTGCACAAAGGAAAGGTTTTCTTTTGGGATGAGGGTATAGATTGGAATTTTTAGACTTCCTGATCCCTGGTTAGGCATGAGTGTCAATTTTTGTTAGGATATTACTTACAAGCTGGTCTATCCTTAACTACTGATAGGAATGGATTGACAGTTTGTGCAAATGCTGGTATCTTAATATAAAGTCCCATACAAAGCCTATAATTCTGTCTTGGATACTATGCAAATCATGCCCTTTTTTGCAGTATGAAATTTTTTGTTAAGTTTGCATGTAATTTGGTATCACATTAAATACTGAGGAAGTGGAGTAGATTGAAACTAACAAATCCACTTTGGGTCACTGTGTAAGGCTACTGAGCAAGCATCAATATTTCTGGCTATTTTAAGCAAATTGCACCCAATTTTGTGCTTTGAAATTTCTGATTAAGTTTTTGGGGGAAAACAAGTGACTAATTTTCTATGGAATGGAATGAAACTTTGTACATGTATTTATGATTGTTATGTTAGATCACCAACCAAGTACCACAACTCTGGCTAAGATTTTGAATAAATTATGCTCATATTGTACCTACGAAATTTCTGGTTAAGTTTTTGCCTGCTGTCACAAAATCAGGTACATATATCATCATTAGGTTAAACATGTAGATCACAAACAAACGTAAATGAAACTCAGAATTTACATACCACATTACTATAGGTGGCCTAGTGATTAAAGTCCAGGGGCCCGTTTTACTAAACAACTTACGGAAAATATTTGCGTAAGTCAAAACTAATAAACACGGATAGTATCTTCAATAAAAGTACAATATTTCAATGTGACACGTCAATATTGAAATAAGAGGAATTGTTGTTTTAGACTTACGCAAATCTTAAGCAAATCTTAAGCGTAAACTGTTTAGGAAAACGGTACCCAGAACTCGAATCACATGGCCAGCTCTTTTTGGGCAGTTAAGTATGAGGTTTTCCTTCATCATTATGAATCTGGCATTGCACACTTTACTGAAATAATGTTGACGCAATGTAAAACCAATATAACCATAAACACATAACTACCACTCCAGGCAATGGAAGCTGCAGAGAGACTTGGGTATCCAGTGCTGGTAAGAGCAGCCTTTGCTCTTGGCGGGCTCGGATCTGGATTTGCTGCCAACAAGGACGAGCTGTTAAGCCTCACTAAAGCCGCGTTTGCTCATACAAGTCAGGTGCTGGTGGACAAATCTCTGAAGGGATGGAAGGAGGTTGAGTACGAGGTGATGAGAGATGCCTATGACAACTGTATAACGGTAAGTGGGACACCCTGTGTTGGTATAGTGGTTTCCTTCATCCTGTCACCAGTGCCATGTTCAGATAGATTGAAAGGTGCTGTATGATATTTGTGATATTTGGCAGTGACCATATAACCAGCAAACAGTTATTCTGTTAAAAGACAAATTTCGAGGTAATTTCAAGAGTTATATACAGGACTAAAGCAACTGCTTCACTGTTTCTGAAAAAACCGAGACCCTTAAGAGCCTATGTTACCAATGTGAACCATAGTTAGTTTTACCATTCTAATTCTGAAGTCTCTAACTGTGTTGGTTTAAACCTAAATACAGTAAGATTTGGTTTATCAAAAGAGGTATTTTATACTTTGTATAGAGTGTCATTTGATCTTCTAAGCTTGACTCATCCTATATTGACAGTAAGACTGGGTGGGGCCGAGTGGTTGGTTAAGGTGGCACACATAGAAATCTGGGTCCTGGGTTTGGGCCCCAACAACACCTCTGGTTTAGTGTGAGTGTCCTATGGCAAGTCACTTCAGAGTCCTAGCCTAGTATTGGTCCATCTATGAGAGCAGTTACATAATTAGGCATTTTACACCATACAAACAAAAGTTAGACTAAGGGTCTTCCACAATCTCTAATAAGCAGGACATCACACAATTACCAATATAATTACACAAGGATGTAAGAACCAAATTATAGAGATCTTTTTCTGCTGTATACTTCCAGGTGTGTAACATGGAGAATGTGGATCCTTTAGGTATCCACACGGGAGAGTCTATAGTAGTGGCCCCGAGTCAGACGCTCACCAACGTGGAATACAACTTATTGAGGAGTACGGCTATAAAAGTGATTCGACATCTCCGAATAGTTGGGGAGTGTAACATACAGTATGCTCTGAACCCGGAATCTCAGGAGGTGGGTAGAAATGGGTGGTTAGTGGAGGACAGTGGTCCTGGAGGTAGAGCCTCGGCCTCAGGACATGAGGGTCGTGGGTAAGAATCTCGTGAGAACTGGGTTTCGCCTTGCGATTCTTCATTAATCAACATTTGGCGCGAGTATGTTATGATCCACTGGTTAGACAATCTTTATTCAAATGTGTCTTAGTGACCTTTTGAATGTGTCAGATACTTTTCGCAATAAACATTATTATGATTTTAAAAAGTAGTAAGACACATTATATGGCAACTTTTATCTGACAGATAGGAGTTTTGATTTTGATAAGAGGCAGTGTTACTGCTGCCTTGCAGAAAGTTGATGGTTCTACACAATTTACTGACTGGACCATTTTTAGATGATTTATACTTCAGGTCCTTTGGCATAATATTCAAGTGAGGAATTGCAAATAACAGAACTGTTATTGATGCGTAGTTCAAATTCAAATTCAATAAACACTGCTTAAGCCTTTACCAAAAAATAACGTCTTTTGACGAATTTGTTGCAGACGACTCTGGAAAACATTGTGGGAAAAGGAGAAATTGGTCTTGATGAGCAATTTCTCCTTTTTCCCACAATGTTCTGCTCTTTCAGGAGATTATTTTCCAATTCTATCACATTTTGAAATGTAGTCTTGGGGTTTGGTAAAGGGTTAAACTGACCTACTAATTTTCAGGCCTTGTTCTGATTTCAGGTTTTTGAGATTTTAATTTTCCTTCTTTGTTCATATTGAAGATGTTTAAATTCAGGTTTCAAGCAATGATTTTCAGGCTTAAGCATTCCTTAACAATAGCAGGCCCGTTAACCGACTTGATGTAAACTCAGATCTCCTTTGTTTTCAGTAGGGGCCTTCGTGGCCTAGTGGTTAGAGTACAGAACTTGAAATCACATGGCCCCTCTCTGCGTGGGTTCAAATCCTGAGAGGGATATGGATTTTCATGAGAGGCAGTCTCCCGACTGACTTACGGAATGCGGATGGTTCTACCCGCCTTGACCAGCCCTTATGGGCAGTTGAGTATGGGGTCTTCCTCCATCATTAAAAGTCGTGCATCGCTACATAACTGAAATAATGTTGATGTGATGTAAAACCTGTATTAAAAAAAAATATTTTCAGTATTACATCATAGAGGTGAATGCTCGTCTGTCTCGAAGTTCTGCCCTGGCTAGCAAAGCTACTGGATACCCCCTGGCCTACGTCGCGGCCAAGCTGTCCCTCAACATTCCACTACCAGAACTCAAGAATAATGTGACCAACTCAACAACAGCCTGCTTCGAACCCAGTCTTGATTATTGTGTGGTGAAAATTCCAAGATGGGATCTTGCAAAGTTTTCCAGAGTCTCTTCAAAGGTTTGTATAGTGTTTCAGACTTCTTTCATGAATAAGAGTAAACTTTGAGGAACTAATGACAAATTATTTTTGTTCCCTATTGAATGAGTTTTTATCCACAGTACTGAGAAACATTATAAAAATCTTAACAAACCTTAACTTAATGAACCTTTGATGATGAAGACCTCCAATTTTGATTTGATTTAGAAGTTTTCAAATGAGTAAATGTAAATGAAAATATTTTTGCTGATGTTAATTATTTCAATAATAATTTTTTTTTAGATTGGTAGTTCCATGAAGAGTGTTGGGGAAGTGATGGCGATTGGTCGGAAGTTTGAGGAAGCCTTTCAGAAGGCCCTGCGAATGATGGACGAAAGTCTACTGGGCTTCGATCCAGACGGTTACGATGCTTGTGAAACAGTGAGTAGTACCAGGTTTTACTCTTTACCAAACAATAATGACATTTGACCAGTTTGTTGTTAACAACTCTGGAAAACATTGTGGGAAAAGGAGAAATTGCTCTAACAATCAATTTATCATTTTCCCACAAGGTTTTCTGCCCTAAAAGATTTGTTTTCAATTTCATCACATTTTGAAAAATTGGTCTGCACACTCTTTCAATTTGGGACAGTCGAAAATTTGCTGTTTGGTAAAGGGTTAAAGGGTCAACCACAGATGTAAAGGGAGAACGTTAGTAATTTATCACAAAAGGTAAAGATATGATAGAGGGGATGAGGGTGGTCACAGATGGTGAGGATTAGGAAAGGATATTATGATTGTGCCTGTAGCAACGCTAATGCTATTTCCTTAATTATGTATGACAGAATGAGTAGACACATTATTGTTTTAAATCTAGACAGCAATTGCCAAGAGTCAAGAGTCCACAGTGTCTGGAGAAGATTTTAGGTTCTGGACTTTGTCTGGTCATTGTGTCTGGAAGTGAAGTGATGGCTTTCCCTCAATGACATTCGGTGTAATGTGGAAGCATGATGCCTTAAAACTCCTTCACAAGATAATATCTAATAGAAATTGCCGAAAAAGGCATTAAATCAACTATCAAGAAAGAAAAAGTTCTATTCATTTTTGAGGATTTGCCTTTTTTTCCACATGGGGTTTTGGAATCATTTGTTAGGGAGAAAATGTTCTTTCATGTAAGGGGTCACTTCAGAGCCCTAGCCTAGTACTGGTGGATCCGGGTAAGATTGTAGATAATTGAAAAATTGTTGATACAGTGTTATACACCATCGAACAAACAAAAGAGGAAAGCCATAATATAACTGAAAAAGTGTTGGTACAACATTAAACATACATAAATGTTATATATTTCTTGTATGAATCATTACTATAGGTCTATTTTGAGGATAAAATGAATTTAAATAGGATCAGATCGTCATGCCTATTTGAAGCAAAAGACATTTCTTTGGTTAGAGGCATTGCAATACTGCTTTTATACTTTTGAGGTGATGCTAAATACTTACCAAGATTTTTCTAAACCTTTCAGGCACTCAAAGAACCAACCGACAAGCGTATCTTGGTGCTTGCAGCAGCCTTACACAAAGACTACACCATTGACAAGCTGTACGAGTTGACAAAGATTGACAGATGGTTTCTCCACAAGTTCAGGAACATCACAGACCTTTGCAAGAAACTACAGACCTACCAGGGAAAGGTATTGTTATAAAAAGATTCCTCAATTTGTCATGGAGATAGGTACATGATCCTAATGGCATTTTACCTGATGATACAATGGTCCCTTGATACCTACCAATTAATGCTTCAGTACTTTTAAGGTAGTTCACCCTTGATGGAAAACTTGTATTTAGTCACTAATCATTTAGTATTTAGCATTCACCAAGCCACTATTCCATATTTGTCTGATCTTGAACTTATATTGGCAAAATCAATATCAATGAATTTGGTAATCAAATCCATAGTAATTACCTCCCCTTAATTATCAATTTTTACGTTGGAATTAAAATTACATGAATGAAAGGTGGCAAATAAAAAATTCAATTTATGACAAATTCTATTGATAATAAACTTATTTTTTTAGCGGCATTTGTTCTGATAAATCTTTGACTTGTTATTCTGACTTTTCTCCATCGGGGTGGAATACCTTAAGTCGCCAAGGTTATGATACCTTCAATAGTCTTATCAAAGACTTTATTATTGTTATTAACTTTACTCTGGGTTAGGGAAGACATATAACTGGCAAGTCACTTCCAGGTCTTTAAATGTAGTATCGAGTCTGTTACATGTATTGATGGGATATAAAGGGAGAAAATTGTGTTGAACATCAAGCAAAGACCTTCATTGGTCCAAATAAGATAGTCTTTAAGGAATTTACATTACAATTTTAGTGTTACTAACTGAGTGAAGGTAGCAGACTAATTCTACATGCTAACCTTTTTCATTAACTATTGTTTTGCTCTACCAAGGAATCCATTAAAAATTGGTAACAAAAATGTTATGAATTCTTAAAATGGTTTCTTTGGTAGAAAATAAAATTTCTGTTGAAGAAAGGGAAATTTCCTAATTCCTACTTTTTATCAAACACTTTATGAGTTGTCTGGAATCTGTGTTTTGTCTGTTAAAGGTTTTTTTAGACAAATATTCATTTGATATTCAGGCCAAAGAGATACCCTTTGAGACGTTGAAATTGGCGAAACAACTTGGATTCTCTGATGTACAGATAGCCAACTCAGTGAAAAGGTTGGTATTAGAAGGAAGCTGTTATATGGCATAGTGTGCATAAAATCAAAGGTTTACTATTAATCATCTTTTTAAATAATACAGAGGGCTTTGCATAAGCCAAGTTGTTTAAGATTCCTTTGTCCTTTATCTGTGTGATAAAATTTAAATTTCAGGACATATTCATTTTGATTTACAACAGAAACTTTTTCCTTTTGTAAAGCCGTACTTGCGCTCATATACGCTTAAATTTTGAAACTTCTAAAATATTTGAAATTAACTTAAAAGTACTTTAAATTCCTTTTTACAGAGGAATTGAGACTGTAACAGGTTCACATGATGCGTTAAAGATAGTGAATACTTTAAGGTTTGTTTACAATTAGCGATAGAACAAAGTCAGCCGAGAAACGTTGTGAACCAATATAACCCAAGAAAGTCTCCATTTTGAATGTTCATGTTGTTAGTATTGGATAAATGGCAGTATTTATATGTGTTTCACATGATTTTTCTAACAAGGTGATTGTCACTCAGTAGTCGGAGCACTTCTTGCTCTTTTAGATGTTACTCAAATGTAAATCAGTGGGCACCAAAACTGTGAGAATAGCTCCTCGAAAAATAGATAATACATAGGGCAGGCTTATATTGTCATGATCCTGTGGGTTTTTCCTGCTATGTTTCAACCTATTCTATCATGATTTATAAATCATTACACCCAGTTTTGCAGTTTTTCTGAGCGCCAGTATGCTTTTAAGTAATCTCTTAGAAGTGCATAAACACTAAAGTATATAAAGGAAAGGTTTTAATAGCGTCTGCATGAAATTCATCCTAAAAAACCAGGTTTAAGATTTATTTTATCTTTTCATTTTATTTTCAGTACAAGTTTCCTTGTAAGAAATATCCGTCGTGAGCTGGGTATAACACCATTCATCAAGCAGATAGACACGGTGGCGGCGGAGTGGCCTGCGCAGACTAACTACCTCTACTTGACCTACAACGGAGCGTCACATGACCTTGAGTTTCCGGGCGGCTACGTAATGGTTATTGGGAGTGGCGTATACAGGATAGGGAGTAGTGTGGAGTTTGATTGGTGTGCCGTCAACTGTATAAGGGAACTACGCAAGGTAATACTCCTGGCATTGTATTTAATATTGTTCGTTATCATTGGACTAATAATTGGATTTGTACAAGGTATACATACAGGGTTTTCCTTGGCCCAAAAGAAATATACAGTAAATGATACCCAATTCCTGAATATGCCCTTAAAATTCATTATTTTCCATTCACAATTCCATGTACCCACTATCAATTATGTAGTGAATTGATATTTGAATAATGGTGACCTAAGGAAAACTTGCTGATGTTTTAAAGATTAAAGTCCTTTTGATAATTTTGTTTTGCAATTTCATTTTAAATGGTATATTGAGGGTTCAATGCAAGATTATAGTAACTGCTTCATAAACATGAAGCACTTACTATAGTCTTGCATTGAACCCTTGGACTATGTTATAAAGCCATCCCATAATATTTTTATTTTTATTTGTTGCATTTCTGTATAGAAAGCCAACAGCAGAGGATAATGATTAATCATGGACAACAACTTTTATCTTTATGTTGTGGGGTTGAAATAATAACGGCTGTTAACCCTGCCTATCTCAAGCAAGTTCTTTGAAAGCCATAAGTATTTCTTGAAATCATCTAACACAGGTGCTTTCATATTTACTAATGAAAAGGTTTAGTTGTCTTGTTCTTTTGTACATGGTTTGAATGAGTATTGCTTGAATTGTTAAATAGAACATTTGTTGTTATATCCATTTCCCAATGTTGAAATTTTTCAATGGTCAAAATTGAAAGCAACAGCAGAGAAAAAAAACAAACAAAAAACAGCGTTCTAATAGAATAGAAAATACAATTTCTTAATGACATTGAATAGAACTCGTAGTGGCAACAAAGCACAAGGAGGAATTTGTGATTTTGTTGTGGTAGTTTCTAAGGTTTTTCGCACCATGTGCCTCAAATTTGAATGCCATAAAGTAAGTGTTTTGTTTGGTTGATTTATAGATGAACAGAAAGACTATAATGGTAAACTATAACCCAGAGACGGTGAGTACAGACTATGACATGTGTGACCGTCTGTACTTTGATGAGATCAGCTTTGAGGTAAGCACAGTTTGAAATTTGATTGAAAAGGATATATTACTTTAAACATTTTTTCTCAGCTCAACAAGGAAGATGGGAGGCTGCTTCATATCCTGTCTGGTTTGATATTTCAGCAGCTTTCTTATAAGATCAACCTATGGTATTCAACACCTGATGGAAACTTGTATTTGATTTGGTTAAGAATAAACTGAAATATAAATCCTGAAAGCATTTATCATTTCAAAGGCATTCACCCAGCCATTTTTCTGATTTTGAGTTTATATTTACAAAAGGCTATCAATGAATTCTGCTTGTAAATCCAAAGTACAGTGGACCCTCGTTTATCCGAACACTTTCGTTCCCAGGAGAAATGTTTGTATTAACGAATTTTCCGGATTAAAGAATATGCGAGTTACAGCGAAATGTTTACCTTTACACGGTGTCGGTGTATCATGATCATTACTATGAAGTAAGAAATACACAATTATTTTTTTTTTAAGGGAAATATAAAGTGTGTTAAGGAAGTGTCTATTTGGTCAAAACGGATTTTTAAAAAAAATGACAATTTGAAGCAATGTCTTTCGAGAAGTTAAAATTCCTTAATATAGCTCTGAAAAGAACTGTCTTCGTTTGGCTGTGGGTGTAGACATCTTCAAGTTGTATCTTCTTATTTCAATATCGAGAAATGAGATAGGTAGGGATTGTCGAGAGTTTATTTCTAGGGAAAAGGAGCATATTGATTGAGTAATAATTGAAAATGATTGCCAGACATTGTCTCCCGATCGCTGTCTAAGCAGCCAATCAGCCAATCAACACCTTTTACAAACTCAACTATCGACATGCGACCGTAATTACAATAATGTAAGACCAATCAACTGACAGAATGACCGATTAACAAACAATCAACACCTTCCAGTACACTACACTAGGTGACATGTTATGGTTAAGCATACGTGACAGTTTGCAAAACGTGTGAATGCCGTTTACAACAGAAGACCGATCCCTTCATTCGCAACTGTAACCACAAAATAAACGATTTTACTGGTTTCCGGACTAGCCATACGCATATACTATGAAAAGTGGCTGTTGGTTCCCGAATATTTTTGTCCGGTTCCGGAACGCGGATTTTCCGCATTAAACAGTTAAATTGATGAAGGTAAGATCCGTTCCCTCAAAATTCTGTTCGGATGGTGAATATTCCGGATAAACGACGTTCGGATTATCGCGGGTCCACTGTAGTTACCTCCACTTAATTACAATTTTAACACTGATATTAAATTACATGAATGAAAGGTGGCAAATAAAAATTGCAGTCCATAAATAATTTGAGCAATTTATCCTTTTGTGTTTTTGAAGTGTTCTGCAGTAGGTGCTATTGATTGTGGGTAATATGGAGTAATGCCTTAAGACCTCAATAAATGACAAAGAGAAATCCTCTAATTTACAGACAGTAATGGACATATACCAGCTGGAGAATCCTGAGGGGATCATCCTGTCAGTTGGGGGTCAGTTACCCAACAATATCGCCATGCCGCTCGAGAGGAGCAAGGCCAAGATCCTGGGTACGACTCCCGAGAGTATTGACAATGCAGAAAACCGCTTCAAGTTCTCCCGAATGTTGGATAACATGGCCATTAGTCAGCCTCGCTGGAAAGAGTTGTCTACCTTTGAGGTAGGTTTGTATTAAATCTTTATTTGAGATTTTTTTCTGATTGGTCGACATTAGAAACATGTGCATGAGACATTTTGAAAAAACATCAGACAAAGGAAAAGAAGGAAAAAACATTAAGGCTGAGAAATATATTCACAATAAAAGGAATCGACCCTTACCAACAGTGATTTTACTTAAAACTTGAAAAGGTTTTTGATATTTTTGTTGAATTTATTGCAAATTTCTACAAAAAAGGTAGGAAATGTCTAACTGAAGGGCAAGATTCATCTATTTAGTCAAGAATTCAATTTATAAAGTTAGATTTTCTCCTTAAGCCTGAAAAATGTTTTTATCCAGTGTGTAACATCTAGGATTAAACATCGATGTTTAGTTTGCATGTGAGGCCTCCGTGGCCTAGTGGTTAGAGTACAGAACTTGAAATCACATGGCCCCTCTCCGCGTGGGTTCAAATCCTGAGAGGGATATAGATTTTCATGAGAGGCAGTCTCCAGACTGACTTACGGAATGCCGATGGTTCTACCCGCCTTGACCAGCCCTTATGGGCAGTTGAGTATAGGGTCTTCCTCCATCAATAAGAGTCGGGCATTGCTATATAACTGAAAGAATGTTGATGTGATGTAAAACCCATATATAAAAAAGAAAAAAAAATTAATTTGCATGTTATTGTTTGACTCAAATTTAGAGTACCAAGGAGTTTTCAGAAGACATTGGATTTCCTTTTCTGGTGAAGTCATCATAGTGCTTGACTGCTGTATGAAAAATGTAGAAATCCTTCATATCCTGCGTGGAACATTGAAGGTTTTAACACAGATGTTTACTTTTCGTGTTGTTGTCTTGGCTTGGATTTAGAGTGCCAAGGAGTTTTCCGAAGAGGTTGGATTTCCTTGTCTGGTGAGGCCATCCTATGTGTTAAGTGGCGCTGCGATGAATGTTGCTCATTCCCTGACAGATCTGGAAGACTACTTGACACAAGCGAGTGCCGTGTCTAAGGAACATCCGGTCGTAATTTCCAAGTTCATCCTCGAGGCAAAGGTTAGTACCATCTGATGATCTGTTTATTTCTTTACTCCTTCCCTGACATATATGTGTTATAATGCTCTGACATGAAGCAGCTCAGTCAAGAACTGATTATGACAAACAAGGAAATTACTTGAACTAAGCAAATTCTCCTTTCAGCACAATTTGCTTCCGGTTGCTATGAAGAAAACTTTATTTTTCATCATGCTAACAATTGCTTCTTGTAACAATAAAAAATCATCTTTTCTATGATAATAGACATGGTGCATTACAGAGGTGATATTCATTGAAACATTTGGTGCTAATGACAAGGGTGTCTCCATGGCTGATTTAGGTCAACTGTGCTGCTTTTGAAAACTGGTTAGATTGTGCTCATTTTGAAAACATTACCTCACACTTCATAGTGGGAATCCAGACAACAAAAGCCTTTGAGTATACTAATAATGCTAAAGATAATCCCTAGCTCAAGGATTGTTTGCAAGACTAAAGTAAATGCTTCATGTTTCATAGTTTCACACTTAACCCTCAAAACTTATGGTCTTCCTTCATGTGTGAGTCTTTAACTTAAACCAAATAAAACAAAACAAGCAATTCTTATGACATAATCTTTCTCCTCGCATATAGGAGATTGATGTGGATGCTGTAGCAAAGGATGGGGAGGTTGTGTGTATGGCCGTCTCCGAACACGTGGAGAATGCGGGGGTCCACTCGGGTGACGCCACCCTGGTCACACCGCCTCAGGATCTCAACGAGGAAACCCTGGCCAAGATAAAGGCGATCTGCTGTGCTATAGGACGAGCACTAGAAGTCACTGGACCCTTCAATCTGCAGCTTATAGCTAAGGTAGGCGAAAATGTAACCTACTTACAGGGTTTACTTTAAGAACCGATTGCCAAACGGCAAATTTTTGACTGTCCCAAATTGAAAGAGTTTGCAGATGACTTGTTAAAATGTAAAATGCGATGAAAATGATGGGGCAAAAACACCAAATTTTCGACTGTCCCGAATTGAAAGAGTTTGCAGAGGACTTTTTAAAATGTGATGAAATTGAAATACTATCTTCTGATAGGGCAGAAAACATTGTGGGTAAAGGAGGAATTGCTTGTTTCAAGCAATTTCTCCTTTTCCCAAAATGTTTCCAAAGTGATCTGCAACTTACAGGCGAAGTGTCGGTATTGTTTGGTAAATGGTTAAGAACCGATTGCGAATGCAACCCATCGGTTAAAATCCCTTGTGAAATGGTTAGTTCAGGCCCAGTTATTAAGTCTGATAAAAGGGGGTTGTCTGACTGAATTGGTTAGATCTCAACCTCGATCTGTTACTTCAAATATTATTGAAAACCCTTTTCTTATTGTGTTTATCACATCCTTCACATCATTTCAAATTTTTAAAAACATTTAAGCCTGTAAATACTTCAGAATGTGTTTACCCACATCGCCACAATGCGTGTTGAATAACCGTAGTTGTCGGTGCGCCTTCAAACACCATTTATTCATTTATTCTCTTCTCCCAGATACATAACATGACCCAAAGTTTTATTTGAGATATACTCTTACATGATTATCAAGGATGACACATGAAAGGTTCTTGTTCACAGATGTGAGGAAATTGTAAGTTAAAAATGTACTTCTTTAAAATTGCACAACAGCTGTACTGTTGTATGTTACACACTGATAGATATTAGAAGCAAAATTAAATGGTTTTAATTCTTTAAAGTGTGTATACAGTAAGTTGACATGTATTTTAATCCAAGAGTGTAACATTGCTTTTGAGATCAACCATGTATTGATTAGATAATTTGATGCTTTCTGAATGAATTACACTTTCAATAGCTAATCTTAATTGTTTATCAAACAACACTATAAAACTGCATTGTTTCTAGGACATTTTATTTTGGCTTTGAAATATTCTCTTCTGTGATCATGCACTTTTACCATAATAATTTGGTATTAAAGCAGCTGTGGTGCATTTTTGTTTTATTGTTCATTTGTTGTCCTTCCTTTCTGTTTCCAAGGACAACCAGCTGAAGGTTATTGAGTGCAATGTCAGGGTGTCAAGGTCATTTCCATTTGTATCCAAGGCCTTGGACCATGACTTCATTGCCATGGCAACCAGAGTGATTATGGGAGAAACTGTGGAGGCTGTTGATGTAATACACGGATGTGGACGGGTGGCGACAAAGGTTAGTGCAAGGCCTACAACGGGCTTTACAAGGACTATCGGACAGATTGAATATTTAATCTTTATAAAATGAAATGTCTTCCATGGATAAATGGCATCACAGTTCAAAAGAGTTACATAAAACTTGATCATTCATTCGCTTGAGGGGTCCTTTGTGGCCCAGTGATTAAGTTGGTAACTTAGAACTTGGGGGTCCTGGGTTTGAGCCCCTACAATACATTGGTTTCATGGGAGTGACCTTTGGCAAGTCACTTCAAAGCTCTAGCCTAGTACTGGTGGATCCAGGAAAGCTGTTTCATAACTGAAAAACTGTTGCTTAATAAGAGTGAAACAGTGTTCAGATTCATAAATGAATGAATGACCATGGGTTTAGTTTGCTTCTCTAAAAGTAATAATCTTTAACCAAATCAACTATTGCTTCATCATTTATCAAATACCTTAGCCAATTATGCGGCTATAGAACTATTAGCTATAGAATCCTAGATAATGATTGAATGGTGAAATTGGAATGAAATAGGTCCTTTGTGGCCAAGTGGTTAGAGTACAGAACTTCAAATGACCCCTCTCTGTGTGGGTTCAAATCCTGGTTAGGGTGTTCAGATTTTCATGAGTGGTAGTCTCTCTACTGACTTCCAGAACGCCAATAGTTTTACCTGGCTTAACCAGCCCTCATGGGCAGTTGAGTATGGGGTCTTCATCCATCATTAAGATTCAAGCATCACAGCATAACTGAAATGATGTTGAGTTGTGGCAGGGCTGTAATTAATTTTCGGTGTAAGAGACCAACTTTTGATTTGAGGAGGTCAATGAAGCAAACACCCAACAAAAATGAATACCACTAAAGACCGTCATCATTTTTGTTGTTATTTGAGCCCACCAAAAAGGCATTTGAAGCTGTCAAATTGGTCGGCAGCCGGCTCTTCATGACAACCCTGTGTGATATAAAAAAACAACAATGATTTACCCCTACCCAATTATTCCTTGAAGTCAATGCTCTACTGTTTCTCTATGTGTTTTGCTAGGTACCAGTGTTCTCGTTTTCCCATCTACAAAAAGTCTATGTTCTACTGTTTCTCTTTGGGTTTTGCTAGGTACCAGTGTTCTCGTTTTCCCGTCTTCAAGGAGCGGATGCACTACTCGGTGTAGAGATGGCCAGTACGGGGGAGGTCGCATGTTTTGGCGAGAACCGTTACGAAGCGTACCTGAAGGCTCTCATGGCTACAGGGTTTAAAATCCCGAAGAAGAACATCTTGGTGTCTGTGGGCAGTTTTAAAGTAAGTTACATGTTAAATTTACCTCTATTATAAGGTTTTAAAGCTTTGCACTTTCATGAATTACAAAGCTTCATGAAGTGCAAAGCTTTGAAAACTTTATAATAGAGGTAAAGATAAGTTACCACAAAAAAACAGTTTGCAAATTTCATACAAATAGCTATTATAAAAAGTTTTACGTGTTCCTCTGAAGATACCAAATTCTGTTGACAGAAATAGAAACCACTTGTGTGATCAATTTGGCCTTTTCATTTGAAAGTGTCGTTGCATCTATTTTAGACATGTTAAAACTTCTGTATGTAATTTAAGCATTACATCGCTTTTAAGGTCTTCGATTTATTCTGTACATACTTTGATAAATTGATGCTTCCTGAATTAACTATGCTTTCAATAGCTACTTTTTATTGTATATCAAACAACAATAAAGAGACCGTCTTGTTTGAATTTTGACTTTCAAAATATCTTGTCTTTTATTAAGCACCTTTAAAAATCAAACATAAAACATTTCAATTGTTTCAGCATAAATCTGAGTTGATCCCAGCAATCAAATCCCTGATTGATCTGGGCTATGTACTTTATGCCAGCATGGGGACAGCAGACTTCTACAATGAACATGGATTCAAGGTTAGTACATTAATGGGGGGGCACTAGGTTCGAGCCCAACCAATGCTTCTACAGGGTTGTCATTAAGAGCAGGCAGCCGGCTAATTCAACCGCTTCAAATGACTTTTTGGTTGGCTCAAATAACAAAACATAGGATAGGTGGTTATAAGTAACAACTAACTTTTGATTGGTGTTTGCTTCATTGGCCTCTTTAAATCGAAAGTCAGTCTCTTTCTCAAAAAATTAATGACAACCCTGCTTCTAGATTCTTGGGGGCGTCATTTGGCAAGTCACTTTAGAGGTCTAGACTAGTACTATTGAATCCAGGAAAGTCGAAACATAACTGAAAAATTGTCGACATGGCCTAGTACACACCTTTATACATGAACAACATACTAAATAGCTGTTGATGCCCCTTAAACAATTATTTGTTGGTCCTGCGTGGCCCATTGTATAAGGTGGCAGATTTAGAACTCGGGGGTTGTAGGTTCAAGCCCCAATGTTACCACTGGTTTCGTGGAAATGACCTTTGGCAAGTCACTTCAGAGCCCTAGCTTAGTACTGGTAGTTCCAGAAAAGCTGTTACATAACTGAAATATTGTAGATACGGCGTAAAACACCTTAATGATTATAGGTTTGAATCATTTGAGTAGTGGGATCCACCTTGTGATCTTTGATTAATTCACATTTGACACAAGTATACTGGTCATGTATCCAGAAAGCAGAATCAAGATCCATAAATCTAAGTTGTTAGAACTTGTTTCTCAATTGATGTCAAATAAATCTGTTTAAACTGAGCTACCAAGATATCTCTCTGCTTTGTCTCAAACTAAGATGGCAGTTTTCTTTTCCCAAACACCTGAGGGTTCCACGTGGCCAAGTGGTTGAAGTGACTTAGAACTCGGGGTCCCAGGTTCGAGTCCCATCAACCCCTCTGGTTTCTAGGGAGTAACCTTTAACAAGTCACTTCAGAGCCCTAGCCTAGTACTGGTGGATCCAGGAAAGCTGTTACATAACTGAAAAAGTGTTGATATGGAATTAAACACCATGCCAACAAACAAACTTTCCAAACAACCCTTGTATCGTGCTATAGACGAGGCTCTGTTGATATTATGTTATAATAGTACACTTTTCCATGTTACCCAGGTGAACCCAATTGACTGGCCATTCGAAGACACAGGGGTCAAAAGGATTAACGGGAACCAGCAGACGATTGCAGACTACCTGGCTGAGCACAAGTTTGACCTTGTCATCAACCTGCCCTTGAGAAGCGGGGGTCAGCGTGCATCGTCCTTTGTTACCCAGGGTTACAAGACACGAAGAATGGCCATAGATTATTCTGTACCCCTGATCACAGACGTGAAGTGTGCAAAACTCTTTGTTAAGGTAGGATGTGCATTGATGAATGTGGATTGTTTATGCCAATTCAGTAGACCCTTTTAGAAATATTGAAATAACTTTTTGCCCAGATATTAGGGTCTTTTATGTACAGTCTTAAGAAAATGATAAATCCTTTTTTATACTCATAAGAAAAGCCTCAATTGGACAGTACCAATGAGAAGTAACAATTTCCAGCTAATAAGGGAAGAAGGAGACGGGTTAGCATTGGAAAGACAGTATTATCTGGACCTTTAAGGGTAGACATGTATTTTTTATCCAATTGAAGATATTTTTTTATAACTTAAGTTAAATCATCAGACATACTTGATGAGTATCTGCTATACCTTTGATCTTAACAAAATGATCTTATCTTTAGTTAATGAATACAATTTCACTGAGGAACATAGCTTTGTTTTATCCTGTTTTGATTAGGAAAAGTTTACTCCAGAAATACTTCCTTTCCAAAAGTCAGTAAGTTTTCAAAAAATATCAAAGTCAGCTTACTATGGAAATATCACCAATAAAAGGACTATCTGTCAGATTGAGATTTTAATCTTTTTAAGATAAAATGTATTTCATCAATAAATGTCAATGACATTGCTATTTAACCAATGATTTGTATATGTATTCAGGCCTTAGAGAGACTTAAAGGGCCCCCTCCTATGATGACCCACATTGACTGTATTGCTTCTCAAAGGGTCGTCCGACTGCCAGGTAAGGACAAGATCTTTAATTGCTGAATCCATTTCCTCGTTTCCATATAAAAAGCACCAGCAGACGGAAATTTGTACGGACCATTCTCTTAGTGATTTTAAGTCTAGACCTTTTATTGTTGTTTTTCTGATGTACAGCAAATGATTTTTAAAAGTAAAGCAATATCATCTGTCAGGCTTTTGAGTCTATGCTCATTGGCAGTTGACTGTTTGGAGGGTCTCATGGAATAAATACAATATAAAACCCAATAGTCAAACAAAACATCAAATTTTTGCCTACAGGTCTGATAGATGTACATGTTCATGTGCGCGAGCCTGGTGCGACCCACAAGGAGGATTGGGCTTCATGCACAGCTGCTGCCCTCGCAGGGGGAGTAACTATGATCCTGGCCATGCCTAATACAAACCCTCCAACTGTTGACGAGTCTGCATTTGCACTTACACAGGTATGATGTGTCATGTGTGATGACTTTTCTTTTTATTTTTGAATTCAAAATTTACGTTTAACATTTTCCTTTTCCAATGGCACTGCGTTGCCAAGTGATTTAGATGGTGTTCTTAAGAGTTCTGGATAAAGATAAGTTATGTACCATTGTGTTGTGGGGCTTGTGGTTATATTGCAGAACTTGAAATCACATGGCTTCATATCTTGGTGGGGTCATTTGGATTTCTGTGAGAGGTAGTCTCATGACTGAATTACGGAATGCAATGGGTTCTAGCCAGCTTGACTTGTCCTTATGGGCAGTTGAGAATGGGGTCTTCCTCCATCATAAAAAGTCGGGCATTGCAAAATGACTGTAAAATAGTTGATGAGATGTTAAAACCCATATAGATATATAAATAAAACAATTTATTTTGCATGTCCTCAGAAACTCGCAAGATCTGGTGCCTGCTGTAATTTTGGTGTATTTGTTGTGCTGAGAAAAGAAAATTACACTTCATTGCAGGCTATGATATAAAAAATTGTTTATGTTAAACTCGCAATATCTGGTAAAAGTTTCAACTTAAGTGCATTTGTTTTGGGGACTAAAGAAAATTGCTCTACATTGCTGCCTATAAAACAATATGGGCCGCGTCACGCGAAAAGGGGCGCTCGGACATAAATAAAAACCACTGACTCAGCTCTTTCTTAGCACTATTATTCCAGCATCTAGTCACAACAGTTATCATTTGTATTTAAGTAAAGGTAGAACTTGATGTCCTCTTAGATGGCAAACAGTGTAACCCCAGACCAGCCGCCACGTCAGATGGCAAACAGTATAACCCCAGACCAGCCGCCACTGGGGCTACACTGTTTGCTATGTCCGAGTGCCCCTTTTCCCCTGACGTGGCCCATATATTTTGTATGTTCTCAGACACTTGCAAGTTTCAGTGCCCATTGTGACTTTGGTGTGTTTGTTGGGGCGAGTAATGATAATTATGGGGCCTCCGTGGCCTAGTGGTTAGAGTACAGAACTTGAAATCACATGGCCCCTCTCCGTGTGGGTTCAAATCCTGAGAGGGATATGGATTTTCATGAGAGGCAGTCTCCCGACTGACTTACGGAATGCCGATGGTTCTACCCGCCTTGACCAGCCCTTATGGGCAGTTGAGTATGGGGTCTTCCTCCATCATTAAGAGTCGAGCATCGCTACATAACTAAAAATAATATTGATGTGATGTAAAACCCATATTAAAAAAAAATTATGCTACATTGCTGGCTATGAAACAATTTATTTTTATGTCTGCAGAATCTCACAAGATCTGGTACCTGTTGTGACTTTGCTTTTTTTTCAGTTGGGCAAGCAAAGAAAATTACACTACATTGCTGCCTATTAAACTATATATTTTCTATGTCCTCAGAAGCTCGCCAGATCTGGTGCCCGTTGTGACTTTGGTGTGTTTGTTGGGGCGAGTAAAGATAACTATGCTACATTACCAGCCATAGGGGGACAAGCGGCCGCATTAAAGATGTACCTCAATGAGACATTTACCACTCTCAAGCTGGATGATATATCTGTATGGATGAAGGTGAGAGGAGAGTGGAAGAATTATACATATCAACATAATGTGCTAGATGACCTTAGCTGTAGATATACCTTATTCATTCATTAAAACATTTTGTCAAAAGTAGGACTTGCTTGTTGTGAGACAAATCTCTGTACACCAAAGTCTTTTAATTTGTTAATTGATCAGCCATTTTTAGCTCACCTGAGCACGTAGTGCTCAAGGTGAGCTTTTGTGATACCGAGATGTCCGTCGTCCGTGCGTCCGTGCGTGTGTCAACAATTGCTTGTGAACACTCTAGAGGCTACATTTATGATCCAATTTTTATCAAAATTGGTCAGAATGATTGTCTCAATAAAATCTTGGCCAAGTTTGAAACTGGGTCATGTGGGGTCAAAAACTAGGTCACTAGGTCAAATAATTTAAAAAGTTTGTGAACACTCTAGAGGCCACATTTTTGGTCCAATTTTGATGAAAGTTGGTCAGAATGATTGTCTCAATAAAATCTTGGCCAAGTTCGAAACTGGGTCATTTGGGGTCAAAAACTAGGTCACTAGGTCAAATAATTTAAGAAGTTTGTGAACACTCTAGAGGCCACATTTATGGTCCAATTTTGATGAAAGTTGGTCAGAATGATTGTCTCAATAAAATCTTGGCCAAGTTCGAAACTGGGTCATGTGGGGTCAATAACTAGGTCACTAGGTCAAATAATTTAAAAAGCTTGTGAACACTCTAGAGACCACAATTATGGTCCAATTTTTATCAAAATTGGTCAGAATGATTGTCTCAATAAAATCTTGGCCAAGTTCGAAACTGGGTCATGTGGGGTCAAAAACTAGGTCACTAGGTCAAATAATTTAAAAAGTTTGTGAACACTCTAGAGGCCACATTTATGTTCCAATTTTGATGAAAGTTCATCAGAATGATGGTCTTAATGAAATCTTGGCCAAGTTTGAAACTGGTTCACGTGGGGTCAAAAACTAGGTCACTATGTCAAATAATTTAAAAAGCTTGTGAACACTCTAGAGGCCACATTTATGGTCCAATTTTGATGAAAGTTGGTCAGAATGATTGTCTCAATAAAAATGTTGGCCAAGTTTGAAACTGAGTCATGTGGGGTCAATAACTAGGTCACTAGGTCATATAATTTAAAAAGCTTGTGAACACTCTAGAGACCACAATTATGGTCCAATTTTTATCAAAGTTGGTCAGAATGATTGTCTCAATGAAATCTTGGCCAAGTTCAAGACTCGGTCATGTGGGGTAAAAAACTAGGTCACTAGGTCAAATAATTTAAAAAGCTTGTGAACACTCTAGAGGCCACATTTATGGTCCAAATTTGATGAAAGTTGGTCAGAATGATTGTCTCAATTGAAATCTTGGCCAAGTTTGAAACCGGGTCATGTGAGGTCAAAAACTAGGTCACAAGGTCAAATATTTGAAAAACCTTGTGAACACTCTAGCAGCTATATTTATGGTCCAATTTTGATGAAAGTTGGTCAGAAGGATTGCCAAAATGAAATCTTGGCCATGTTTGAAAGTGGGTCATGTGGGGTCAAAAACTAGGTCACTAGGTCAAATAATTTAAAAAGCTTGTGAACACTCTAGAGGCCACATTTATGGTCCAATTTTGATGAAAGTTGGTCAGAATGATTGGATTATTTACCATAAGCTTGACTGTCTTAAAATTTTCCAAATTTATTTACTGTTGAAAACCAATAAACGACTTTGAGATACATTTTCCAATTGTTATTATTTTAATTTGCCCAACCAATTGTTACTGTCCCTGCTTTCACAAACCTAAATTTCCTTCATCTTAATTCTCTTTGTCTTGGTGAACATTAACTCAAGAAGACAAATACAATACACATAAAAAAATGTTAACAAGCAAGAGCATTGGCTTAGAGTATTCAATGCAATTAGCACTTAGAAGAGTTTGAAACATACCAACCACTCTGTCTTAAATATACCTCTTTTTCAAACAGAACTCAGGTGAGCGATAAAGGGCCATTATGGCCCTCTTGTTTCTTTTTTTTTTCTTTTGTTGATAACTTTGGTATGTTTAGTGATCAATTGTATTCTGCAACAAATTTCTCAAACAGTATTTTGCTTAACTTTATCAACTATTAACACACCTACATACACATAATGGATGACCCATAATTCCTGAATTTGTCCCCTAAAGATCATTATTTTCCATTCACAAATCAATAAATAGAAGGGGTCAAAAGTCGCTCAAATTTGCATAAATAAAGATGTCGAGGGAAATTTTTTGCAATATTTGTTGTTATATTTCCAGCATTTTGAACATTGGCCCAAGCACCTCACCCTTTGTTGTCATGCTGAGGGGACGCACACCGCTGCCGTTATCTTGCTTGCAGAAATCTACAAGAGGTCTGTCCATATCTGTCATGTGGCCAGAAAAGAAGAGGTTTGTATCATCTGATTGTTATTATTTTAACCTTATTAAATTTTGATAAAACATTCTTAAACTGTTTAAACATAAGTATGATTTCTAAGCCATCTTTAATAACAAGGAATTTAATGCCCTCAATTTGAACAAAGAAATAGTATCCTGTTTATCTTCTGGGTAGATTTTGGTGATCAAGGCTGCAAAGGAGAGAGGGATCCAGGTGACATGTGAGGTCGCGCCTCATCATCTTTTCTTGACCTCTGCTGACCTTCAGAAGATAGGCAAGGATAGGGGACAAGTAAAACCGTGTCTCGTCAACAAAGAGGACCAAGATGCACTCTGGGAAAATATGGCCATCATCGACTGCTTTGCTACAGATCACGGTATGGTTGATTCCCTTAACCCTTAGAATGCTTGGTATTTTTCTAAAAATAGATTCTTGTGTCGTCTGCTTTTCAAAACCTTGATTTATCTGGTTAATTTTGTTGAGGAAAGATACTCAGTGTAGCAAATGGGTTAGATCACGGGCCAGCCGCATATTCACGCCATCCATGTATGGGGATAAGACTTTCCTTTTATGGATGTTATTTGGAATGAGCTCAAGATGAACATATCCTCTTTCTATCATAGTAGTTTCTATCCCATTTCAAAAGTGAGGAATATGTATATTCATGAAAGGTAGTCCCTAGACTAACGGAATGCCGATGGTTCTACCTAGCTTGACCCTAAATGGGCAGTTAAGTATGGGGTTGTCTTCCATCATAAGAGTCGGCAATCCTAGCATAACTGAAATAAGTTGATTAAAATCATATGTAATAAATAAATCAATCAAAAGTAAGATTTTTTTTTTCATTTTTACAATTGTCTTAGCTGTTTCATTCAATTTTGACCATTTAAAAAATCCCAAATGTGATATTTGGATTAAGTGTACTATGGTATGTTTTATTTCAGCCCCTCATACAAGTGAAGAGAAGAATAGTTCAAAGCCCCCACCCGGATTCCCGGGCTTGGAGACAATGATGCCATTACTGCTTACAGCTGTGAGTGAGGGACGTCTGACATTGGAGGTTAGTTTCTTACTTCCATCTTCAGAGCTGCATTCTTTTAAAAACAGGTGTGGATCCTGCATGGCTCAGTGGGTAAGGTGACACAATCGTGGGAGTGTCATAACACTGCAGAATCCAACCTAGTACTGGTGAAAGCCAGGAAAGTTGTCAAATGACTGAAACACTGTTGACAAGGCATTACTCCCTATATAAACAAATCAGAAAAGGTAGGCCAAATTGACCCATGGTTTAATAAAAAATGATGGATCATTTTCTTAAATGATGGGCCAAAACCTAGACCTTAAGGTAACTCCCGAATACGCATAATGTTGTTTTTCTGTACCATCCAATAGGACCTGATAGAGAAACTTCACACCAACCCCCGTAAAATCTTCAACCTACCCGAGCAACCTGACACATACATAGAGGTGGACATGGAGACATCCTGGGTTATCCCCAAGGCCATGAAATTCTCCAAGTCTCAGTGGACCCCGTTTGCGGGTCACAATGTGAGGGGCGTAGTTAGACGTGTGGTGCTGAGGGGAGAGGTTGCCTTTATAGATGGACAGGTAAGTTTAATTGATTTATATATTCATGATAGATGGACAGGTAAGTTTTAATTGGTTTATGTATTCAAATCTAATTTAGTACTGGTAAATCTACAAAATGCATTTTAGCCTGCAAATAATTCAATGTATGTTTCTCCATATCATCATGATATTCACTAAATGATCTTACCTGTTGATAAGCCTTTTGAAAAACACCATCCATTTTTTACTGTTGAATCCAGGATAGGCGTAAAATAATTGAAATACTGTTGACACGGTGTTTAACCGCATTTAAAGATGAAATACATTCAGTCAGTCAGATTAGTTTGATCAATTAATTCATTCATATTTTGCCTAGCACTGGTGATCCAAGGAAAGGTGTGAAGTAACTGAAATACTGTTATTGAGCCTTGCTGAGTACTGATAAAATTCAGGAAAACAGTTAAAAGACTGGAATACTGTTGACATGGCATTGACCCCCCCACCCCCCATTAACATTGGCTCTATTGATAACAAATAGAAGATTTACAGAGCTTTGCATTGACTTCACATTTATAACCAGCAAGCTCTTTCTTTCAACCTCGGCACTTATTATGAATTGTGACACATGTGTCCAGGTATCAATCAGTGGCATTTGGATTTTCATGGGAGTTTCCTCGGGCAAGACGCTGCCAAGGTTTTCCTAGTTCTGATGAAATCCAGGAGAGGATTTAAAATTAATGAAATACTGTTGACATGGTATATAACCCCATATAAACAAAGTATCACTAAATCTCATTGTTTGCGAAAACTACAACTGTATTTTTATTATCAGGTTTCTTTTAAGTCAGAATTTGATTGTGATGTTTATGAATGAATCCGTTGAATACCAGGGTACTGTTTTACTAAACAGTTTACGCTTAAGATTTGCGCAAGTCTAAAACAACAATTCCTCTTATTTCAATATTGGACGAAGCAATATTGCAAAGTGACACATCATTGGAATCATCTCTCCGAGATGCTTCCAATGACGTGTCACATTGCAATATTGTACTATCATTGAAGATACTATCCATGTTTATCAATTATGACTTACGCAAACATTTTCCATAAGTTGTTTAGTAAAACGGGCCCCAGGTTTTTAAAAATAATACTGAATGTTTATAATACTGAATGTTTATAATACTGAATGTTTATAATACTGAATGTTTATAATAAGGTTTGTTTTAAGTCATGATTTGAGTGTGAATTAATTTGTTGAATACCAGGTTTTGGTGAACCCAGGATTTGGGTGTGACGTTCGATCCTCTGCCATGATGCAACAGGGGCTGGTTCAAGCAGCTGGTGGTCAGTTGAGCATCTCAATACCACCTGTCCCGCGCTCACAACCCACGTCCCAACCCCAGAGTCCAGTCATTCGACTACAAGATAGGCCCCTGCATGCTTTCCCAGCTCTACCCAAGCCGATGAGGAATCTTGATCCTGGACCTTATATGTATGGTAAGCTGAACATTCACTCCTCATCAAGATTAAGTAGATATTTAAGGTTTTGGAAAGCAGACACCACAAACAATTTATTTTTAGAAAATTAGCAAGCATTCTAAGGGTTAACACCATTTCAGATGTATGGAAAGGTGCACTGCCTGCGGCAAAATAATTGAAATGCTGTTAATGATAAAAAAAACAACCTCAAATCAACTCACAGTTCAATAAAGATAGAATTAGATTTAGAAATGTTATACTTCCTTCTTAAGATCCATTCCTTCAAACAGCATTGTAAATAAACCAAATAAAAGACAACAACCGGTTCATCAATTATGAAATATGGAAAAGGAAATTTGCGTTGCAAAATCTAGGCTTGTAGAAATCATTGTGACTTAAAGGAGAAATTTTCAATCATGAATAAGTTCTTTATTTTTCCAAAAGTGTTTCTTTCTGCTGTAAGTATGTCAAAACCAGTGTATGTGAAGGAAAAGGCTTAATTGTATCATGATTATTTTCCAATATCAAATAAAAGCCTGAGGTGTGAAGGACTTCTTGTAGCTAATGAAGATATTTAGTTAAGCCTTACTTCATTTGTGTTGCCAGTAACCTTTAACAAAAGATTGATGAGACAATTCTTACAAATGCAAAATAATGTCATACAAAGCCTTTTTTGCATATGAAACAATGATTTCTACCCTATATTGTTAGATAAATGGCATTTTTATGCATTAAGATTCAATGATTTTGGATTTTTTTTGTATTAAGCGTTCAAGATGATGTTCAGCTCATGTTAAGTGTTCTTTCTTGATGATAATTGCGAATTGTTACCTTCAACTTTGATATGTAAGACATTCACATTGGAGAAATGGCTTATTTAATGGATATATATGCAGGCAAGTTTATTTAGTTTCTTAACAGTTTTGCCTCTTTTTTACCACATCTGCCACAGACCACTACAAAATTTAGCAATCTATCCATTTGTCATCTTATCTCCAAAGCAGAAACCAATGACTGTTACTTTCTGTGAAATCATGAAAATGTTACAAAAAATGAAGAAAATGCTTTAAATTCATTGATTGTCTGCATTGGGTATGAAGAAATGCATTTTATAAAGACAATGACAAAGAACTTGTCATTTCACATACTGGGTACTTTATAGTTGTTGACTGCTATTGTTTTCAAATGGTATCTCTCCCAAAATTCTATGTGAAGGAAAAGAATTTGTGAAGCATGAAATCATCAAATGGGAATAAAAACCTATATGCACTTAAATACAAGGTTTCAATCAACAAATGGAATTGAGATAGAATTCAAATGTATTGTTTTGTTAGCATAGGACGTACTGATGACAGGGAGATTTCATATATAAAGGATTTTTTTTGTGTGTGTGTGTGTGATAATACATACAATCATAATGATTTTATTAATTAACTTCAGCTTAATATCATGTCATCAACTGATTCTTTTTATCCAGTAATTACAAGGATATTAGTTGAAATGGATTGAATATCTAATATGCTACTACAGTTTTGTTATTACAGAGTGTCCAGTTTTGAATTTGGTAAATTTCTGCATGAAGATGATAACATTGATGATAACATTGATTTAAAATTAATTGGCTGATGTGTTTATCTTAATTACTTTAGGGCGCCCTGTGTCGGAGCTGTCAATCTCTCCAGTTAAACTCGGAGCAGGTCTCTTTATAGACAAATTACATGTATCTCACAATCTCTCAGTCTTTAACCCTTAGAGTGCAGGAACCGACTTCATGCTTATTCAAACATGTTAGATCCAGGCCAGCTGCCAAATTGGCGGCTGGCCTGTGATCTAACCTGTTTGCTTCTCTGAGTATCTTTCCTCAACAATATTAAACAGATATTTAAGGTTTTGGAAAGCAGACAACACAAAAAATCTATTTTAGTGAATTACCCAGCATTCTAAGGGTTAGTATCGTTAGTCATGGAAAAGGCCAAGACAAATTATCTTCCTTTTACAATCTCAGTCTTTAATGTAGTCCTTAATGGGAAAGGCTAAGAAAAACTAACTTTCTCTCACAATCTCTCAGTCTTATTTATAGTTATTGATTGAAATGGCCAAGAAAAATTACCTTCCTTTTACAATCTCAGTCTTTAATATAGTCATTAATGGGAAATGCTAAGAAAAACTAACTTTCTCTCACAATCTCTCAGTCTTATTTATAGTTATTAATTGAAAAGGCCAAGAAAAATTACCTTCCTTTTACAATCTCAGTCTTTAATATAGTCATTAATGGGAAATGCTAAGAAAAACTAACTTTCTCTCACAATCTCTCAGTCTTATTTATAGTTATTGATTGAAATGGCCAAGAAAAATTACCTTCTTTCTTTTCATGATCTCTCAGTCTTGATAGTAGTATTTTATAGAAATGGCCAAGAAAAATTCACTTTTGTCATTATTTAACTGGAGAAAAAAAGAAGACTAAAATGACCAATAAACATCAATCACAAATTTTTCAAGAAAAGTCTTTCTTGCATTTGAAGGAGAAAGTTCCTTTTTAAAGACAGATACTTCTTTTGGACTTTTTAGTGATTGTCTTTTCATTCACTGATTGTTTGTCTCTATTTCATAGATTTAAATAAAATAAATTTGTATTGGGAATGAGATTTCACTTAATCCCAGCCAATTTGTGTGCCTCATGTTTTATACAAAAAAGTATTTTTCAAATGATTGAATCAAGTTGCCCTCAGGTTACATATCCAATAAGCTCTTTAGGCGTTAATGGCCTCTCAGTCTGCTTTTAAAGAATGTGTAGCATTTAAAGTTTCATATTTAGACAATAATTTGATGTTAGAAAAATTCTTTGACTTTGCCTTTTGACATTTAATATTGTGAGATAATTGTATTTGTTTTTAATCCCCCATCACATGTCTTTTTGACACAGTTGCTTCAAAACCCAGCTAATGCTTTTTTAAATTCACCCCTAACACTATGATAAATAGATGATTTTTTTCTTTTCAAGCAAATGATTACTCAACTATTGTGATAGAGAATACTGTACAATGCAGCAAACATCTCATGAAACAATTGTGATAAAAGGAGAAATTGATTGAGACAAGCAATTTCTCCTTTTATCACAATGGTTTCTATCAAATATCATAAAAAGAACCTTTTTTATACTTGATAATTGTCGTCTGCTGTTGCTTTCAATTTCAACCTGTGACATAACCTGTTATCATGAAATGGGCTATTTGTGAAGTTTTGAGGATTCTTGCTTGATAAAGCCAGTTTGTTACATAATCAGAGTGCTAGCTTTATCCATTTAGCTAATACAGCCTACTTTAGAAGTGCAAGGATAGTGGTATAGGGGAAGAGCGTCAGCCTCAGGCCACAAGGGTTGTTGGTTTGAATCCCGTGAGTAGAGGGATCTGGGTTGCAACCTTTCATTAATCCACAATCGGCACAAGTACTGGTTATGTATCCATCGAGCAGAATCAAAATTTATCTTAAGTTGTAAGATCTTGTTTCACAATCAATGTAAAATAAACAAGTTTAAACTTTAATTTAAACTTTCTTGATGGAGGTGTCACTGTGAAAACTTGTAGGGGCCTCCGTGGCCTAGTGGTTAGAGTACAGAACTTGAAATCACATGACCCCTCTCCGCGTCTGGGTTCAAATCCTGATAGGGATATGGATTTTCATGAGAGGCAGTCTCCCGAATGAGTTACAGAATGCCGATTGTTCTACCCGCCTTGACCAGCCCTTATGGGCAGTTGAGTATGGGGTCTTCCTCCATCATTAATAGTCGGGCATCGCTACATAACTGAAATAATGTTGATGTGATGTAAAACCCATATATATAAAAAAAAAAAAAAAAAAAAGAAAACTTGTTATGAAACAGAAATTAGTTAATAAGCAAATTCAATTTTTGTCGCAATGATTTTACTTGTCTATAAATAGATTTTTGTAATTTAATCAGAGTGTTAGCTTCATCCCCTTTACCTGATAAAGCTGACCAATGAACATGAAGAGGTTCAGCGTTGCTTATTGGTTAAGGTTGGGGTCTTAGAACTTGTGGGTCATGGGTTAAAGTCCCATCGACACCTCAGGTTTTGTGGGAGTGTTCTTTAGGAAGACACTCAAAGGAACCCTAGCATAATACTAGTGAAACACGTAACGGTTACATAATTAAAAAAAAATGTTAACATGGTGTTAAATCTATATAAAGGAAGAAAGGGTCAAGAATTCTCCAAATAACAATTGTTCCAATTGTCAGCGCAACCCAAATGGGTGTGAAACCTTTTTCCTGATGGCAGTTAGCTATATGGATTTCCTTGTTACAATGGTTTTATTGTTTTTAACATTGAACTTTGTTACTTAACCGGAGTGCTAGATAACCCCCTCCCCCCCCCACCCCAAATTCTCTAGTTAATACAGACAGCATTAAAAGTTTTCAGCTTACAACACTTTAAAGCAAACTTATGAAAAAGTTTTACACATTAGCCGGTTCTCTTTTTGTCATAAATGATGTATAATCAGATAGTGAGTGGTCAATGCTAGACCGTAGCAAGTGCCCCATAATTATAAAGCACTTAACTACAGTCTTACACTGACCTTCATTTATAGAGTCAGTTCTTCATGGTAGTAGTTTTGTTTTATGATACTTTGCTTTGGTGTTGTCTGTTGTAAATGAAATACAACATTGAATGGGGTATACCCATTCGAATGCGTCATTAACCCTTATAGTGCTGGAACCGAACTTCATGCTTATGCAAACAGGTAAGATCCATGCCAGCTGCCAAGTAAATTGGCAGCTGCCCTGGATCTAACCTGTCTGCTACTCTGAGTATCTATCCTCTTTAAAATTAAGGAGATATTTAAGGTTTTGGAAAGCAGACAACACAAAAAATCTATTTTTAGAATAGAATATTACCCAGCATTCTATGGGTTAACCTTGCTAGATTACCTGTTTGCAGTGATTAAAGAGAGTTAACCTTTAACCTAGATCCTCATCTCCTCTTTCATGTAGGGCTGTAGTTTGTCTGACTTGGAATACAAGAGTCTCAAATTCAAGACTTGGCTGGGCCGATATTTTGCTCAGTGTTTAACCTAGTAAATGTGACATGATTTATTCACCTCTCACGACTTTTCAATTATGTTCATGTGGGACAGTAGTCAATGGCTTGTAAAGAATTTTGTACAGTTTTTTTAGCAAATAACGCAAGGAAAATGTTTTTGAAAGTCAAATCTTACAAACATGGATAGTATCTTAAATGAAAACACAATATTGTCATATGACACCTCATTAAAGGGCCTTGGAGAGATGATTTAGATGATGTGTTACTTTGCAATATTGCCCCATAATGAATATAGAAACATTTAAAAAGATTTTGACAAACTGATGCAAATATCTGAGTTATTGGTTTGCTGTTGTTACTAAAATTTATTCACATACACTTTCTGTTTTTTTCCCGGTGATATTAATTCTTATCTTGCCGTCAGCAGTACTAGGCTAGGGCTTTGAAGTGTCTTGCCGTTGGTCACCCTCATGAAACAACAGTGCCTTTGGGTTCAAACCCTGGACACTGGTTTTGTACTTAGAGAGGGGGGGTCACAGGTTTGAGCCCCACCGACCCCTCTGGTTTCCTGGGAGTGACCTTTGGCAAGTAACTTCAAAGCCCTAGTCTGGTACTGCTGGATCCAGGAAAGATGTTACATAACTGAAAAACTGTTGATACGGTGTTGAACAACACACATTTATTGTTTTATAACTATTGTAGATATCTGAAAGGAACCATCATTCACTTGCTGGTTTCATGGCAAGACTCTTCAGAGCCATAGCCTAGTTATGGTGGAGCCAATGAAAGCCTCTAGTTGATTATCTAGATTGATCGCATTATCTAATCTCACTATTTGATATATTTTGATATGATATGTAAAAAAGATGTAAAACCTTTTGATTTTTCTCAGATGTGAAACAAATAAGTTAAAATGGAACCTAAACAAACTCATGTTCTTAATGATCTGTTTCTACACAATCAGGCATTGATAAATTAATTGAGGAGTGTCCTTGGGGTAAGAAACTATTTTCTGGGTTAAGTCAATCTACTGGTAATTGGAAAAAAAAATCTTGGAAGCAGAATTAAATCCCAAGGGGCCTCCGTGGCCTAGTGTTTAGAGTACAGAACTTGAAATCACATGGCCCCTCTTCGCGTGGGTTCAAATCCTGAGAGGGATATGGATTTTCATGAGAGGCAGTCTCCTGACTGACTTACGGAATGCTGATGGTTCTACCCGCCTTAACCAGCCCCTATGGGCAGTTGAGTATGGGGTCTTCCTCCATCATTAAGAGTCGGGCATCGCTACATAACTGAAATAATGTTGATGTGATGTAAAGCCCATATATAATAAAAAAAAAAAAGAATTAAATCCCAATTCAATTAAACATTCTGATTAGATGGGTTCTCTGTTTAGATCTCTTAAAGAATGAATGATTTTCTTATATAGATTTGTTCCGTTAATGAATGAATGATTTTCTTATATAAATTTGTTCAGTTAATGAAGAAATGATTTTCATATATAGATTGGATCCATTAATGAATGAACAATTTCCTTATATAGACCCTGCCAAGATGGATATGGGCGACTTCCAAAGGCGGGATATTCTGGGCTTCTCGCCCCAGCCTGCCATGATGCAGTTCCCCAGTCAGACAATGGCCCACTTCACACCCAGCCAGGCTATGCCCCATTTCACGCCCGGACTCACCGGACACCATGTACTGTCTGTGCTGGCTTTCACCAAGGATCAGGTTGGTGCAATGTTATAATTTTGATGCACTAAAAGACCATTACGAGGCTTAAATGCAAGACTATATTAAGTGCTTCATGTTTGTGAATCACTTATTAAAGTCTCGCATTGAAGCCTTGATTAGTTATGTTAGGATACTTTTGAATTGTACAACATCATAGTGAAATTAGAATTAGCATGGTCTTTAACCCTTTACCAAACGCCAAATTTTCAACTTTTCCAAATTGATAGGGTTTGCAGATGACACTTAAAAATGTGATGAAATTGAAAAATAATCTTCTGGTAGGGCAGAAAACATTTCGGGAAAAGAACAAATTGCTTGTGCCTCTGTGACTTAGTGGTTACAGTATAGAATTTAGAATCAAATGGTCCTTCTGCATAGGTTCAAATCCCGGTCACGGCATTTGGATTATCATTAGAGGCAGTCTCCCGACTGACTTACAGAGTGCCGATGGTTCTATCTGGCTTGACCAGTTGGGTATGGGGTCTTCCTGCATCATTAAGTGTCTGGCGTTGCCACATAACTGAAAATATGTTGATGCAATGTAAAACCCTATTAAACTCAATAAAAAGTAAATATGGTGTATACAGATTGGTCTTAAATTCTATTGACCACCTGTAAGTTTTTACAGGGAAGTGATGAAATAAGAAAGGGCAATATTATCCTATTTTGGGATCTAATGGAATTATTAATTGATCAATGAGTAAAAAATGTAAACTTTCAGCATGGAAATGAATGAACCCCCATGTGAAAATTTAATCAGACCTAAATCGAGCAACTTTATTATTTTCATTCACATGTATTTATTTTTTTTCCAATTTCAGCTACATCAGTTGTTCAACTTAGCCCATCATTTCCGCGCCTGTGTCCAAAAGGACCGACCACTAGACTATATTCTCAAGGTAAATAACTCATTCATTGTTTTATTCCTTTCATCTTATATGTATTTTGTGATACTGTAGTTACTTCTATGGTTCTGACACCATTAAAGGCTTTTGTTCACAGATGTGGGGTAATTTGGTAGTTAGAAATTAATTTCTTTAAAACTACACAAAAGCTGAACTGTTATATGTTATGCTCTGAAGAATAGTCACTGGAAATATAGTCATTGGAAATATAGTCATTGGAAATAAATTTAAATAATTCCTGATTCTTTTATGTACGTATGCAGTGAATTAACATGCATTTTATTCCAAATTGTTTCATCACTTTAAGGATCTACTGTACATAAATTGACGCTTCCTGAATGAATCATGCTTTCAATATCTATTTTCAAATCTATATCAAACAACAATACGAAAACTGTAATGGTTCAAGGATATTTTATTTTGACTTAAATTATTTACCCAAATAACCATTTAAGGGTCTTTACTTTAGAACAACCCTAAAATTGTAAACTTATAGACATGGTTAATTTTGGTTTTTATATTGTTAATAGAAATATCTCTCTTTTTTGTCTTTATTCTTTTTCTGTGTATATCTGATGAAATATTGAACTTATTATCCTTTTATAAAACCATCTATTGCAGGGTAAAGTGATGGCTTCGATGTTTTATGAAGTTAGTACCAGGACAAGCTGCTCTTTCTCTGCTGCCATGTCTAGACTTGGTGGCTCTGTGGTTAATTTTGATGCGGAAACTTCCTCTGTCAAGAAAGGGGAGTCAATAGATGGTAACAACCCTTGTTTATTTGTATCGATCAAGTTTTCATTTCGACAAAGAAACTTCTTCTTTACAGAAAGGAACTCAATTTATGGCAAGATTTATCTTCAAGTTTTATAGGATCATTGTTAATTTGATATTTGTGTTGATCCACCTGTAATTATTGCAGAAATTTTATAACAGAAAGGCAATCGAGAGATGGCAATATTCTTTGTTATTTTTTATAGGATCTCTCTTTATTTCCTTGGGGGTAAAAGGAAAACAAATAAATTGCAAAGTTCTTGTGCTTTTTTCAAATGTCAATAAAACAAACAAAGAGGCATGTTTATCATCTCTGTTAACATTCATTACGAGGCCTGGTCCTGATTTTAGGCTTTGAGATTTTAATTTTTCCTTCTTTGTTCATATTGAAGATGTTTAAATTCAGGCTTGAGCATTCCTATATGATAGCAGGCGTGATGACTAACTTTCCAGTGAATTTTGAAATACCAGAATATAACTAAAGAAGCCGTTGAATAGGGCAGTGAACATGATCTGCGTTAATCAAGAATGAACCTTGTATATGAACATGACTGAAGTATGTTACGGGTTAATTAAAATCCTCCTCCAAAAAGTAATGATAGTAGATTATTCCTGACTTACATTTGTTGATGTATTCCAGACACTGTACACGTTATGAGTGGATACAGTGACATTTTGGTTTTGAGACACCCGGTCCCTCGCACCGTACAAAATGTGGCGTCATACTGTCAGAAGCCCGTGATTAATGCGGGCGACGGAACAGGAGAACACCCGACACAAGCCCTTCTTGACGTGTTTACCATACGGGAGGAGATTGGTACTGTCAACGGACTAACAGTGAGTTGTTTGATCTTTTATCTCTTACTTCATAGTACTTTGATTTCTCTATCTGCTGCAGAAGACATATCGAGGGTTCAATGCAAGACTATAGCAAGTGCTTCACAAATGTGAAGCACTTACTATAGTATTGCACTGAACCATCGATATGATACCATTGTGATGAAAAGACAATTTACTCTTGTCCAAATTGGTCTTCCCAGTATCATAATGAACACACTTTCAGCTTTTGATTTAACCCTTAGTTTATAGTGTGCTCATGCTATTAGTTTATAGTGCATCCATGCCATTTTTGCTGCAGAAGACCTTAGAAACAACTGACTTTGAAGACAAATTATTTTTTATTAGAAAAATTAATTTGAGAAAGCTGAAACCCTCTCTCATATAAAACAAGTAATTTCTCCATTTGTCACAAAGGTTTTTAACCAAGATCACATTATAAACGAAATTCTTTATATTCGATGTTATAACTTGTTATTACTCTTGTTCTTAATTTGAACATGTTGTGTAATTAAGTGCCATATTATGGAAAAGTGTGGCTCCACTCTAATTTACACTATTTTGTTCTCCTAGATTACAATGGTTGGTGACTTGAAGCATGGCAGAACAGTACATTCGTTGGCCAAACTTTTGACGAATTACAGAGTCAATCTACAATATGTATCCCCAACCTCACTGGAAATGCCTCCAGAGATTGTAGATTTTGTGAAGAAGAAGGGGATCCATCAAGAGGTGTTTACATCGTTAGAAGATGCCCTTGTGGAGACAGATGTCCTCTACATGACGAGAATACAAAAGGAGAGATTTACCTCCCTTAGTCATTATGATGAGGTAAGTAATCAAAGGGTTGTCTACCTTTGTAATTATAGAGCTGAATATTATTTCAAATTATTAAAAAAGAAAATCATCCCATACTAAATATGGTCAAGATAAAAATACATGGAAATATTTTCCTTTGAAACCTAGTTCTGGAAAAAACGTTAAAATAACTGATAAACTATTGACATTACTTTAAACCACATATAGACAAACAGAAACCTTTATATGTGTTGGTCTCAATGTGTTGGTCTCAAGTTTGTGTCATGCCTGTAATTTTTACCTACTCTATGACAATGAGGGACCTCCGTGGCCTAGTGGTTAGAGTACAGAACTTGAAATCACATGGCCCCTCTCCGCGTCTGGGTTCAAATCCTGATAGGGATATGGATTTTCGTGAGAGGCAGTCTCCCAACTGACTTACGTAATGCCGATGGTTCTACCCACCTTGACCAGCCCTTATGGGCAGTTGAGTATGGGGTCCTCCTCCATCAATAAGAGTATGGCATCGCTACATAACTGAAATAATGTTGACGCAATGTAAAACCCATATAAAAAAAAAAGACAATGAGAAAATAGGCAGTTTTTAAAGTAAATTATTAGCTTATTACTCTATTCTGTAACCATTGGACCTGGGTTTTTGTAATATAGCAATCACTCTCTATTATTGAAGGAAAAATGCTTTTTGATAATGTTACAAATGAGAATTGGGTATTCTAACCACCCCAAAGCCAAAGAACCCTTAAATGCTAAATTGCAAGATGACAACATGTTGTTCGAAAATGACACCTTCATCTAAGACTGTAATTTGCAATAAACCTGCATTTAGATCACATGATGTGGGACCTCTGTCTTTATTCTACAAAGGAGAGGTTGTTTTCTTTTACATAATAGTTGTAGTATGCCAATACTTCAATTTGGACTCGACACTACGTCAGATTTAAGGCAATGGGTTGAGTCAATGTTTGACAATACTATTTATAGGTCTGTGGACAGTTCATCGTTACACCAGAGTTGATGACTAAAGCCAAAACAAAGATGGTTGTGATGCATCCCTTGCCAAGAAACTTTGAAATCAGGTTTGAGTTTAATTTTAACTTTTAACCCGTCCTGTAATGCATTTTACTTTAAATGTCTTTTGTAGAATGGTCTTAAAAATGTCTGTTTGAAAAGCATATCTTAATTAAAGATAATTATTGGGGGAAAACAGAAGCAATCGGCAGGGTACTCTTTTTTGCATGGGAAAAAATGGCACCTTGAACAGAATTTTTTTGAAAATATTTCTTTATTAAGAAATCAGCCATTTGACAACCTAAACCCTGTTTGTGTCCAGAGTCCTATTTGTTAATTTTAATCATTGCAACTATATGTAGCTGTTTTGAGCATTGAAAGAATATTTCAATTGTGAAGGTTTTCATATAAATTTTTTTTTTATTCTACCTTTTAAGAAATAAGTTTCTATGTTATATGCTTCAAATTAATCTGAAAAGCTCATGTGATTAATAATTTGAAAGAAAATAAGAGGAAAATAGGATATTGGGAGTATCTTTGTGTCAATAGGTTTTCAAATATTGTTTGTTATGAAACCTCTCAACATACCGGTAATGTTAATAAAAGGGTTTGACAATGAAGTCGCTTGTAGTGAAATTTCAATAACTTCTCATTTATCTATTTGCAGTGCAACGTTTGACACTGACCCAAGGGCCGCTTATTTCCGTCAGGCGGAGAATGGGATGTATGTGAGGATGGCCCTGTTGGCAATGGTCCTTGGGAAATGCTAATCTACAACAACACACAACCTTTGTCTGTCTGTTTATTGACCTGTCGGCAAATCAAAATTTCTTGTTGGAGGTTTTTTAAAGAATAGGAGTTAGTGGATGTAATTTCCATGTCCTTTGGCTTGTCAGAGGTTACAATAATCTCTCATTGGTTAGTGCTGGAACAGACCTCATGCTTATACAAACAGGTTAAATCACAGGCTAGCCGCCAAGTAAATTGGCGGCTGGTCTGTGATTTAACCTGTTTGCTACTTTGAGCATCTTTCCTCATCAAAGTAAATCAGATATTTAATGGTTTTGGAAAGGAGACGAGACAAAATCTAAAAAAAGTTTTTAGAAAATTACCCAGCATTCTAAGTGTTAGACCATTATGAATTCTTTGAATTGTTGTTACAAGGGCTTTTGTTGACAGGTCAATTGACAAATGTTACCTTGTTTCGCGTTATTTTGTAAAATTGTTCTCACGGTTGGGCCTCTAACTGACTTATGGGATGTCAATGGTACTACCCTGGCTTGACCAGCACTTCTGGGTAGATGAGTATGGGGTCTTCATCCATCATTAAGAGTCGGGCATAGCGACATAACAGAAAAAATGTTGATGCTATGTAAGACCCTATATAGATAAATGTTTACACATCATTAAACCCCATACAAATAAAAGAAAAACAAAAAAATGACCTGATGTGAGATGATTTGTGTGTCAGACTTTTGTAAGTTTCATAAAATCAGTCTTCTAATGTAAGTCAGTAGAAAATGTTACGATTAAAACAAAAGCTATTTTTTCATCTCTTTCTTTGTTTCTTCTTTAATTTTTTATTTTTGCAATATTATAATGTTGTCCGGTGCAGATGTATGTTAAATGAATTTGTTAAAAACTAAAGAATTCCTAGCTTCGTTTTCATTTCACTTCGAGGCCAGCTAAACTATTCCTTGACATATATTCAATCTTCAAATACAAGAGTTTATATACTTGTAGCAGAAAGTTTAAAAGAAACATTGCATGAAAAGTATAAAATGTTCATCATTGGCAATTTATGAAATTCTCTCAATGGATTTCTTTACCAACATCATTAAAGAAATACTCAGTTTTATACTCTGTTATTGTCACAATATCGTCATAGTTTAGCTTTTGATTTGGACAGTCGTTAACAATCATGTATTAGGGAGTTAGGTTAATTCTTGGCATACTTGAGTTCTTACTTCACAAACTTATGAAATGTAACCTCATGTTTTGTTTGTATTGTTTTGATGTACAATGTTGATATCAGGGATAACCTTAAGGGATCAATTAATTTCCATTTTACCAAAAGTGCTACACAATCATAAAACTTATTGATTTCTCCGTGAAGGGTTAATTTAGTTTTGATATGTCAAAAGGGGTCACCCATCTTTTGTTTCTGTAAAACATGTGTCTATATAAGTCATTTGTCTTTGAGTGAAAGACGTTGGTATTTTCTGGGCTTGAGCAGGGATTGAAAAGTTGATTGTTTGTGTGGCAACTTGTCAAAATGCACTTTTAGACAATCGAATTTTCACTGAAATTTACTTTATAACCATAATACGGACAGATGCAGAGAAAAAAAATTCATTTACAGATGAATTATTCAGAATCTGATGTAGGTACCCTTTCTTAAGTATTTAAGATTTATATGATTGTTTACAACTTTGAGTTGAAGACCTATGTTAATGTTGAAGCCCTATGTTAATTTTGAAGCCTGTCAAGGTCCTTAATTTGATTTGAAGTTGATAGCTTAAGTACCGTCTGGACTCCATACTATAAAGTCTATCTGTTGTCAAATGTTTTTGGAGTGTGAATAGCTCTATGTATCTTGATGAACGAATCTTTTTGGCAGTTTGAGGGTTCAGTGCAAGAATATACATGTAGTAAGTGCTTTAAATTAGTTATGCTCTTACTGTAGTCTTGCACTGAATATTTAAGTTACCGATAAGCTTTGAGTTTTGCATTGTAATATAACTGATTTATTGTTTGTGATGTCAAACCTTAACAAACAAGCATTAAATTTTTTTTTCGAAGTTTAGTTCTCTATGGCAAATGTTGAGGACACAGTGACCTTCACATTTTATAGTTGTCTTATTTGAATTTTTTAAATTTTCTAGAGATAGATCTGATGATTTTACAATTATGACTGTTGCTTGCACACTTCAAAATTCATGAATTGCGATAATTTTTCTATAGTTTATGTTTGAAATTTGAATATGTATTCAATTTTGAAAGATTTAGATTTGTGGATGTGTTGTATTTTTTGTTTGTTTTTACTGCATACATGTAATTTCAGACATATCTTGGACAATTTTGTTACACATCCTTTTTCATAATATGTACAACAGATAAAATGGATTTAAGTTGTTTTATGTTAAATCCATTTAACCCTCTATCTGCACTAAGTAGTTTGCATCAGATCAACTTAATGGCCAATTAAGAAAACGTCAAAAAACACTAAGTATCAATTTAGATAAAAGTTTATGGCCAATGAAATTTGTTTATTACAAACCAAGTTATTGCAATAGTGTACATTGTCAATACCATTAGTAGAGTTGATGGCATATGTATTGAAAAGGGTTAAATGTTTGTTTCTGGAATTCTATATTCCCCCAGTACAAGTGCTTCTATCATTTACAAAAATAGATCTGTTTATTTCCTTTGTTTTTGTCTGTTACAATTTGAGAGATTTTATGAACAAATGCTCTTTCTATTATAAATGGTATGTCGAAATTGTGTGAAGGTAGTGTATGAATAGTTGTTTAGTAGCATTTTAGACATAACATTCATGAAGTTGACAGAGGTGTCTTGGTTCCTACAATGCCTAGTGGTTGTTAAGCTGGTGGTCTTAGTGCTCTATGGTTACATGTTTGAGACCCACGTACCTCATAGTCTAACAGGTTTCATTGTAGTGCCCTTTGGTAAGGCACTTCAGAGCCCTAGACTTGTACTGGTGAATCCAAGAGACTCGTAATGTAAATAAAAACTTGTTGATAAGGCGCTTATTCATATTCAAACAAATTAAAAAACAATGGTGTCTTAAATACATTTGGGCCCCTCTGTAAATTTCATGAGCAGTTGACTGTCTGGAATACTTTCAAGCCAATACATCTGAACTACCTTAAGTTGCAATATGTGTATTGTAGATGAACTGTTTGTCCATATTCTTGAGATTATCTTGTAATATTTTTGGTGGGACTTTCGTAGCCTAGTGGTTAGAGTACAGAAATTTATATCACAGAGTCCCTGTCAATGTCAGTTTAAATCAACCATGATGAGCATGGTATCACAGTGCTAATGTGAAATTGTTGATGTGATGGAAAACACTAATAAGCAAAAAATTGATAATGGCTCAACAAAAAATGATAACTGTTCCTTAACTTCATGTACAATTAATCTAATCTAGCCTTGAATTCTATTTGCATTGTTCTACAAACTTATTGATAATGATGGCAATTATTGTATTGCAGAATTTATAACTGCTCCGTTTCTGCTTTTCCATCTGTTTGAAGTTTTTCAAAGTTATATTCCTACCTCATTACATGGATATCTACAATTTGATTTGTATTATTTTGAATTTAATTAATGGCCTGGAAAATGTTCATATTAAAATTAAGTAATTTGGAAAAGATAATATTTGACAGGCCCTATTATTGTTGTCTCCCATCCAGATTCAGTAAATATGTACTACAAATTATCAAGCCTTATATCAATAAAATGGTTGGATGGGTAGTTTACTTGTTTTTTGTTGTGTAATTAGATCATCAAACTAAAGGACTCTCACAATGCCAGTCCAAGCCTGTGTAACCTGGACGGCTCAAACCCCTAACCCCTCAGAAATGTATTGCATGAGTCTCTCTATCTCTCACTTGCTGAAAGTTGTTGAAAATGGCGGTTGATTCCCCATACAAAAACTAGTACTTAAAATACATTATACCCTACTTTGGGGACTGGAAAACTATTTATAGTCTGAACCGTGAAAAAATAGCGGTCAACATTTACCTCAACTTTCCTTATTGTTTTATAAAGTCATATTCAAAAGTTTATTTGTCTCCCACTCTTGAAACGAACTTGATGTGCAGTGTTCTTCACACTCGTTGATAGAACAAAGACATTTGAGTAAGTCCCGAATTACTATTGTCTGATCCAAAGCTAATTTACTTTTGGGACCTAGTAACTGTGGTGTTGCATTACGTTGGGTATTTTTGTTTAGTTTTATATCTGGAGGTAGTAAAATTGATATAAAACCTCCAAATTCCGTATGAATTGTAGAAACGGTAAACAATGATCAATGGTTTAATTGTTTAATTTCCATTAAACGAGATTTAAATTGTCCTTCAAATAACCAAAGGGTCCTTTGTTTTATTAGTTTGATAGTTAACGGTTTATAAACAAGTTACTTTTGCAATTGCTTTAAGGAGAAACTATTCTGAATTCTTTATTTTGCAACAAGTAATTTTCAAGAAATACTAATTATGCACCCTTTGCTATTGCCATCTCTCATTGCCTGTTTAGGTTAGCTTCGAATCCAGTATTTAGCAGAATCCGTCTTATTACTTTTCATAAATCCTCATCTTTTTATGGTAAGTATCCAGGATACAGTTGCGAGAATTAGCAATACTAGTTATTGGACCTTGTCTCGCCGGAAATGTTAACCTTTACAATGCTGGAACCGACTTCATGCTTATGCATACAGGTTAGATACAGACAAGCTGCCAAGTTTTTTGGCGGCTGGGCAGTGATCTAGACTTGCTGCTTTGAGTATCTTTCCTTATCAAAATTACGCAGATATTTAAGGTTTTGGAAAGCAGACGACACGAACATATACTTTTAGAAAATTATCCAGCATTCAAAGGGTAAAGTTAACAATCATTAACAATATGACATCTGTAAGATGTTTGCATATATTTAACAAAACGAAACTTCCTCTAGGCAATGTATCAAACTGCACGATCAGAGACCAAAAACCGTAAGCGTTTTTATTTCTTTTACAGCTCTCATAATGTTTGATAACGAAATCTCAAGAATTCTACAATCGTAAAATGGTTGTTGAAATGAAATAGAACCGGAGTTTCGGTACTTGATGTCCGTTCATTGCGCAATAAAAACAAAATATGAAAAATAAAATATTATTTATTGCTTATAAAAGGACCTAAAGAGCTATGGTATATGAGGTTCGTCAAGAGACATTTGTAATTAAAGAATGGACAACTCCTTAATGTTTACGAAAAACGTGGTATAATTAGATTTAATAAAGGTTGGTGGCACACACGCATTTGTCAAAAAGCCATGTTGAATCGGCTTCCTTCGAAGGTCATGAGATCTCGATGGTAAAATGCATTAAATAACTCATTTTTCTTGTTGCCGTGGCATGAATCTTAAACACCTTGAGGTTAGCGGTACCTGGAAATATCGTGATTATAAAAGGAAAAGTTGAATCGGTTCTCCATTTTTTGCATATATAGATTTTCTATTTCTTAACTATTTGGTGGCTTTTGACAGTTGGTTTAAATGAAGTCTGCGAAACATTACATTGATGCTTTAAAGCACATTTTTCGTCAAACCTAACTTCCTTGTTCGTATTCAATAAAATCGATGCGGGGTGGTTGTGTTGTATAAAGTACCACTTGTCTGTTTGTTCATTTGGGTTTTATGAGCGTGCTTACAGTACTTCAGTGTATATTTAAGGCAGGAAAGAGAGATTGAAAAAGTCAATTGTATATTTCAATCAAGACCTGGCTGATGTACGAAGAATAACTATAATAATGAGATTGTTCCTGCTAACCTGCCTGTGTGTCTGTCTTGTACTGGTCTATGTCAGGTAAGAATTGGGTGTATTTGGTCGTGCAATTCTGTAATGTAATGTTAAACTGTACATTATTTCACCATATTTGTTTTACATCGATTGTGAAGGAAGCTTTAAGCTTGTTCAAAGCCACTCTCGATGACTGCTTCCTGGATACTTAACCAGTAATCGCGCCGGTTTGTGAGTTAGTTCAGGAAATTTTCACCTCGCCTAACGGGGATTCGAACCCGGTTCAAGAGCCCGACGCTCTACCACTGTATCAATGTCGCCCACATTATTTCTTAAAACGTGACATATGTGTAAGATATTTATACGATTTGTAGCTTTTTGTGTTTTGTTGTTTGTAAGATGTTTTATTTATATTTCGTTTGAAATATAAAAGGAATGGTCAAATATTAAAGTTTCAACTAAAGGTTGGGTGAAGCATTTGACGATTTCTATCTTTTTATCTAGCGAAGTTCAATTCTAAACTAATAGGATAACTGGCTTTTACAAAAGAGGATTTATTTTAGTTTAAGAGCATATGCTGGTTCAAATGTATCTAATAATACAATAATAAATATGATAGTAGTACTTGACTTTTAGCACCAAAATGTACTTTTGTCAATTGAAATCGCTAACGACTGTTTCTATTTACAGTGTAAACTAAGAAATTACCTATGAATAATGTAAATACATACATATCTGCTTTCGTTGAACGTTGCCGCCTTTTTATGCACAATCGGGCAACATGATTTAACGTCTTCGACATTCCATGCAATCGTCAGCAACACACCAAATATGATTGACCTGATTTTTAAAGGTGCTTTTAAAGAATATGTATTGAATAATTGCTACGAACATAACCCAAATGAAATTATCTTTGATGATAAATTGATAACCACTAATATACGACTCATATAATAGGTTGCTTAGCATTTTGCATCATTGTATTTTAATAATACGGCAAGAATCTGATTATTTCATCAGCAATAGGTAAATCCTACTGATCCAGCTTTATTAAGCAGTGGGTGGCTTGGAATCAATTTTATACAGCACTGTTGAGGATATAATAGTATAGATGTAGTTGGTAACGCCATCAAAATACCAGTTATACATTACTGGAAGGTGCATGAAGCATGGCTATACGTATTAAACCATTGGATACACAACCAATATTGACATTGATATTGATGTTATTTAACATTTCTCTTTTTTTATTACAGTTCAGTGAAGGCTGGCTTCTGCAGACAGTCTTATCAGTATAAAACTACGTGCTACAGGCAGACATCATACACAATAGGATGCGGAATGTTTTCATGGAGTAGGTGTAGAAAAACAAAGTAAGATTGCAAATACTTTTTTCCCACAGAGATTCGTTACTTAACCTTTTACCAAACACCAAATATTCGACTGTCCCAAATTAAAAGAGTTTGCAGACGACAATTCAAAATGTGAAGAAATTGAATAATTATCTTCTGATTGGTCAGAAAAACATTTTGGGAAAAGGAGGAATTGCTCGTTAAGAGCAATTTCCCCTTTTACCACAATGTTTTCCAGAGTCGTCTGCAACAAACTAGTCAAATGCCGTTTTTGTTTGGTAAACGGTTAAGGTTCGCATTTACAAAATTGTCGTAACCGGTGAATCTTGAAGGAAACATTGTTTTGTGAATAAAGAAAAAGCGTGCGTTTAAAAATACAATATCTCCCGATTGACTAACGGAATGCCGATGGTTCTATCCTGCTTAACCAGTCTCTATGGGCAGTTGTGGTCTTCCTCCATCATAAAGAGACGGACATCGCGACATAACTGAAATAATATTGACGCGATGTAAAACCTATGTATAGATAAAATACGATAAAGAATTATCTTGACCATACGGGATTTAATGTTTCTGGCGCAGACGACTTTCAAAAAAACATAAGCATGGATGTGTGCACTTACCCACCCGATATACAGAAATGCAGCTGGAAAAGGTGTGAAATTAGACTCATCCATTCATGAAGATCATTCTACTTTTAGAAATATCGTCTGAAAGCACTTTGAATTTAAGACGAGTGAACGCGTAAGGTATTGGTTTTCATAACCAATGGAAAACGTATTTGAGGAAACCACAATAACAGATCAAATGTGTTTTGATTTATTGAACTTATGAAATCAACGAATGAACGAAGGCACACTGTTCAGCGTAGCTAATCGCGTAAAAGAGGCTTTGTTAGTCATAAATACAGATGTTTAGTTTTATCAATTCATCTACATGATGTCTATCTTTTTTCCCATATGCCATGTAATTTATTTGTTTTGCATGCTATGTATTTAAGATGAAAACTATGTACAGGTCAAAAATAGAGTTACATGTATGTTCTGTTCTGTTTTAATTTCTTGATTGTTCAATACGTGTATTATGCATGTATATATTTTATCAAAATTAGGAGAGTGTCCTACTCGTGCACGAGAACCAGCTACAGAAACGTTTGTTGTAAAGGATATACCGGTGCCAAATGTGATATACGTGAGTAGAAAACAATACGATTTTGTCACAATTTACGTTACATGGAGAGTATAAACTATTGAACGCAAGAGGATATTCCTGACTGACTAGTACATTGTATTAAACAATCCATCGTCAAGTATTGTACGTTCAATTTAATGGCGTTCACGAAATAAAAGTTTGAGATTAACGTGTCATATCCCGACACCTCCCATGATGCAATGATGTTATTCTTTATTTGAATAATCTAAAAAACGAGAAGGTGACCAGTCGCAGGAGGAAAATACGTTGTTATTTATCTATTTATTTATTTATTTATTTATCTATTTCATGTCATGATAGGCCCAGATTGGAGAACCTGTTCATTCTTCTGTAAGATTTACTGATCATAAATATGGATACGTATGATCTACTAAAATATGAAACAATTACTCATCATTCAATGTGTTGTATACACTTTATGTTATCCCTCATTGACACTGTCTCGTCGCTTTTCAGCCATGTGCTATGGGAGCACAACATGTCCGAATGGCGGGAAATGTGTACGTCCCGACACATGCAATTGTCTACCGGGTTACGCAAGGCCGAAATGTTCGGGTAATGTATCAATAACCCTTACTGATTCTGTCTGTTTGTCTGACTTGTCCTTTCGAAGATGAGTTACACTTCATTTGTGTCTGCATTTGTTTTATTAACCTAAGATAGAAACCTTTAGAAACTCTTACTATAACAGACCAAATATGTTTTAATTTATTGAACATATGAAATCAACGAATAAATAAAAACACACAGTTCAGAGTTGCTTAACACGTAAAAGAAGCTAGTTATTCAGAAATACAAATGCTTAACTTTATTAATTCATCCACATGATGTGTATCTTTTTTTCCCACGTGTAGCATGTAATTTATTTGATTTGTATGCTATGTATTTATGATGAAAACTATGTACAAGTCGAAATAAGAATTATGTTCTGTTCTGTTCAGTTGGAAATAATACGTGTCTGTTGTGTATTAGAATCGTCTAAGGGAGATAACTAGTATCATTGTATGTTAAAGGCTAGACGCATTTACTTCCCTTAGATAAGAACAGGACACCGGAAATTAGTTGGAATTTGGACCGCGATTGATGTAGCATTATGAATAAAGGATTCAAGCTAAATCTGTCTTGTTTATGATTCAATCCGAAGGAAAAAGGATCTGACAGTCTCAACAACATTTTAGTTTAATTGCGGTACCCGGCTAATAAAATATGTGAAACAGTTTTCTTTGACTTTCAATGTATTAAAGGGGCTAGGTAAAACAATTTGTACATTTTTAAACGCAAGTCAGCCGGGAAACTGTCTTTTATGAAGACTAGTTCTATCATAGATAATTGTGTCAATTGTCAAAACTAAAAACATGAAAATCGATGAAAGTTTTCCTCTTATAAAAAAGGAAAACATATTAGGCCTACTAATACAGAGAGTATTTTCTCATTTTTAACAGCAATTTCAAAAGAAAGCCGTGATTTCTTAAATATTAATTTTTTTTTTTTTTTTTTTTTTATATGGGTTTTACATCACATCAACATTATTTCAGTTATGTAGCGATGCCCGACTCTTAATGATTGAGGAAGACCCCATACTCAACTGCCCACAAGGGCTGGTCAAGGTGGGTAGAACCATCGGCATTCCGTAAGTCAGTCGGGAGACTGCCTTAAATATTAATAATTGATTCGATAATTCGAAAAAATAAACGATTGTCTTGAATAAATATTCAAATGTTGATGTTGCCATGGCAGTATGCTCAAGCAGTCGGTTACCAAGGGTGTCCAACGGTATCTATCGCCAACATCCGGGACTTCCTAGCCTAGCAACGCTGAACTGTAACACTGGATATGAAACAAAGGGAACCGGAAGTGTCGTCTGTCTATCGACCGGAAGTTGGTCCGCATCGACTGCAACATGTCAACCTAAAGGTATACATGTCCTCTTATTTGGTGTTTGTTGTGCAATGCAGGTTTTTATATTGTATTCCATCAATTCGATTTACATGCCCTTCGTGGCCCGGTGGCTAATGTTGTCATATTGTAAACAATGTTTTAGGGTCCGAACCCCAACTGCGTTGTTGGTTTCTTGGGGAACTCATGTTGGAATGACACTTCAGAACCCTTGACATGTACTGGTGAATCCTAGGAAAGCAGTTACAACTGAACAATGTTGACATGTCGTTGAATTCTATATACAAGATATACACCTCAACTTTTGTTCAGTTATATCGCAGAGAACCCTTTATAACAACCAGAACCACTCTTTAGGAAATAGCTTTTAGAATTGGAATCACAGCCAATTCATTGTGTTCAAAACTTAAACCTTACCTATAGGCGGTTGGATTCAATAAGGATTGAATCATGTTTTTAGATTTTCGATTACTTGTCTGAAACTTAGGAAAATAGCAAAAACCTACCCTAAAATCGCTAAACCGGAAATTGGTTAACCGATTTCGTCGTCAGCACTATGGTGTTGCGACAGAGCGTTGACCAGCCGTGATATGGGGTCGCTGTGGTAAGCATATATATAGGGTAACCGGATATCGCCCATATGGCAATGATAATGATTGCTGAACAGTTATTCAATTTATAAAACATATTCATTTCAGCATGTGGACAACCTCCCAAGACAATAGCCGGTGGTAAATATGTTGTCTTAAATGGGTCAAATATCGGAAACCAGGCTATTGTTCAGTGTAACGATGATCACGTGATACAGGGCATGCCCACGTTTATTCAGTGCCAGACTTCCGGGACCTGGTCTACGTCATCAGCCACGTGCGTAGCAGGTAAGTTATTATTACCTTCCTTTGTGAGAGTAGTTGTTTGTCTACTGTGCAAAATTCGTCTTAGATCGGAAACCGGTTCCTCATCTATCGAATGAAGAGACCAGTATGGAACAAATCTAACAGGCAGGATCATGGCTGGCATCGGAGGGAACGAAAACCGCATACCTTCATTAGAGATGAACGTTTGTTGGTTCAAAGCACATTTACGTCATTGTTTGTCAAAACGTTTCGGAATGGGAGATTTGATAAAACTATTGATACAAATTAGTGTATAAATCAATTTTGATGAATGGCTGTCTGCTTTGACTTTTGCTAATCACTGTAGGACTGAGGGGAAACAACCGTGTATATTGCTTCTTCTTGGTGGTTTTGTTGTATTTTGGAACATTGCATTCTGCATTCCCACCAATCAAATCGCATGATGGAGTCAGTAGGCAGCGGGGAACAAGTTATTCTACATTGTACTCGTAGAGTTAACGATCGTTCTTAGTGTAACGTGTATCGGGTCCCTCAAGGAGTAAAGCCATGACAGGTCACCCACCCAGGTACTAACCACTTAGTGCGTTGTTTAACTTCGAGAGAAAGCCAAACACTCTACCGAATCACCCAAAAAAGCCGGCTTCCGGGGCGAGACTGTAAAAGTAGTATTTATACATAAACCCTATTACCGTCACATTAGTATAAGGGTAGCTGACACTATTCTCTGGACAGGATTGCAACGTGACTGGTAATTGTTGGTTGTTTAATGCTCCTTTATAAAAGCTCGGAATATTTGTTGTTTGGTCATCTCCCTCGGGTTGTATTGCATGATATTTGCTCAATTAGTATCTCCCCCTAACAATTGAATGGGATTTTACCAAACTCCACGCAACATTACTTCCCTTTGCTACACTGCAGTACATTCCAGAATGAAAAGAAAGATCACTACGTAGAAGAATGGGGTTTTAAGTTCTTTAGGATTTTTACCATTTTTCAATTCATTTTAATGAGAAAACTATCATATGATATGTCGAAATTTTCGTGAAAATTAGAAACATCGATTTACTTTTGTCGTTTAAATAAAAGTTTTCGAGAGAAAAGCAATCCAAAAAATCGTATGTACATGTTTGTGGTCACTTTACAAGACCATGAGCCTATATTCAATATCAAATTTTTAACTTAATGCTCCAACTAGCATAGGACGACAATAAACGATAGGACGGCTCGATTATGATAACCCATGTGTTATGTTATCGCATATGACTTAAAGGTTATCGAACAAGATGTGAATTGTAGCGTCAATCGCAAATTTTGTAAGCGTATCATATACAGGGCTGAACCCGACGTTTCAATGCTCAATACCTTTTTTTTGGACTGGATGCGTTATCATCCTAGTCCATTGGATTGATATCAACTGTATTTCAAGACCTTTCAACCGTTTACTCCTTTGTTCATCCGCATCAAAACAAGTTTCGGGCGGACTAATACCCTCGCAAGAATTATGCCAGAGATTTTGTTCATTGTTGAAATACCCATCAATGTATTCTCTAAACAATTCTTTTCATCATCAATTTTGAAACAAGTTGTTAGAACTTAAATCAATTAATCCCGAGTTGAAGCACATGGTCCCTAACCAGTATTCGCGCTGGATGTAGAATAATACACACAATTCGAACCAAAACCTTTGAGTCCAAAAGCCAAAACTTACCTATCATGACCACATACCTCCAGGTTATTGGACTAAGGGTGCGTCAGTACTTTATCGAAACATAAACAGCGGTCTGACCCCAATTACTCATTAAACATCCGCCTTCACTGTGCGGACTAATACCTTCTTGGAACTAGGAATGTAGTCCGGATTTACTCGCTTTGTTTTGCTATATATTATTATGACTTTTGCCTCATGGGAAATCGTAAAATGTCCAGATGTTCGAAAAATAGACTATCGTTCAGTCTCTGTTCACAGAAATAATAATTATAGTAATGGTGGTAAAAGGAGCAGCTGTTTTCCTCGAGGTGGGGCCGAAAGAAATTGTCAAATGTATCCTCAATCATCTTGCTTTAAATGCACCCTAGTCCTTCAGCACTATCAGCGCTTTGATTTTTTTTACTAAAGCATGGCCTGTTTCGCGATGTATTTAGTTTAGTCTGGATTATGCCTGTATGTCCCTTTACGCTACTAATTTATTATACTACGACGGAAATCAGACTATGTTTCGTTCAGATTTGCAAATCATCAAAAATTAACAATATAATCTTTCACCGTCAATACAGAATTAGATCGAGAAAAACAGAATTCACCCTTTTATCAATACCACGGGTCGTGGGTCCGATCCTCGTTAGGTGAGGTGAAAATTTCCAGGACTAGCACTTAATTTGGCTCGAGTACTGGTCTCGTATCCAGGAAGCGGTCATCAAGAGAGAATTTGATAAGCTTCAAGCTTCTGTCACAATCGATGTAAGATAAATAAGTTTAGACCACTCAATGCCGGTATCACCTAGCGGATTCTTAATCCGATATAAAACATGCTAGTGCTTGAACGATGTACATAAACACTCCAAACACTTTGATATGTGTGAGCAGGTTGGTACTAGATACAATAACGCAAATCAGCACCAGTTTGAAGGTGACGGTCAATCGGAACTACTCGGGTATTTCCGTGAGATGAGAAATACACCTCTGATATAAGTGTAGGGTTACAATTTTATGGGTAAATCGGCCCCGGCATATAACACCTTTTCTAAGCGTGCACGTTAAGTAGTTCAGTGTGTATAGAAATGTTGGACATCCCTTTAATTCATTTTTTTAACGGTAACTCATACGAAAAGGTGAAATTATAAGTTATGACATATATATTTGTTTCCTTAATCAAACTAAACGACTTTTTAGATTTCACATCTAATTTTGGAAACGAAAGTGGAGTGACGTCATTTCGTGGGAAACAATATGGCGTCATCCCTATTATTTCAGAGGTGTTTTCATTGGATAAAGCCGATGTGTTCAGATTGGGTGAAGGTTTGAAAGGGAAGTTATACGAAACAAAGCACTTGTCGTAAACGGTTGTTTTCAATTAGTTATGTAAAAGGTTTTTGTAGTGTCTTATAGAACTTAAACAACACTGATAAGCAAAATAATGACAACGAGCTATTTAATCGCGTTTTTCGTTGTAAGTTTGTTGGCTTTAATGTCTTTGGCAAAGAGATCTGAAGAACCGTTTTGCACGTCAAGATTTGACTTCGAAGAAAAGTTGTTGCACAAAATGGTGAGATTGGAACATTCAATGGAATTGTTAGAGAACCGTGTGATGAAGAGACTTGCGGACTTCGAAGAAGATAGATAAACCTATATTGATGGAATCAGAGCGTTTCAGGATGTCATTGATAACAGAAGAATCTACGCTTTGGGTCCCATGGTAAAACTTTCAGAGGACGTCCTAACGTCGCTGAATATGTTTATACGCGATAGCGAAGACAAACTAAACGAAACACTGGATGTTTTGAGGGCACTCAATCATAGAATTTCCACAAGAGGTATCTTTCTGAACATTACCTATACGTGTTGTCAATCTTTCTTTAAGCGACTAGTCGTAAACAGTGCGTGGAAGGTTATTAACCCTTGAAGAGCTGGAACCGACTTCATGCCTATGCAAACAGGTTGGATTCAGGTCAGCCGCCAAATAAAATGGCGTCTAGCCTGTGATCCGACCTCTTTGTTGCTCTGAGTATCTTTCCTCATCAAAATTAAGCAGATGTGTAAGGTTTTGGAAAGCAGACGACACAAAAATCATTTTTTAGAAAAATACCCAGCATTCTAAGGGTAAAATGTTTTCTATTCAATGGACCCTTTTAAGTCATTCAGATGGTTCCTGATTAAGATTTCTAAAAAATATCAATCATGTGATTGTCTTATACACCATGCTTCTACATCCTTCATCCTCGCAATAAGCAAGTTTTCATTCTGTTACAATAGTCTCTTCCTTACTTCAAAATAACGATGTCATTTATCAAGATTGTTAATATGACTACAACGTTCAATTAGGACCGGTCGTGTATGACATATGAAAGAATTTGCTAGTAAATTTATTTTCTTGTATAGATAGGTGTGGTGTCTTTTTTTTTCTTTTTTATCCTTGTTCTAATTTATCCCCCAATGTTTTTTGCATTATCAAATGATTATTTTTCAATTTCATTACATTTTGAAATGACGTCTGCAAACTCTTTCAATTTGGAACAGTCGAAAATTTTGCGTTTGGAAAAGGTTTAAATCCCCCTTTTGATGTGTTTTTTAATCACAGGATACACTCTTTGAGATAGTCATTTTGAAGATGACCGTCAATTCCCATGAACAGGTTTTACACCATGGAATCAATGCGATAAGATGACATTTTTGGCATTCAAATGCCGCTTTACTTTTAAGTTAATTGTATTGATAATCTGCAAATCTGTCAAACTTAGGCAAATGGATAGCTCTTTTAAAAGTCTTAACCGGATCCTACGAACACCGATACAGATGCAGACTTGAACGACAGTGGTGCAGTGGTAGAGCGTCGGCCTCTTGTACCGAGGGTCCCGGGCCCTATCCCCCGTTAGCGGCGAGATGAATATTTATGGGCAAATCGGTACGAGTACTGGTTTAGTATCCAAGAAGCAGTCATCGAGAGTGAATTCAATAAGCTTCAATCTTCCATCACAATGGATGTTAATTAAAAAAAAGTTATAAAATGTACACTTTCTTTAAATAAACAAACATTCTCGTCTTTTACAGTCTGTCCTGATGGCTGGCTTGAATATGGAAACAGCTGCTACCTTTTCGGTAGATCAGAGTTAAGCTACACTGCTGCGAGGGTAAGTGCTCTTGATCTATTAAAGTAGGATGATACGAATCTAGGACGGAACCCTTGGAACCCGTGGGTGCTTGGTAGTAGACATCGATGACTTGAGGTAGGACGGTCAAAGGGATTAAGATTCACGCAAAAGCGACTTCTCTCAACGTCCTAAAACATGTTCTCTATTATTTTACTTGGTACTTATCCAGAAAGCCGTACTTTTGTTTCTGTGCTCAATTTGACCATTATTGTCGATGAGCCCATTAATCCATTATGAGTTTATGACGAATGGCTAATTGCAATTAAAATGTTATTAATAATAAAGCTATTATTTTGTAACAATGTATTTACCAGTATAATTAACAAGGGAGAAGTCGTTTCCGTGTTACTTTTTTCGCATGCAGTTGCATTTCAATTGAGACGATGAATGGTTTCAAAAAAGGAGAATGGATATGAAAAACGTAATAATGATAGCATGTGTATGGTATTGTAGAAATTTTGCCAAGACAACAAAGCCACTCTGGCGCAGGTTGACAAGACCGCGGAAAACGATTTCCTAAAACAGTCCATGGAACAACTTGGCAAGGACGATTCTGCGCTCGAACCGAAATTTGGTAAGTTATTACGTAAATGCTCATCCTAACCGCAATGAAACAATTAAGCGTTAATTTGAATTCAGACAGTTACAGAGTTTTCCTATGTCTTTTATGGTGTTTAACACCTTGTCAACACCTTTTCAGTTATTGTGCGGATTTCTTTGATTTCACCAGTTCCATGAATGGCTCTGCAGTGTGTTATCAAAGGAGACTTGGACTTGACAACGAGAAACATTGTGTCTTCCTTCTTGAATGAAAGCAAATTATTATGGTGTTTAAAACCGTGTCAATAGCTTTTCAGTAATTTTACGGCTTTCAAGGATGTCACCAGTACTATGCAGGGCTCTGCAGTGTTTTGCCCATGGCCACTCGCACGAGAAATAATGTCGTATCATTCTTGAATTAATAAAAAAAGGAATCTGCAATGGGCGTACTTGTCTATTCAATCGGTAAACATGAGTATCTGTCTGCTCAACCAAGTATGATCGTTTGACTTATCAAAACTAAAAGCAACTGGTGGAAATTACTGAAACTGAAATGTTCTCTATGAAATTCGGAAGTTGTTACTATTTCAAGAGGAAAGAACGCTAGACAAGTTTCTCCTGTAATTACTAACAATAGTGTTCCTAGATAAGGTGTTGCGTAATTGATTGTTTCTTGTGTGTGGCATCTTATAGAGCAATTAACTGTACCAATTGTATTCAATTAAAATCACACACAGATGTTTGCAGATGTTACAAATTAAAGGACTGTTTTTTCCTTCGCTTTAACTTATTGCCTGTCAAGACTTTGACCTTGAGGTCGTTTACGTCAATTCCCACTCGTTTGAAAACGTTCGACCGAAAACGCTTGCTTCTGTACAGTCATTGATTCTGTACATTTCACAGGCTATTGGAATGACGCTTTTGAAACTACGTCAAACGGAGCAGAAGTCTGGAGAGAGACTAACGCAGCTCTCGACCCAAAGGGTATGTACTCTAACAATTACTAAAGTATTGGACCTATCTAGATGTGTATTTCAAAGAATATATGTGGCGAGGGAGGACATGGTTTGACGGAATGAGTGATTTAGGGAGGGAATGTCTTTGGGAATGAGGTTTTGAGGGAGAGAGACATATAGCGCTAAATGGTAGTGAGCAATTGTGGAATGGAGCGATCCAGGTACCGTTTTACCAAACCTTTACGCTTAAGATTTACGTAAGTTCAAAAAGCATTCTCTCTTATTTCAATTTTGGGCGCAGAAATATTGCAAAGTAACACATCATTAAGATCGTCTCTGCGAGACACTTCCAATGACATGTCACGTTACAATATTGTATTTGTATCTAAGATGCTATCCATGATTATCCATTTTGACTTATGCAAATATTTTCCTTATGTCGTTTAGTAAAACGGTACCCCGGGGTAAGAATGAGTGAATAAAGGAGCTTTAGTGATTGAGTGATTTATGCGAGGGGCTATGGGGCTATAAAAGTTAGAGCAGAGATAGAGAGACAGAAGGGGGCCTCCGTGGCCTAGTGGTTAGAGTACAGAACTTGAAATCACATGGCCCCTCTCCGCGTGGGTTCAAATCCTGAAAGGGATATGGATTTTCATGAAAGGCAGTCTCCCGACTGACTTACGGAATGCCGATGGTTCTACCCACCTTGACCAGCCCTTATGGGTAGTTGAGTATGGGGTCTTCCTCCATCATTAAGAGTCGGGCATCGCTACATAACTGAAATAATGTTGATGTGATGTAAAACCCATATACAAAAAAAAAAGAGAGACAGAACACGTGTATAGGCGTACTTGATGTACGTACGACATTTGTACCAGTACTACCAGGCTATGTACGTCAGTGTATATACGAGTGTGTGCACAAAACTGTTACATTATACATAATACATCTTTAGTTGCCGACTGGAATGGTAAGCAGCCTGATGATTCCGGTGGTAAACAGACGTGTACAATGTTCTGGAAGGATTTTAAATACGAATGGGCAGACATCGAATGCGATGCCGTAGGAAAAGGGAACCGGAAATCAGACCGTCTCGGCAGAGCGCTGTGTGAGCGTCCAAAGATTGAGTAAACCAACAAAATGGCTGCCAGAGTAAAACAACATGGCTGCCTGAGGAAACCAACAGCATAGCTGACAATCTCTCCAGCAGACTTGTCTTTTTTATTCACCAGCGTGTAAGGTGAACGATAAATTTGGTATAAATTACAGGGCGGGGTGAAGACGATGTTCATATAATAACCAGATATTTTAGACATTGATTTGTGTTTTCGTTTTTGAGATGTTTTAATTTCATGTTTTCAACATTTTCTAATATGTCTTAATTAACCAGAACCATCTCCTATATGTAAAACGTGTTTACATAATGATCACTTGCATCCACTTGTATCGGTTTACGATACTAACCTATTTTTCCATTACGCTAACTGATCCAAATTGGAAGTAGGTAACCATAATGTTTGATATGTATAACACCTACTTGGCAACATCTGGTATAAACCAATGTGACTAATTTCGACGATTGTACATTTATTTTTCTTCCATCGGGTAACATTTAACTAAACCTTCTTACACTGTGAACTTGCATATGTTCGAAATAACATTCCATCTTAGTTAAAAATTGTTAGCAAAGGAGCATCTTTCCTAGCCACCTAGCCACCTCCAATGATGTATCACATGACAATATTGTACTTTTGTTTACGATAATATATGTTAAGTTGGGGGCTGCATAGTTATCTAACTTTTGCAGAGTTATCTTCCTTTGCAGAGTTATCTTCCTATGCGGAGTTTTCTACATTTACTAAGAACTTAATGAGTACACAATGTTCATGATTTCAATTCCTTATTGTAGATTGTTGTAATCTAATCATTCAGGAGTTTTCATCCAAACAAATTACAGAAACTCTATTATCAAGAAAAAACAAAATTAACTTTAAAGCTTTTATTTAATTAATAACAAAATGTCCAAATATCCTTATACCCATAGCTCCAATCAAGCAGGAATACATATATTTATATAAAGCTATCTGATTATTGTGTCTTTTCTTGCCAAGTTAAAGCCAGAAACCTAGATAAGAGGGATATATATCTTGCTCTGAATTCTTCATTGCAGGTCCTTATGAAAGGTCTATCAATGCAAGATAATTTTAGCTTTAGAACAGTGTTTTATTGCCGTATCAACAATTTTTCAGTTATGTCACGGTTTTCCTGGTTCCACCAGTACTAGGCTAGGACTCTGAAGAAAATTGCCAAAGGTCACTCCCACGAATCAAGAGGTGTTGGTAGGGCTATAACCTGGGACCCATGAGTTCTAGGTCCGCCACCTTAACCACTGGGCCAAGCAAGACCCCTTTATATAATTCTAATTAGTACCTGCAATTAAGGGTTAAACGAAAAGCACTTAAAATAAGGCTACATCACTTTATCTGCTGGTACAATGTATGTTGCTTTATTAGCTGTTACTTCGTAGCTATCTGCTAGTCTGTAGTCTCAACAAATGGTAGGTTACTTTATCTGCTAGCATATCCCTGTCCTTTATCATCAGTCGTCTTAAAAAAACACAGGACCTACACAATCCTAGTACCCATGTCCTGCAGTGCTGACAGAAGTTGTCTGAATTTTAGATTCTTAAGAAACAACTCCATCAGTAGCATTTCTACACCGTCTGCTGCTGTGACCTTGCCCTTCAGGAGAAAATGTGTTGCCATGGTGACAGTCCACCATGCAACCTCTGACCTTGTTACCTCTGTATTCTGCCAGTTGCTAGGCATCCAGAGATGAGTATATATGAGATTAAGGGCCTGCCTTGCAGTTGGTCTCTGTAAAAGGAAATTGCAAGTGTGACACAAAATTCAAAACTACAAGATTTATCTTTTGTTTAATAATTTAGAGATTTTACAACCACACAATATTGTTTAACCCTTTACCAAACACCAAATTCTAGTCTGTCAAAAATTGAAATAGTTTGCAGACCACATTTCAAAATGAGATGAAATTGATTCTCCTTTTCCCACAATGTTTTCCAGAGTCATCTGCAACAAAGTGATTAAATGTTGTTATTGTATGGCAATGGGTTAAAGCAACATTCTTAATCAATACAAACAATTATTTAGTCTATCTTAAGCTACATTAATACAGAACACATCTCCTACTGGAGCTTTCTAAATGACTTGTGTCTGTATAAAGCTCTATTAGGTGTCTTATATATATATATTTACACGACAATTCTGTCTCCTTTTCCTATGGTTGCTTAAAAGATGATTAATTGGATATTGTTTACCAGGGACCTAAAAAAGGCACCTTCCTTATTGAAAATTTTAGAAAGTACAGTCGACCCTTGATAGTTCGGTCATTGTTTATCCGGATTATTCGCCATCCGGACAGAATTTGTTGGGAACGGTACCTTTCTTCATTAATTGTAATGTAATTAATTTAATCCGGAAAATCCGTGTTCCGGCTCCGGACAATAAAAGTAAGGAACCAAACCTAACTTCTAATAGTATTTGCGAACGACTAATACTGAAACCAGTATAATGATTTTTTTTCTTGCGGTTACCTACATTAATTGGCGATACTGTAATTCGACTTTCACACCTTTGGCAAAATCGCACAAATGTTTGATCATAAAATGCCCCCAAGTGTAGTGCAATGAAAGGTGTTGATTGTTTGTAAATCAGTCATTTTGTCATGGACCATTTGAGACCCTGACAATATTGAGGGTTGGTGCTCTACCATCGACAATAATCTATCTCTCTTATTACTGAAGAAGTAATTAATAAGACATACCAAACAACCAGAACAATCAACTAGACTGCAGTATACATACCTTGCTTGGATCCTTTGCTAGCAGAGAATAGATCACGGTTTGAATGGCTAGTGGTACTTCAATGCGCAAGGGAGGTAACTCTGTGTCAAGATAACTCTGACTGTCCAGTTTACAGTGTTCAGAATTGTAAAACGGGTTGTTTGCCCCTAGTATCTCGTAGCCTATAGCTCCCACACTCCACAGATCTGCCTTCCTATAATCCAGTTTGGACTTGGGACCAGGCTCCGCAAGAACAATCTGTTAACAGGGGAACAGATGAGATATTTTAACCACTTATGAAATTATACCTTAATTTGATTTTTTTTCTTACATGGGTTTTACATTGCGCAAATAGTATTTGTTACCCTTTTGCTATAATACGTCTCTTTGCCATTTTGTTTTATATCTAGTATGGTTTTACATTGTGTCAACATTATATGAGTTATGTTGCAACACCTGATTCCTAATGACAGAGGAAACTAGGGTTTAGGGTACTAAGACATTTGAGAGTTTTAGATAATAAAATACATTCTGCTAAATGACTGTACTAAATAATCTTTTTTTTTAATTATGATTTTTACAACACATCAACATTACTTCAGTTATGTTGGGATGTCAGACTCAAAATGATGGAGGAAGACCCTATACTCAACTGCCCATAAGGGTTGGTCAAGCCAAGTAGAACCATCGGCACTCCGTAAGTCAGTCAGGAAACTTCTTCTCATGAAAACCCAAATGCCGTTGCCTGGATTTGAACCCACATGGAGAAGGGTCGTGTGATTTCAAGTTATGTACTCAAGTGCCTAGGCCACATAGGCCCCCTACTAAATGATCTATCACCATAGTCACCTCTGGAGCCATGAGTGCTCTATTTCCTCCTTTATCTATCTCATCTGTATAGTACGGCAAAACAAGACCATTAGTGGGGTCAGCCAGGCAACATCCAAAATCACTTAAAACCAGCTGGGGTGTCCCCTCTACAATACAGAACACACATAACAACATACATGTAGATCAGATTGCAATTAAAATTGCTGAAACACATGTACCTAGCAAAATAATAACACAATCCAATGCGTAATCAAAAATACAATTTAGTTGGTTTGCATGGAGTGTAACAATAATTCAACAATTTGTTAGTTATGTTACACTTTTCCTGGATTCACCAGTACTAGTTCTTAGATAGCCATCTTAACTTCTAAGCCAAATAGAATCTCATTATCTAGTGATAAACAAATTACATTTATAAGGACAAGTTAGAGTAGGGACATGGGCATGTAACACCATTATCAGAAACCTTTGCACACATTATTTAAGGTAAAAATAAACCTACAGAATCATTTGAGTGTAAGGAGAAATTTGTATCACAATTATATTTATGTGTATGGTGTTTAATGGCATATCAACAATTTTTCAGTTATGTATCTGCTTTCCTGGATTCACCAATACTAGGCCTGGGCTCTGAAGCGACTTGCCAAAGGCCACTCCCACGAAAACAGAGGTTGCGGTGGTGCTCGAAACTGGGACATGAGTTCTAAGTTCACCACCTTAACCACTGGGCCACGCAGGACTCCTGCAGGACCCCTTCAGAATTATAACATATTCTGACAGAAAAATAATCCTCATTATGTGAAATTATCCCCTTGGGATTATTTTAACCCTTGCTTATATTTATATAAGGTTTAATGATGATCACACACTTACCCTTGCTTATGTCCAGAAGTATATTATCTGTCTTCATGTCCCTGTGGGATATTCCATGTTTACACAGATGGTCTACTGCTTCTAACAGCTGCACAAGGAGGTATACCCTTTCTCGAAATGTCGGATTCCCCCACGAAAGATAATCTGTTAAGGTCGTATCATACCTGCCAATGGGAAATCAGAACATGTATTGGTCTTTACAATGCATCAGTAGCATTTTCTTCATTTTGCATTGACATGTTTTTAAGGGTTGCTGTCAGAGTCCAAAAACTAAGCATTTCAGAAAGGCTAAATAACATTTTCAGTTACAAGTGGCATAAAAATCTTTCTTTGAGCAACTGAACCATAGTCCTGTATTAAAGAGTAGTGGGATAACACCTTAAAATAAACAGTTTGCCTTTTCATGACTACAGACATGGTCATCCTTAGGCCAATTCGACCCAAAATCTTCCTAAGCATAGTCAGGTATTATAGAGTAAGGGGATAACACTCAAATTTAGTTCACCTGCTGGAGAGATTGTCAGCTAATTTGATCTAGATTCAATCTGCTGGACATTATGATATTGGAAGAAACAATTGTAATAAAAGGAGGAATTGCTTGAAACAAACAATATCACTTTTTTACAGTGGTTCAAAATTATTTCTGATGCAAGTCCTAAAAGGTCAGAAAATATGGAGTAAGGGATTAAAACCTTAAAATAGTTCACCTTTTCATTACTATAAACATGGTCAGGCTTAGGCCAAATCAACCTGAGTTAAAAATAGTTCACCTTTTCATTACAATAAACATGGTCATGCTTAGGCAAAATCGACCTGAGTTTAAAATAGTTCACCTTTTCATTACAATAAACATGGTCATGCTTAGGCCAAATCGACCTGAGTTTAAAATAGTTCACCTTTTCATTACTATAAACAAGCTCATGCTTAGGCAAAATCGACCTGAGTTTAGAATAGTTCACCTTTTCATTACTATAAACATGGTCATGCTTAGGCCAAATCGACCTGAGTTTAAAATAGTTCACCTTTTCATTACTATAAACAAGCTCATGCTTAGGCCAAATCGACCTGAGTTTAAAATAGTTCACCTTCTCATTACTATAAACATGGTCATGCTTTGGCCAAATCGACCCGAGTTTTAAACAGTTCACCTTTTCATTACTATAAACATGGTCATGCTTTGGCCAAATCGAACTGAGTTTAAAATAGTTCACCTTTTTATTACTACAAACATGGTCATGCTTAGGCCAAATCGACCTGAGTTTAAAATAGTTCACCTTTTCATTACAATAAACATGGTCATGCTTTGGCAAAATCGACCTGAGTTTAAAATAGTTCACCTTTTCATTACAATAAACATGGTCATGCTTAGGCAAAATCGACCTGAGTTTAGAATAGTTCACCTTTTCATTACTATAAACATGGTCATGCTTAGGCCAAATCGACCTGAGTTTAAAATAGTTCACCTTTGCATTACTATAAACATGGTCATGCTTAGGCCAAATCGACTTGAGTTAAAAAATAGTTCACCTTTTCATTACAATAAACATGGTCATGCTTAGGCCAAATCGACCTGAGTTTAAAATAGTTCACCTTTTCATTACTATAAACATGGTCATGCTTAGGCAAAATCGACCTGAGTTTAAATAGTTCACCTTTTCATTACTATAAACATGGTCATGCTTTGGCCAAATCGACCTGAGTTTAAAATAGTTCACCTTTTCATTACTATAAACATGGTCATGCTTTGGCCAAATCGACCTGAGTTTAAAATAGTTCACCTTTTCATTACTATAAACAAGCTCATGCTTAGGCAAAATCGACCTGAGTTTAGAATAGTTCACCTTTTCATTACTATAAACATGGTCATGCTTTGGCCAAACCAACCTGAGTTTTAAACAGTTCACCTTTTCATTACTATAAACATGGTCATGCTTTGGCCAAATCAACCTGAGTTAAAAATAGTTCACCTTTTCATTACTATAAATATGGTCGAGGCCAAATCGACCTGAGTTAAAAGTTCACCTTTTCATTACTATAAACATGGTCATGCTTTGGCCAAATCGACCTGAGTTTAAAATAGTTCACCTTTTCATTACTATAAACATGGTCATGCTTAGGCCAAATCGACCTGAGTTTAAAATAGTTCACCTTTTCATTACTATAAACATGGTCATGCTTAGGCAAAATCGACCTGAGTTTAAAATAGTTCACCTTTTCATTACTATAAACATGGTCATGCTTAGGCCAAATCGACCTGAGTTAAAAATAGTTCACCTTTTCATTACAATAAACATGGTCATGCTTAGGCAAAATCGACCTGAGTTTAAAATAGTTCACCTTTTCATTATGCTAGGCCAAATCGACCTGAGTTTAAAGTAGTTCACCTTTTCATTACTATAAACATGGTCATGCTTTGGCCAAATCGACCTGAGTTTAAAATAGTTCACCTTTTCATTACTATAAACATGGTCATGCTTTGGCCAAATCGACCTGAGTTTAAAATAGTTCACCTTTTCATTACTATAAACATGGTCGTGCTTAGGCCAAATCAACCTGAGTTAAAAATAGTTCACCTTTTCATTACTATAAACATGGTCATGCTTAGGCCAAATCGACCTGAGTTTAAAATAGTTCACCTTTTCATTACTATAAACATGGTCATGCTTTGGCCAAATCGAGTTAAATAGTTCACCTTTTCATTATAAACATCATGCTTAGGCCAAATCGACCTGAGTTTAAAATAGTTCACCTTTTCATTACTATAAACATGGTCATGCTTAGGCAAAATCGACCTGAGTTTAAAATAGTTTACCTTTTCATTACTATAAACATGGTCGTGCTTAGGCCAAATCAACCTGAGTTAAAAATAGCTCACCTTTCTATTTCAATAAACATGGTCATGCTTAGGCAAAATCGACCTGAGTTTAAAATAGTTCACCTTTTCACTACTATAAACATGGTCATGCTTAGGCCAAATCGACCTGAGTTTAAAATAGTTCACCTTTTCATTACTATAAACAAGCTCATGCTTAGGCCAAATCGACCTGAGTTTAAAATAGTTCACCTTTGCATTACTATAAACATGGTCATGCTTAGGCCAAATTGACCTGAGTTTAAAATAGTTCACCTTTTCACTTCTATAAACATGGTCATGCTTAGGTCAAATCAACCTGAGTTTAAAATAGTTCACCTTTTCATTACTATAAACAAGGTCATGCTTAGGCCAAATCGACCTGAGTTTAAAATAGTTCACCTTTTCACTACTATAAACATGGTCATGCTTAGGCCAAATCAACCTGAGTTTAAAATAGTTCACCTTTTCATTACTATATACATGGTCATGCTTAGGCCAAATCGACCTGAGTTAAATCTTTCTTGCATTATTGGTCGAGACAATTGTGACAAAAGGAAGAATTGCTTGTAACAAAAAACTGTTCCTCTTATCACAGCGGTTCCAAAGTCTTTTCTGTAGCAAGTGCATCAGAGTCAAGTATTATTGAGAAAGGGATAACACCAAAAATAGTTCATGTTTTCATGACTATAAACATGGTCATTTTGGGGCAATTAAATCACCTTTGTATTTTGGAATTGGTAGGGACAACTGTGACAAAAGGAGGAATTGCTTGTGACAAGCAATTCCTTCTTTTGTTACAGTTTTTGCAAAATCATATTGAAGCATAGTCAGGTATTAAGGAGTAAGGGTATTAACATCCAAAACTAGTTCACCTTTTCATGACTAAAAACATGGTCATGTTTCGTCCCATTCCGTCTGGGTTAAACTTGCTGGGCATGGCCGCTGGGTAGTTTATTAGGCTGTCAGACAGACAAGGAATGGGGTCAACAAACATACCCCACATCTCTACAATATTGGGATGGGGCGGCAGGCTCTTTATTCTGCCTTTGTTTCTGTAATACAAAAAATTTATCTAAGATGCAGTTCATAGGTTTATAGTAAATAGTAAAAGGTTTCTTCACTGAATGAAATTTTATCATTAATTACAGGAGGACTCTAGAGAGTACCAACAATATAGGTAAGTAAGTAAGTAAATTTTATTAAAGTGACATTGTGTACATATAAACAATATTTACAACACCTGGCCATGTTTGGCCTGTAAGTCACTGATGTCAATATAGGATTTAGAAAAGCTCCTTGGAATTTAATTACCTGGGAGTCAAAATAGTTAAACCTTTTAATCATTCTCGATTTTTCTTCCTGGATTCGTAACCAATACTGGTTTGCTGCGATTGATGACTAATGAGAACTTGCAATGTGGCACCTGTTACTCACAGGATTCAAACCCACAACCCTCATGCCCTGAAGCAGATATTCTAGCCCTGGACCACTGTCCTCCATGTAACTTGGTGGCTGGCCTGTGATCTAACCTGTTTGCTACTCTAAGTATCTTTCCTCATCAAAATTAAGCAGGTATTTAAGGTTTTGGAAAGCAGACGACACAAAAATCTATGTTTAGAAAATTACCCAGCATTCTAAGGATTGAATAGAGACATAAGGCTCTTATAAAGACCTCTGTACCTTAACCCTTTCCAAAACGATAACGACATTTGACAACTTTGTTGCAGATGACTAGAAAACATTGTGGGAAAGAGAAATTGGTCGTAACATGCAATTTTACCTTTTCCCACAAGGTTTTCTGCTCTTTCTGAAGAAGATTGTTCAATTTCTTCACATTTTGAAATGTTGTCTGCAAACTCTTTCAATTTTGGACAGTTGAAAAATAGTTGTTTGTGAAAGGGTTGACATGATTAATTACCTGTTATTAATCAGGCAAGAGCACTCTTGTCTACTTGTCACCAGAGATGGAACTGTCTCCTTTTCCATTGATTTTACAATGGCCGTCACATTTGATTCAACGTCGTAGTTAAACATCATCTTCACAGCCAGATCATACTTCAGCTTTGGTCTCGTCCTACCATCATCTGTTATAAAGAGATAAATATTGAGGACTAAAAGCAAGATTTTGACTTTATAATTTGATTCATTTGGGTGTTTTTTCTTGGTGTTTTTTTTATATACAAAAAAAGAATAATATTGAAGATGAATTTAGTCTTTTCAAATTAATAAACTGATATCTTTATCTTGCTCTATTATCATTATAATAATTCTTTAAGTATACTACCGTATATATAATTCTACTATTTCTTTTAAGATAAGTAATTTTTCACTGCTTGAAAAGGTTGATCTATTTTTATTACTATAAAAAGACTGAAGCGGTAAACCAGAAATGAAGAAAATCATGTGTCTCTTGTCTAGGCTTTACATCCAATGAACATCATTTCAGTTATATATTGTGAGGCCAGGCTCATAGCGATGGAAGAAGACCCAAAACTTGAATGCCCATAAGGGTTGATCAAACCAAACGGAACCATCGGCATTCCACGAGTCAGTTGGGAAACTGTCTCTCTGGTAAATTCAAATGCTGTTACCGGGATTTGAACCCATGCAGAGAAGGGCCATGTTATTGTGAAATCTGTACTCCTACAACCCCACCATGAAGACACATAAGAGCCATGTGAATGCAGTATTGCTTAATATATCACCTACACCTTACTTTTTGGACATATTAGAATTCCAAACCTTGTGAAAAAAGATGAGGAAATTCTCTTTTAGTGTCAATGCTTTCAAATGACATCTACAGACCTCACAAGGTATATGCTATTGTCTTTATCAAGTAAGCGGTGCTGGTGAAATCTGATTTTAATTTGCTTGCCGTATTTGCCAAATCATTTTCAACACTTGTCCGTATAATGATTATATAGTTAATTTCAGTAAAAATCCTCTTGTCAATTAAGGCTTTTGGACAAGCTGGGCAAACATACAAATGATTTTGTCACCCCTGGTTAGGGAAAAAAATTAAAGTACCGGTAAGAAAAATTATATTTACCCAACATCACAGAGCTATTCATCGACTGGTAGGTTTCCGTATCTGTCTCTTGACTGAGGCCTTCGTGTCCAGCATGTCCCTCGTCAAGGGAGAGCATCAAGTCAATCATTTGGGATGGAATAACCATGGGGGATATAGCCTGCTCCGGTGTCTCATCAGTAGAAGCGTCTGACTGATCCGTAACATCAATGATTTCAAACTCATCATCATCAGAATCTTCCATGCTGCTTGATGAATCAGTCATGTTTGCCTCATCATGTTCGTCGACTTTTTCTATGGTAAACGTTACTGGAGCTCCTTCTTCATACCAAAAGTCTTCATCAGAGTCAGAACTAATGACGGTAATATCGCTGTCTGTATCAGAAGAGTTGTCGGATAAGTATTCGATGTCCTCCTCAAAACATCCAATCAGAGTTCCAACCATGCTGTTATCTTCTTCTTGGTGTTCTTCCGTTTCTTCTGCCTCTTCCATGTCCAGTATGAGGTTGTTGCTTTCAGATGTGACATTTGTAGACTCAGGTCTGTTGCGTTCAGTTTTGTTTGAGAGAAATGTTATGTCACCCTCTGTGTCATCTAAAACATGTAAAAATAAATAAAATAATAACCCCTAATTCGAATATTGCTTTTCGACAATTCAAACCTATTAATTAGTTTGGTGTTTAATAGTTGATGAAAAAAACAAACATTTTGTATTCTCACAATGTTGACCTTTAGGTTATTTATGTGCAAAATGTTCGAGATTCTTATTCTAAAAGAGCAATTCATCCTTTCATCACAAAGGTTTCCAAAGACTCTTCCTGCAAAATTCTTTAACCCTTAAACAAACACCAAATTTTCGACTGTCCCAAATTAAAAGAGTTTGCTGACGACATTTAAAAATATGATGAAATTTAAAAATAATCTTCAGATAGGGCAGAAACCATTGTAAGAAAAGGAGGAATTGCTCGTTCAGCGAAATTTCTCCTTTTCCCAAAATGTTTTCCAGAGTTGTCTGCAACATGGAAAATGTCATTTTTGTTTTGTAATGGGTTAAAAGACCTCCTTATCTCACTATGTTTTCCAGAGTCGTCTGCCACAAATTGGTCAAATGTCGTTGGGTAATTTGTTTAAAGAGGGTATCATGGAGAAGATAATAACATGTATTTACTTTCTGATAGCTCATTGTCACTCTTCCACCGTGCTCCATAGACAGCAGCATTGCAACCCTGACCTATTCTGGGGCCAAACTCAAAGTTAGCTAGAGACAGTTGTTGTAAACCATCCCAAAGGCTCTGTTCTTCTGGGTAGGCTGCTTTCAGAAAGTCCTTCAAAAAGAAAAAAAAAAAAGTTTATTACAATTCAACAACATATGTCAATCTAGCAACATCATTTCGAACAATTTAATTGTTTTCCTTTATAGGAGACTGAGTTAATTTGTTGTAGACATAAAAAGTCTGGGGTTTAAACAACCTCGACATTGTCATTGCACTCACATAATATTGAACAAACAATCAAAAAAGGCTTCTGTGGCCAGAGTTCCGAACTTGAAACTCCAATTCGAATACATCCTAATTATCAGAGTTTAAATTAAGACTTGAAGTAACAGACAACACTCTTTTCTCAGACTTTACGACTGTGCATGGAGAAACTGGTTCACAAGGGACTTTAACCGATGGTTTGCATCAGCAATCTGTCCCTAATGAAAACCCTGAATTATGATAGATTTTATATTAATAAAGGGCAGTCTTCTGGTTGATATGTTGGATGTCAATGGTCCAATGGGTTTTCCAAGCTCCTTTACCCTTTACTAAATGCCAAATATTTGACAGTCCCAAATTGAAACAGTTTGCAGACAACATTTCAAAATGTGATGAATTTGAAAAGAATCTTCTGATAGCGCAGAAAACATCGTGTGAAAAGAAGAGCAGTTTCTTCTTTTCCAACAATGTTTTCCAGATTCGTCTGCAACAAACTGGTCAAATGTTGTTACTGATTGGTAATGGGTTAAAGATGTTAAACTTCGGCCAGCCTCTTACATCTATTATAAAATTAACAATTGCAATTAAAATAAAAAAACTGTTGACACAATTTAAGACCCGACTAAGCAATCTGCAACAGATATATACATTCATTAGTCAAACTAACTTGATGTGATCAGGAAATATTTAGAAATTTTTGCATTTGGCAATACCTACCTTTGCTCCATTAGAAAATTTAAAGTAATCTTCGCATCAAATTATTTTGACTAACACATTCATATGAATAGATAGTAACATCTTTAAACCTGAATTTTGTCAGTTATCTCGTCTTCACTGTTGTCCCCATGTTGTGATGATACGGCCAACCCAAAAAACGCCAGCAATGGTGCCCTCCGTCCCGCCCTCCAGGCAGCCTGTCGTCCTAACTGTGCGGCAAGACTGTTATAGTAAACTCGCGGTAGGATCCCTTTCCATATCTGCTGTGATGTCGATAAAACTGGCGATCGGTTGACTTTGCATCGGTGTAGCGGTCCGTCCGATTTGGCGACCTTAATAACTTTCTGCGTCTTCGTTTTGAGAACATTTTGAAGAATCTGTTTTCCTTTCTTGAAGGAAGAAATGACTCCTTGTGTCAGTGCAGAAGACATCTCACCACCGTTGTTGAATAATTGGGCCCAAATGGGCTCTTGAGCCCGAATAAAGCGTGTAGAAGTCAACTTGGTTTCTCAAGTGATGCAACCTTCAGGAAACTTGTCAAAATCTGACAATTAGTTGTTGATTTTTTTTTTACTGGTTCCACAAGCGATGTGCGTGGTTGGTTCTCAGCTGTAGAAGGACTACGCATTTTGATTATATCATGGTGTTTATGTGTTTATCGTGTCTCCTTCAATCTGAAATTGATTGTTTTAATAGACAATGTGAAATATAACATGCTTTAAGTTGAGGTTTATAATCAAGTCGGTTTATTTCCACAATTCGGGTCGCCGCACAATTCAATGTGAATTTACTTTTATTGTGATAAAAACGATGGACCGCCTTCTCACGCGCACTGAATCCTCCAATTTGATTGGTTGATTTCAAAGTAAAGGCGGCTAGAGCCTTCGAGTCAAAAATCCAAAACAAACTAGTAAGTCGAAATGTTTTCTTTGTTTTTATTTTAGAAGTATGTATTTTAACTATCCGATCTTTTCCAATATGTGAAAAATCCATGTTTTTCAAGTTGTACGGCTTTTTTCAAAATCTTATCGTTCCTTGTGTTGTTTATCAGATTGAAAACTTCAGAGTTCACATTTTACAAAATGTGTTGATTTGAATCGCGCTATCGCGACCACTTTTTGTTTTAACTGAAGAAGGTGTTTTGTGTCTTAATGCATGAAACTCAAAAGACAATTACACTTAAAAGGTTTGATTCGTATAATTGCAAGTTTTAGACAGGTACGAAATATTGAGATCAATCATGTTTGTGTAAATATGACACAAAATGCGGACCCCACAAAATGTAAAGGTGCCTCAGATATGGCAAAATTTTAGAATTGTAAAAAAAACCATCATTGATCTTGCTATCTTGCTAGTCTAAATAATTTCACGCAATCGAAATATTAACTAATTTGACACAATTGGAAAATATTGATAAATTTTTGTGGTGCACCGTTTTAAGACCAATACAGTCAACTCGACAGTTTCGGATCATCGACAGTTCCGGATCATCTTATGTTTGTTGTCAAATTTCTATGAATGCGAAGAAACTCTGGCCTTAAAAACTTAACAGTCATTTAGCATATTCATTTAGCTCTTGACAAAACCAAGATGACATTTCCACTTATGGTAAAGCGATCACAATCAATTTGAAACGGTTAATTGACCTTACGACAGACTTTGATTGACAGCTGGAACTGACCAATCAGCGAACACTTCGGTTGCTATCCGCCATTTTCTCCGACACGCTGTGCGACTCCGTCAACACATAGCACTGTTGTGCTGTGAATTTTCTTCGTCAATACTGCTTAAGATATTGTTTAAGTACTTATTATAGAGAAATTATATATAAGGAGAGACTTACGGGTGAAGTAGAGTTTATCCCGTTTTCAAAAACTGTCACATATATTGTGAAATGACTGAGAACTACACGCAATTAGTAAATATATGCAAACAGTTAATTTATAAAACGATGTAAAGAATAGAAGTATGAACTATTATTTTCTTTCTATTTTTCTTTCACATGTTAGTAGATTTTTATTTTTGTCTTTTATCTTCGTTTGAAAATGAAAAATTGTTGTTTTTAAAAAACGGAATTGATACATTATGACGAATGTTATTAGTTGCATTTGATAATGAATCAAATGTTGACTAAAATACAATATTGATCGATAATGTTGTGAGAGAACATGGTTTCAAGTTGGATATAAACAAATTCTTCAAATTGGATTTTAATTAATTGATTTTGTTTTAAATGGACCCTTAGAGCACCTTAAATAATTAATTAACATTCTTATTATAGCCCATCAACCCACCTACCTGTAATGATCGATGTATCGTATCCAAATTTAAAAGATATTAAAAACAAAACAAATCCATAGCTCCTTGTTGCAACTTTATCCGAATAGCTTAAAGAATCTAATGTTGCTGTAGTATGTTGTAAAACACACTCTTGGTAGCCAGTGGTTGATTACAAAGACCGCCGATCGGCTAAACAATAAAGGGTTTGTGACTTGACCATAAAGTGCAATTGTGTCAGATTGATGTTAATTAGCGTCGAAACCCTTAATCCTTTTTAACAATCGAGGTTTGTTAACCCTTTACCAAACAATAACCACATTTGAGCACTTTGTTACAGACAACTAGGGAAAATATTGTGGGACAAGGAGAAATTGCTCTTAATGAGCAAGTCAACCTTTTCCACCATTATGGTCTGCCCTATCAGAAAAGTATTAATTCATCATCTTCATTTAAATGACGTCTGCAAACTCTTTAAATTTTGAACAATTGAAAATATTTCGTTTGGTAAAATGACCCTTAGTTCGTAATCAAGTAGAAAAACCGACAATCATCCATTGAGTAGCATACAAAGGATGTTCGAAAGCCTTCATTATTAACCTATTTGACAACAAAATAGTGATTGTTCCTATCAGCAATTGTTTAACACCATTGTCTCAACATGATCAACACTATTATACCATTTTTAGCATGACAAAATTGGTAGGTCTGCGTTTTGAATCATTCGGGATATACGCCGATTTAGTAAAATAAAAATCTAAACCGTTTAAGAATCAAAATGAGATGATTTTGTTCGTAAACTTTACTGCAAATTAATTGTTTCGAAGTAGTATGAAATACGGTCATTTTGAAGGTCCGGTCGAACCAGTGCCGAACGGACCAATGTCGTTCGGATCCGAGTCTGATCGGACTTTGGACGGATCGTGTTTGGTGCCGATCGGACCCCACACTGCTGGGGTAAATCACTCCCCCAACGCCATAGAGATATATAACAGAGCTGTTATAAATGTCTCTGCTAACGCTCAAAATATACCATCTTCTTTACAAATTGTCATGCTATGTACATATTATCCAGCAATAAAGGCAGGTGCTTATTTTGTAGGAATATTTCCGATTTCAAATAAAAATATCCGAAACCATCGGCAATGTCAAACAGGGATCCTAGTTTGTGCATTGACACTATATCACTCAGAATGTCGGAGAAAATTAGAGTGACCTCCCCTATTTACGGTGGGCGTGGTTAACTGCTCTGTGTCGTAAGGTCAATTAAGACCGAGACAAGTCACCGGAAGTTGACCTAATTTCACCCATATTTTTTTTCGGCGATTTAGACGCTCATTTAAAAAGATAATGTGCACTAAACATTGACATCATTTGTAAGAAAAATTATAATAGAATGTATTTATGCAAAATTTTCACGCTAAAACAGGTCTGGGATTGTATAATTGCATGATGAATGGAGGCAGGTGAACTCGACAGTTTCGGATCACCTCTTTGATTTATAGGGGTCGTCTCAACGTTACTTCCAGTCATTCTCGTACGCTCTTTAAAGTAAAAAGTATAATAATTCTTTAAAGGGAAATCGCACAAGGCATGTGTTTGATTAAAATAAAGTATTAATTGATGATATTATTTTCTGTTCTTATTGTCTCTTTGTGAAGTTAACCCTTTTTACAATAAATGATATGACAATTAACGTGATACGGAACTGTCACATTTGATCCGAAACTGTCGCGATGACCCCGATCTTGTTTTCTTCAAAAACTGAAAAATTGTAAATAAAAGCGGTAAATCATTGGTATGAATAAACAGAGGAAGAATTTTCCATTAAATTCATATGTTGATTTCTACAGTCAATTGGTTAATACAAGAAAAAACGACCTTTTATCTATTAGTGATCCGGAACTGTCGAGTTGACTGTATTTCAGATTGAAAATCATCAAATTATTTTACTTTCAGTTGTAAATTAATCCTTTTTTAATCAACCCATGCGCTTTACATGCCTGTGTTCTGCATATTGACCTTTTTAGATTGGTTAAATTAACACTAGGTGATGATTTTGCTCTCGATAAATTTTCTCACATGCACAATGGAATAGAAAAAACCTAATTATATAACGGCAATTTATGCCATTATTTGGTGGTAAACAAGTTTATTTTACATATCTTGTCTTATCAATTGACGTTAAATTTTTTTTTTGGTTTAAATCTGTTAATCAGAATTTGAAAAGTACGACACTGTTTTGATAATTCGAAATTCCTATGTTAAATACATCATCAGAAAATAAAAAGCAATCATCACATCAAGTTATTTTGACTAAGTAGTAGAGCGCAGTAAATCTGTCTCGATAACTATGTTCTTTTCTTCTCCGAAAATCTCATCTTTGATATTGCTGATATCAAGTTAAATGAAATATTTGGCTGACTGATTAATAAATCCTTTGCTTTATCTTTTAAAGATGTAAAGAATGGCAGATAATCAACAAGAAGATGATGCCATGTTTCAAGTCCCCCACATCAGGAGGCGGTTGGATGGTAAGTGCTTTGGTCAATTAAGGACATGTTCAACAGTTTAATAAGAAAATAATCCTTTCATAGAATTTTCTAAATTTTTGATATGTTATTTAAAATTCTATTGTGAATTCAGAAATGAAAAGAAAAATGCAGGTAGACAAGTTAGTTTTTTCGTAAAATGACAGTTTCCATGGTATCAGTTTTGGGCAAAAATGTCAAAACGACCACACCATCGTCAAAGGTAATCAAATAATTTCTGGAATGTTTATTAACACAAGAAATATGAATTCATATACTCAATACTTTTATACAATCTGAACAATTTTTGTCATCCAAATCATTTTTTTTTTATTCATCAAAATCCAATGAAAATTGATATGTATATATATTACAAATAAATGAAGATGTGTAAAAAATTCCTTTCATAGAATTTTCTTATTTTTCAGGATGTGAAGTTAAATTTAATCTTGAAATACAAAATGCCAAAAAAAGTATATGTTGAGTAGATAGTTTTTCTGTAAAATGACAGTTTCGATGGTAACCGTATTTGAAAAACATTTTTAAAAACGATTAAAACAGGGTTCTCTCTGGCTAAAATTTTCTTTGAGCCAAATTCAAAAAGTTGGAGCCAAATTGAATAAGTTGGAGCCAAAATAGTCTTCTATAGAAGGGGAAATCCTTCATCAGGGTCATTTACGGTTCTAAAGAGGTTCTCAAGTGTTTGTCTGTTATATCTTTTTCTAAGTGCTGTTTTCATTAGGTTCTATGGACTAAATCCTCTCTCACATTCATGATTTGAAACAGGACATGGCAGAAACATGACTTTCACCTTGGCGTCATATCATAACCAACAATTTCCTGTCCTCCAAGCCTCCTTGAAATTACGGTCATCAGATGTCAATTTGATTTTTATTGGAATGCATATTCAAAGGCTGAGAAGATAGATTTAAAGTCATTCTTGTGTTGGATCGAATTAAATGTCACTTAAGATGTCACACGTCGGTGCATAAAACTATGATAAAAGAGTTTCAGTAATTTGTTAATCAACACAACTGATGATGTTTGATGTAATTTTCTTTAAGAGAAGCGCGAGCGCAAAAATTAAAGTAATCAAAGTCATAATTTCCATTTAATTGAAGTTGTAAAAGGCTAGCGAATGACTAAATGGTGCACACGAGAAAGTGTCGCCTTCAACAAACTTGACAATCAACAGATAATGGACTGAACAAGTGTGAAAACAGGATTATCCCGTATCGGAAATGGCATTTGATAAACAAGCTGGTTCCCAAGTTCTAATTCAAAGTACTGCTATTACGGGAACCATTGATACATGGTTCTCGGCTTTACAGTAAAAACAAATCAATATTGACTCGAAATCGGCAACCACGCGGTAAACAAACATCTAATTCTCGTGGAAAATAGTCGGCACCAGCATTTTTCGCCAAATTTGATTTCTTGCGCCAATTTCTTAATTTTGTCGCAAATGGCGACATTTGCGAAGGCCAGCATGAACCCTGTTAAAATAACTTTAAAATTGAAAAATAGAAGCTGGGAGCTTGATTTGCATGGGAAATATATAATAATGTTAATACCTTTTGGAGTTGTTTGGGTAATATGTTTTAATCTTTAAAAAAAAAATGCATACTGTAAATTTTATCCGAATAAAAAAGGTTATCTGACTACTATGCAAGTACAGTCAAACTTGCGATAAGCAGCCACCCAAGGGACAGGGTGAAATTGGCTGCTTAACAGAGGTGGCTGCTTATCGCAAAAATCATCCTATCAAAATTTTGGTGTGACCCTAGGAATTCACCTTCAACATTGGACATGTATATGGACCATACAGAGATTTCTTTTCCTTATATGTTTGGTACTGTAAACCTAACCAATTCACAATCAAATTAAGTGGCCAATCATCCCAATTTCCGATGAAAAATTCCCAAAATGATTGAAATATTTTGATGAAAAAAACATGTTGAAAAATCAAATGACATTTTGGTCTGCTCAACTTAAATAAAAACCTAGCAGTCCATTATTACCTAAGAACCCCATGCGGTGATAAATCACCACCACCAAACTAGCATTTATATACATGTACATCTTCACGGGAAATGTGTGAAATATCGGTCAGTTTTTCTCTTACACAAACTTGCTGCTTGTCCTTTTTCATCTTCCACAAACGCAAGATGAAAGAAAACCCATCCCGCTTTCATTCTTCTTGCAATTTCTTCATGAAAGGAATTTCCCAAACTTGGGACAAGAGTTGCTTCAAAACAAACATCAAAGGGCACAATTTTGTCCTGTAGTCTTTTGATGTTACATAACGGACTTTACATCTTGATACATTTAGTGGTTTCGTTCAAGGATATTTGATACATGAGACAGAAGGGGATTTTGCTTTCTTTGAAAGACCTATTTTTTGGGGTTTGACAGATTCCTTTGTTTAAAAATATTTAGGGAGTAAAATAATTGCGAGTTTTATCTGCGGCAAGTAAAAGAAAGGGTAACTAGCCAGTTTGTGTACGTGACAAAATCGATAGTTGCATGCGTCTCAGTTTACACCTCCCAATTACACGGGAAGGTTTTATCTTTTACATAAACAACACACTTAGTGGTAAAACTGCCGGTGATCGCCGGCGGTAGTTACAAGATTAATTGACCGCTTATGACAATTGATTTAAAGTTGATTGGGATTAATTAGCCTGGCCGCTGACCGCATCAGAGAGAAGACCGCTTATCAAGGAATTTTAAAGAGTCTAATTCAGAGCTCCAGATAATTTTTAGGGTGAAAGAGTGTTCACTCCCTGTTTCGAACTACAAAAGAGTGATTTACTCTCTATCAAGCATGACCAATTCGTTTTTTGGGGAAATACTACCTCTAAGAGTGAAAAAGGAAAATTACACTTACTTTTGATGGCATTTTTCAAATGTTTCCGTTTAATACTGTACAATGTACTTAAAACTCAGTTGAATTATATCTGATTATATCATCAGTTTGAATTGTTAATAAAAAATAAAACACACTAGACTACTTTGTCATTGTTGTTCCTAAATAAGTATTGTCATGAGCAAAGTTACTTGCTTGCTCTAAAAAAATTATATTGACTTGTCCAAATAACTGAAAAAAAATCCCCTATTTACACTTCATGACAAATAAAGTCAAAACATATACATCAGACTACTTCACAGACTTGCTTCTTGGTTTGAAGTCCTGACAGAGCCTGCTTTTCCTTCTCCTTTTCTGCTTGTTCCAATGACTGATTGCACTGCTTGGGTCGTAATTACTAAGGTCTTGATCAGACATTTGGATCTGCATTACATTGTCCAGAGTGTCATCCTTCATTGAACTTCTGTATTTGTTCTTTATCCTATTCTGATAACTAAAACTCCTTTCACATACCACACTTGTAACAGCTATAGACATGGCTATTTTACACAATTTTGTCATTTCAGGCATGTCCTTCCTATGCACAGTCATCACTCTCTTACACAGTGCCTTTGTCTTCTTATCCTTGTATGCTCCTTTCAACATACCCCTTAACATTGGCCATTCTTTAAGGAATTTCTCTTTATCAAGTAAAGGCTCTACCCTGGTCTCCTCTGTCTGATCATCTATAAATATCTTGGTCACTTTCTCTGTGCCATACACACTAGAAATATGGTCCAATGCCTCTTGGATCTCAGTATCCTCTGCTGACTTATAAACACTGGGGTCCAACAATGTACTCAGGTGTCTGAATATGTGTCCATCTTGCTTAGGAAATCTATTGGCTATGTTTTTCTGTAAGCTTTTCACATATGACTTTCTTAAAGTTTCAAATTGGTTTTCAGCCTGTTCAGAATAATGTGTAAGCTTTTCACCACCTAAATGTGCAATTTTCTTCTCATCTTCATCAGCTATTGAAATGCTCTGTTTCATACCTGCCAGCCCCTCACCATCCTTCTCCTTGATTTCCTCAAGCTTCTCAACTGTTCCATCTATAATTGGTTCTAATTCACCAAATGAAAAATCATCCCTTTGAAGGGTCAGACTAAGTGATCCAATGACATCATGGACGTCAAATAAGAATGCTACTAACATCACGGTTTTGTATCTCAAAAAGTATTTCAGGAGGCCTTTGGCTTGGGCATTATCTTCTGCAGCAAAGCTTGAGAGGGTTGCCAAAACAGACTCATAACTGTAATACACAGCTTCTACAGCATTCTTCAATCCCATCCATCTTATGCTGTAGGGTTCTTTTATCGACAGGTCTGGTTGTTCAAGAATACGTTGCATATTTTTCAATGTTAAAACTCTAGAGCTTGAACCACTCACAAAGAAGTAAAGGGAGTTGAATTTTTCCCGAAACAGCTTGAGATCATCGTTCTTTTTAATGGAGTCAGTGAAAGCAAGATTCAGCCTGTGAGCCATACAGTGTGTTTGAACCATGAATGGTGAATATTTGGATTTCATTTGAACCCCTACACCAGTTTTGTGTCCAAGCATGGTTGCAGCCCCATCTGTAGCCAATGAAATCATCTTCACTGGATTCAACTGAAACTTTTCAAGGGAAGAAACTAAATGCCTCACAATTGTATGAGCTTTCCCATTTTCGATAGGAATGTTTGTCAGAAATTTTGTTACTTGATCCCCATTATTAACAAATCGCACACAGATAGATAGATGCTTTTCAACCTTAAGGTCTGTGCTTTCATCCACCATTACAGCAAAGAATTCAGAGTGATTTAGGATACTGGATACAATCTCTTTTTGTTGACATATTTTCATACTGGACTGAATATCAGAAAGCGTGTTCCAGCTCAAGTTTTTATACTTTATGTCCGCTCCATTTAACCGTTGCAATTCAAGAAGATTGTTCACTTGATTTGTAGCCAACCCCTCTTTGGCAGAGTAAAACACAGTGCGAAACAATTTGAACTCATCTGTGTTGATGTAACTTTGATTATCATCTGAACTTGAATCAATTGTCGAACAGGAAGGGATTGTACTGATGGCCGTTTGAGCAGAGAGGTGCTCTACCGAGTTTGAATGTCGGGAAAGGCTTGTTTTTTGAAAATTTGTTGATCCCTCTTGTGACCAAATTGAAGGCATTTTTTTCTCAATACAAACTTTACATTTCATCTTAAGTTCCGTGCCAGAACGATCTAATGACATCCACGGAAACTCTGATTGCCATGCTTTCAAAGTTTTTTCTGAAACGGCGACATGGTGTTTTCGAACCTCCTTCTCATGATTTGTCACTACCGAATCCACTAACTCCCGTAAAATGCTTTTAACAATATATGTACTTGTGTTTTGGTCCTCACTTCGACGAATAAACTTTAAAATTGAACCCGTTTCGGTTTCCTGAGAAATCTTTCTCTTTCTCCCCGACATTTTGTGCGACGCAGCGAACCTTGAAAACGTAAACAAAACGATTCTGATTTATTGATATACGAAGAAAAACTAAAGCAATCCGAATAACGTTTATTGTTTAAGACTGGATACCATCCGTTTCGGTGAAATAGACTAAAACGGGGACCAGTATAACACGTTTATAATGCGGACCCTTTTGCTAAATTATCAAGGGGTCATAACAAAGTATTCCGAATGATGAGATGTAAACTTCCTGTTTCAGTTTCAGCCGTTTCACTCGCCGAAATTTGTCATGAAAGAGTGATTCAATATTGCCATGCGTTTCTTCACGCATTCAGGTGAAATTCAATGCGTTTTTAATGTATTTAAATGCGTAATCACGCAATCACGCGCCTTATCTGGAGCTCTGGTCTAATTGTTTGGGAGGACTTTAAAATGGCCGTTGAACGGAAAAGACCGCTGATCACAAGTGGCCGTAAGCACAAGTTTGACTGTACCTCTTTGGTAACAGATTATTATCGCCCTTGGATGCGCAGATGAAATCAAATGCGCAGATAAAACTACTGAGAACGTCCTTAATTTAAAGGTGCTTTTTCTCAAGGAGAAAATAGAAAAAAAAAGGTTCCTCAAAACAAAGATTTCTGTTCTGATGTATTCTACAGAATTAATAAAAGGGTATTTTATAGCTAATTTGATTCAAAGAGCCAATATATCATTATCTCTGTCAATAAAGCTGAAATGATGTCAATTTCAAATTATATGCATTGCTTTTGAATCATAGTTAAATCTTATAATAGAAACCCATTTCATTTTTGGACCACATGAACAATAAAAACTGCACATTTTCAGGAAGATACAGTCTATTTATTTCTCTGGTTTCGCAGGAGTGATCTTTGGCAAGTCACTTCAGAGCCCTAGCCTAGCACTTGTGGATCCAGGAAAGCCGTTACATAACTGAAATATTGTTGATGCGGTGTGAAACGCCATACAAACAAACAAATGACCAACTGAGTGATATTATCCCTTTTAATGATTCATAAATGTTAATGTCATTACATTTCAGGAGAATTTGGGAGACCAAGCTGTCTGGCACAGCCACCTTTGTCGGAACACATGAAAGTTTACCTGAGGATAAGACCTTTCTCAGAAGAAGAAGTTGAACGCAATGAATCACAAGTAATTGTTATGTTTTTAATAGAATTACTTAACCTGTTGTTTGTTTACCATGGTTCTTGCTTTGTTTGAGAAAACTATCCATTTGTTTTTCGACAATTAATGACCTTAAAGGTTTAAGATATCAATGTTTTAAACAACTCTCCATAATAGGAAACCAAGGGGGCCTCATGAGTGGTTGTCTTCCAACTGTATTACGGAAAGCTGATGGTTCTATCCGGCTTGACAAGTTATTATGGGTAGTTCAGTTTGGGGTCTTCCTCCATCATTAGGAGTCAAGCATCACAGTATAATTGAAAATAATGTTGATGCGATTTAAACTTCCATATGAAATAGAATATATAAGGACACTAAGTCCTGTGTTTTGCTGAAAGTTTAAACAAAACCCATTTATGTTGCTTATTTAATAATGTCTGTAGGTTTAATTTATTAACATAGATGTCCAGAAAGTAAGCTAAATTGCCTCCTTACTTGTCAATCCAAATTTTATTGACAATCATTTGAATTTCTTTTAATGAGAATCCTTATGACTAATGAGTATCCTCAAAACATGGTTTACTAATCTGGTTTTGAAAGGCTTAATACACAACTTTTTTCCCTTGGCTCTGAAAGAGGCCTTGGTATGCTTATTTTGCAGGGCTCACGCTGTCGGTCGCCAAATGCGAATATTTTTTCATTCTGGCGAAAGATTTCCCAATTTGGCGAATTTGGTTGGCGCATGTTTTTTTCATTCGACTTTACCTTATTTCAACCTGTCCGGATATTACAGACAGTTATGTCTTTTGACACAACTAACAGTATCTCCGAAAAAACCAAATTAATCCGCTAATTGTTATCCCCGTGTCAAACAATGCCCGAGGCGTGTATTAATCGGGCCATCATTATGTGTCAACAACTCGGCACGCTTGATTGGTAGCCTCGATGCGGCTGTTCCAGGAAAACCGATAATATTTACCTCTTACAGTCCAGTGTGTTATGATGCATGAATGCGAGAATTAAAAGAGGGTTAATTTGTAAAGTATTTCGATTTTGACAGTTTGCTTCCTTCGCTGATGTCCCGGTACTATTCATATTGCAATACTCTTGTCTATTTTTAATCATTCGAATCATCAGTCCGGTGTCTTCACACGAGAGTAGAAACAAGGAGACCTAAAATCATGATTACACTTTTCATTTATCTATCGGACATTTCTAAAATAATTAACAAAACCGAGAAACATGATAGTCTTCACAATGATTTAATGTTATCTGAGATAAAAGATTCATTTTGATTTTGTTACTCACAGGAAGCGTAACTTTAACCATCCTTATTTTAAATTTGTTCGAAAGGGGGGGGCTGGTTGGCGGTTTTTTTTTTGTTTTTTTTCTTTTCTTTAACATGTTTTTATAAGTATTACATAATATATTTATGACAATACAACTTTAATACAAATGGTGAAACATAACAAAAAGAAAATAATTTACCAAGAGGATTTAACACATATGTGTACATTTAACATGAAAAGTGTTTAAAATCAAGAAATTTTAACTGGAGCCATTTGCTCAGAATTTGGCTCCTACTTCTTAGATTTGGCGAATGTGCTGGCGCAGACTTTTTTCCAGCCAGGGTGAGCCCTGATTTTGGGAAATTGTGTTGATGAAAAAGCTGAATTTGGAAAGCAAAAAGCTGATGTGACTGAATTTTTTTGAAAAATGCATGATTTTAAAGCAATTTCCAATTGTGGGTACCTCTTATGAACACATGTTTTATTACACAAAAAAGCCTTGTCATACATTATATGCCTCTTAATGACGACCTCTTAAAATATACTGTTTTGCAGGGGTGTTTAGACGTAGAGTCTGAATGTGTCCTGAAGACTGTGCCCCCAAAAGACTCGCACTACTACAAGGAAGCGGCCCGTAGACTCGGAAAAACCATTAAAACCAACAAATACACCTTCTCACATATCTTCAAAGAGGAAACTTCACAGAGAGACTTCTTTAATTCCACCACATTGAATCTCGTTAAGGACTTTATTGATGGACAAAACTGCCTTGTATACTCATATGGAGTGACCAGCTCTGGGAAGACCTACACAATTCAAGGTATGTTTATGATGCTTGCTTATGTGCTCCATCATAGTTAATATGCAAAAGTGCAGAAACAGGAGTCTCTTTTAAAAACTGATGGCCCACTGTTATGCAATACAAACAGTCGATAAAATGTGGATGAGAAATGTCATGTACACATATGAAACCATATTTATATGTGAACCAAACTTAATCCATAATTTTGAATCTTTTTTCCTTGTTTAAAAATGATCAAGTTATTTTGGAGAAATGATTGTAGATATCAGCTCTATAAACAAACATGATTCATTGTGGTGAGTTTAGTTTAAACTTATTTGTTTTATATCGATTGAGAAACAAGTTCTTTAAACCTAGATTAAGCACTCTCGATTCTGCTGCCTTGGTCATAACCAGTATTTGCTCCAATTGTGGATTAATGGAAGGTTGCAAAGGGGAACCGGCTTCTTACCGGATTCGACCATTCTGCCCTTATGTTAAGAGGCCTACACTCTACCTCTGGAACTGTCCTCTGCTGCTTGTTTCCTTTATAGTGTTCTTTTGTATGACACTTCAAAGCCATAGATTAGTGCTAGTCAATTCCAACAAAGCAAAAAAAGTGAAAAGAAAATGGTTGACACATCATTAAACAAAAGCTTTTTATCCTTGTATTTGGAAGTGGCCCGAGCCTGATGAATTTGGAAAATTTTATCGCTGGAATTACTGAATTGGGAAGCCAAAAAGCTGGTATAACCTGGAATTTTTGGGAAAACTGCATGGTTTTAAAGATATTTCCAATTGGGAAGGTGCCTTTTATGGGCCCCTGTTATAAACGTAAAAAAGCCCTGTAAACACAATACAAAACAGTTATTACATATACTTGTATAATTGTTTCAGGGGAACCAGACGATGCTGGTCTGTTACCGAGGGCGCTAGACGTCCTCTTTAACAGTATAAATGGGCGACAGCTACAAGGGATGTCATTGAAACCCGACCTCTTTATGGGAGTCACAAGGTTAACCCCAGAGCAGGAGCTTTATGAACAGAAAGTAAAGGAGCAAGTAATGAAGATGGGAAATGATGATGTAAGTGTAGAATCACATTGATATGGTCATTGTGTGTTGTATTTATTAATGTTGGGTAATTTTCTAAAACATATTTTTGTGTCGTCTGCTTTCCAGAGCCTTAAATATCTGCTTAATATTGATAAGAAAAGATAATCAGAGTAACAAACAGGTTAGATCACAGGCCAGCCGTCAATTTAATTGGCGGCTGGCCTGGATCTAACCTGTTTGCATAAGCATGAAGTCTGTGCCAGCACAGTAAGGGTGAAATAAGGGATTTTAACTAAGATAAAAATGGGGAAAGTCTGATTTTTATCTTTGATAAATGATGACTTAAGGACTTTTTAATACAAAACAACCACGTTTTCTAAGATTCTGTTAATTACATTAATTTAGGAATTACATTTTTATAACATACCTTGCATGACATATATCTTTAAATAACAGTATAGCCAGTTAGTAAGTAACAAGTTACAAATCTTTTATCATACATAAAGGCCTCCGGCCCATCATACTACATATGTTATAAAAATAGAGTTGCAATAATAAGCTTCCTTCTAAAAGTACGCAACCCCAGTTTGTTACAGGCAGAAATTATGTTCTTTTGGGAGGAAGCTAAATAAACTAAGGTAAGAAAAACAAATAAAGTAACAGTTTTTTTTAAGTTTGAATGTGAGACAGCAAGAGACTATGGTATACAACCACACTCCATGGCAATTTCTTACACAGACCATTTTGTATATGATGTATAGCTTATTTTCAAAGCATCGAAAGGTCTCTTGCCCCATTATGACTTTGGGAGAAACTGTTCATTTCTTCTTATATCTCATTGTACAAAGGTGGTTATAAACCCATCTGTAAAAGTTTTTGTACTTACTAGTGGAATGCCAATGGTTCCAGCTTGATTGACAAGCTCTTATGGGTAGTTAAAATTGGGCTCTTCCTCTATCATTATCGGTTGGAGATCCAGGGGTGGCAAAATCTGAAATTGATTTTGTTGTCCGCAAATGCCAAGTTTTTGGTTGCACTTGTCTCTATAACGAATATAAAGTATATTATAGTGAATAACGTTAAAATCCACTTGTCCGTTAACACTTTCAGACAAGCTGGGCATTAAGGACAGTTAATTTTTCCAACCCTGGGATCACTTGCAACACAACTGTATTATGAAACCACATATATAGAAACCATTTCAAGGGTTCAGTGCAAGACTATAGTAAGTGCTTCATAAACATGAAGCACTTACTATAGTATTGCACTGAACCCTTGATATATGGATAGATAAAGACATTGAAATAACGATCTCCCACCAAAGTCAAGTGTCAAGTCTGTCTATTTTATAGGACATGGATGTCATGAGCTTACTGGGGGATGATGCTGCTGATATTTCAATGGCAGCCAATTCAACCATCAGCTCCAATGCCTCAATAAGTTCTATCACAAGAGATATCAAAGGTAGGTCATTCCAGATTATTAGCACATCTGGTTTATTATATTTATTGAAATAAATTCATTTAGACATGTGGTTTGCAACTATGTTTTGCAATTGCCAAACTTTGGAGGGTTTCAAGTCAAAATCTATGAGTATATTGTATGTAACCAGTTTCAATGTCAATTCTTGAGCTGAACAAAAAACTATCTATCATGAAAAATCATGAATACATTTAGACATGTGGTTTGTTGCATTGTAAATGCAATTGTCAAACTTGAGGGTTTCAAGTCAAAATCTATGAGTATATTGTATGTTACCAGTCCCTAACAACGGCCATACTTGAGTTCAACAAAAAACTTAACTATCATGAAAAATGAAAACTTTCCATGATGTACATATTTTTCTGTTGGGGGATCATGTTTATAAACTTGTCTTTGATACAGGATTTGAAGCCATACACAGTCATTTTGTCTGTTTGTCAAGTCTCCTCACCTCCCTGATATACAGAGGTCATAAAGATAATTGGCATATTTTCCTCGCCAACATATTGATTTCACCTTTAATTCCTACATTGTGGCCTGATTGTGGGTAATTGTTGAGACAACTCTTGTGGACATTCATTATTTATGCTTCAAAGCAGTGACCAAAATTTACAAAACTATGCGTTTTATGTTTCTTTACCTAACCATGAAGACCTCTTGTTACATTAAACGAAAATGCATTATAGAACTCTTATTTTCTAGTTGATAATGCTCTCTTCTAATGATTGAAAATTCCTAGCTATTTCTACAAGCATGAGTGATTTTATTATGTTTAATGTTTTGGTTTTTTTTTCCACATTCTAGGGGAGCCAGAATTTCTATCAACGTTGAATGACCGAGTCCGAGAAGAGACAAAAGTGAGCGTAGAAGATCAGGGCCAGATTAAGTACTCGGTGTGGGTCAGTTTTGCGGAGATCTACAACGAACAGATTTTTGATCTCCTTGAGGTGGTGTCCAAGAAAAAGAATACAAGGAGAACTTGCTTAAAACTGGGCGAAGATCAGAATGGGAGCCCCTACATTAAAGGTTTGTAGGAGGTTCATATTAGAGGCTTATTTAAGGGTCCTGAGAGCCTATTATTCATGCTTATTGCCATTGAAGGGTGTCTCCCAAAATCTTTGGCTACTGAGCGCCTAACTTTGTATTTGTATGGAAACCTTTATCTTTACATCGAATTCAACGTCTTGCTCAAGGTAGAATCCCCAATATCCGCTAATTCGAAATTCAATTTGATGGATTACTTCATTTGTTTTTGGTATACAGCAGTCTCATATTGTCATTTCGAGTCTTAACCCTTCCCCAAACAATAACAACATTTGACCAGTTTGTTGCATACGACCTTCGAAAACAGTGTGGGAAAAAGTCAAATCGCATATGTGCCAATTATACAATTATACAATTCAAAATAGCTTGGTTCAAGCCCTACAAGGGCTTTGTCTGTCCTGGGCCCCCAGCTACATTTTCTGTGTTATTTGTTTTTAGGTTTTTACAACTTTCCCTATCTGTTTTTAGTGTTAAAGGCTCAAAGAAGGAGATAAATGTTATTCCAAACTATCTTATTTGGTAAACTTTTGATCAGATTCAAAAAGATTTTACCAAAAAAACCATAAGCACAATTCAAAATTGAATGCCAATGAGAAATAACCTTTCCCAAAATATAACGACATTTTACGACTTTGTTGCAGACGACTGGAAAACATTGTGGGAAAAGGAGAAATGGCTCGTAACGACAATTTTTTCCTTTTCCCACAAGGTTTTCTGCTCTTTCTGAAGAATATTGTTCAATTTCATCACATTCTGAAATGTCGTCTGCAAACTCTTTCAGTTCGGGACAGTCGAAAATTTGTTGTTTGGGAAAGGGTTAATAATTCAGATTGTCTGATTCTTCAGCTCTGATTGGGTCATGTGATACAAATTTTTGAACTGACAAATCAGAATTTGTTATTTTGAAACAGATTGTTGATGAACATGATTGAATTGGAGACAACTATATTTCAAGCATGAAACAGCTTGTGTTAAAGGGGTTTAATGAAAAGGGATTCACATCATTCATGAATTAATTCTCATGACTTTTATACACAAAAAAATAACTCCATATATTTTTTCAGTAATTTATATGTACTCGCCTTCTTTGATGTGCCTTTACAGAAGTGGCATATGAGGTATCATAATAATTAAGTCAATTCTGAATGCCATTTTGTTTTTATGCTGTTATTCATTTAAAACACCCACACACCCTCTCAGCATAAAAATCTGACATATTTTTTACAAACATCTTCCTCAGGTTTGAAGAATATCCAGGTGTCATCTGCGGACGAAGCCTACAGACTGTTGACCATCGGTCAGAGAAATCTCAAAACAGCTTGCACAAAACTCAACCAAAACTCATCCAGAAGGTAACTAATTCTTTACCTGTCTAAACTAATATTTATTTGTGGCATTCAATCAGATATATTTAAAAAAGAAATAGATTCGCTAAATTGGATTGAATTGATCAGTTTTTAGCGAAATATTTGGGCCTGTAAATGTTTATAAATCATAGCTTGGGTTAACTTTCAAGCATTTCTGGTCGCATTGCCAGTAACATTAAAAAGGTCTTATCTTGACTTCTTCATTTAAACCAAAATGCTTTTATTTCAATCTTTTTTATGTCTTTTTGATTTTCACCATATTTATTGATTATTTTCAGCCGACTTATTCATTTAAACCAAAGTATCAGTATTTCAATCCTTCCATGAGTGTTAGATGTTGACCATGTTTATTGATTACTTTCAGCCACTGCATTTACAACATCCGGATTCTCAGATTCTTGGATAAAGAAAACCCACATGCCTCCAGAGTTAGCATGTAAGTTTCAACTGGTTTGAGTCATGCATATGTGTCAAAGTGAAGTTTTATTGAGTTTTGGGTTTACCCAGACATTGGCAGTATCCTATATATGTATTTAAAATCTATTTATGTCAGTAACTTTTCCTTTTTCAAGCGTTACTTTTATATTTGATTACATAGATGTATTTAATTATTTACTTTTATTTCTTGTGCTGTTTTTAAACAGAAGGGAGCTATATAACATTAAAGGTGGGCTCATGGATAGTTAGCCAATAATATTGTTACCCAGACCATTGTTTACTTGTAAAAGTTGTTTTTGTTCTTCTTTTTTTTTTTTTCCCATTTCTTCTTATCATGAGTACATTTATAATTCAAATTATTAAGCAGTATGAACGGGTAATCTGTTCATTACCCTTCTATATCTTTCTTGTTATATTAAATCATAAATTGTATTAGTAAATAATGATTTGTTTGTTTTAAGGTTGTCGTTCTGCGATTTAGCTGGGTCGGAGAGATATGCCAAAACAAACACACAGGGAGAACGTCTGAAGGAAGCTGGTAATATCAACACCTCCCTCATGACTCTGGGGCGATGTATAGAGACCCTAAGATACAACCAGAGTCACAAGTAAGCTTTTCCTGAAAAAAAAAAGATAATTCCATTTATAACTATAGCCCACTGTTTATGTGGGAATGTTTATGATATTTCTCAGCACTGTAATTCACTCAGTTAGGGAGGCAAATCAATTGTCTGTATTACCCAACTTATCCAAAAGCCCTAACATACCAGTGAATTTTTCCTGAAAATTGCTATTCAAATACAGGCAAGTGGTCGAAAGCATTTTGCATTTTACAAACAATAAAGACAAAACCAGATTTTGTCATCTCTGCAAGGGGTTATTCTAGTAAGGGTTTACTGTATTTTTCATACCCACAAATATCAAACAGCTCTTTTAGTTTAGTTGACATACATCACTGTATTTGTTTTCAGATCCTTGAGAAAATGCATTCGCGTTAAGAGAAAATCAATGTATTTACATCCTTTCCTTACAGAGACAATCAGAAAATAATCCCGTTCAGGGATTCCAAGTTGACGCGGTTGTTCCAGAACTATTTTGTGGGCCGTGGTAAAGCAGTGATGATTGTGAATGTTAACCAGTTGGCCAGTATGTTTGACGAGACACAGCATGTGTTTAAATTCTCGGCAATAGCTAGTCAGGTATGCCCTTATATACTGTTGATAATTATAGATATCATTGTTGATGTCCCTTTCTTTCATGACTGTTTAGTGGGTTTATCTTTAAAAATCGACACAGATTTCCTTTGTCTTTCCTTCACCAGTCTGCCATTATGTAGGAAATTTGAGTATGACACCCATAACCAGTACTTTTGGGTTCACAATGAACCTTTTGCTTAAAGAAAAGGGAAAAGACTGCAGTGAAATCAGTAATTTAAAATATAACCTATGGTCATCCCCAGGCCTTTTTAAGGGATGTGGGCCCCAGCTCCTGAATTTCAAAATTAAGCACTCCACCAGCGCCTAAATTGATTCCACTGTGTGAAAATTGACAACGGGGATTAAAATAAGAACCACAGGCAGTCAACTGGCTTCTGACATTGTTTGATTCATTTGATTTTGTTTAAAAACATCATTTTTAAAAAGAAATTGACAGGGGGAGGAGGTACCTGCTATTACAATGAACATCCCTCCCCAGCATCATGCACCCTAGTGCCTGGAAGAAAAACCCTCTGTCGGGGCTTTTTTTGTGTTGTATAATAGGGGCCTTTAAAAGGCACCTTCCCAATTGAAAAATTCTTGAAGAATATGCAGTTTTCCGAATAATTCAAAAACGCACAAACCTTTTGGTTTCCTAATTTAACAATTTCATCGATGAAACTTCCCAAAATGCACAGGACTGTGCCTGTTTCTAGTTTAAGTTTAAATAGCCATGGCTGTAATGTATGATTATAAAATACTGTATACACAATACCCTAACATTAACCTCTGTATGTTTCAGGTGATAACCAAACAGAAGCCGTCTTTAATCAAACTGAGTTTAGCTGCCGAGTCTAAACCACTTCCTAGGTCATCTATCATGTGGGCATCAGAACAAGCAAGTAAGTGATTTTTTTTCTAACCCTTCTTTCTTTCAACAAAGCCTTGAATTTACTTGGCTCTGTAGTAAGTTAATATAATTCTACACGTCTTGGTTGTAACTTGATACAAAAATGTCAGATTTCGTCAATTTAAGATCAATAAGCACACTGTTTGATTTTAGATTGAAAATTGCCAAATTACTACACAATATTGCATAAATGGACAAATGATAAAACAGAATCTGATAATTGCTCCTTGTGCAATGGTCTTGAGTAAAAGGCCTGTCTAGTTGTTTCGAGAATTGAGTCCTTTTGACTCTCCATTAGTTTTGTGGTATAATTGTATTAATACAGAACTTGAAGTCAGTTAGCCCCTCCCCTATTGATTCAAATCCCAGCCACAGTATGAAGGATTTGCAAGAGACGTTATGGATTATCCCATTTCCAAACATAACCAGTTTGTTGAAGAAGACTCTGGAAAACATTGTGTGAAAAAGAGAATTTTCTTGTACAAGCAATTTTTCCTTTCCCACAATATTTTCTGCCCTATCAGAAGATTATCATCCAATTTGATCACATTTTCAGATGCCTTCTGCAAACCCTTCAATTTGGGACAGTAAAAAATTTGGCGTTTGGTAGAGGGTTAATTATGTTTATGAATCTTATCTTTCAGAAGAACAGGATGCGTTAACTGATCCATTTAACGTTCCCCTTCCAGAGGAAAGTGATGAGGATTTGGCAGAGACATCAGGAAAAATATTCACACAGGAAGATATTGATGTAAGTATGAAAAACAAATGCTTACAAGTGCAATGGAAATTTGGATAATGATAATAATTCTGGACAATTCTTGGCATTAATGTTGTGGAAATGGGAGTAGCCATTGGCAAGTCACTTCAGAGCCCTTGCCTAGTACTGGTTGATCCAGGAATGTCATTTCAAAACTGAAAAATTGTTGATACAGCATTAAAAACCATACAAATAACAAATGTACTACTGACTCAATGTAAAGTTGGGTGACACACCATCCTGATGACATGTTTATATGCATATTTCAGGAGTTACTTGCTGTGATAGATGACCTTCAGAAGGACCTGGATGAGGCTGTAAAAAGTAAGGCCAACTTGCAGGCCGAGATCAGGAATGAGGTTTGCGATGAGATGATGAAACAGTTCTCACACATAGAAATGCAGTTTAGGTAAGATGCCCTCACGGAAATAGATAAACTGTCGCGCCTAAATATGCAGTTTTATTTTCAGATATTGTTCACTAGTCCACCATTTTTATTTTGTAAGTCCTACTGATGCTTATTTTTTAAATGCCTTTATGCCGCCTAGACACATTTAAAGGCCCATTAAAGGAGATTAATGCTATATCAAACTATATTATTTGGTAAACTTTTGGATATATATATGTGTTCAAATAGTTATCACCAGAAAACACCATCACAACTTAAATGCGAAAGTAAACAAGAAATAACCCAGATTAGCAAGTTTTATAATTCAGATTTCCTGCTTCTTCACCTCTGACCTTGCCAGTTGATACACACATTTTTGAACCTACCAATCAGAATTTGTTATTTTGAATATGTAAACAAACAGGTCGTTGATAAACATGATTGAATTGGAGACGGCTATATTTCAAGCACAAAATAACTTATGTTAATTGAGTCTATTTAATAGGGTCTCAATGCATTCCTAAACTATTTCTCATGACTTTTATGACCATAATAAAAGAACTATGTATATTTTTTCAGTAATTTTTTTGTATTCCTCTCCTTTGATGTGCCTTTAAGTGAAAAAGCATTACATGGCAAACAAAAATGCAGTACAGATAACCCCTTCCTCTTAGAACATAATTGTATAATGAAAGACAAATACTAATGTAATACATGTAATGGCACTTTTTTGTAAGACTCGGGCCATACCCTCAACCATATAACAGGTGTTAAGGAATTTAATTTTCACAAAACAATATTAAAATGTCCTTTTGTTCACATTTCAAGTCTCATGCAAATGCCCATGATGCAAAAAAAAAAATCTTAGAATCTTAAAAAAGAAAGAGAAAACCCCTGATGAATTTCATAGTTAATATACAAGTGCTTATTCTTTCTCATCCAATTGTCAGCTTCCAAAACTGCATGAAGTCATCAGAAACAAAATTGACAATTTGAAAAATAACATTTTATTAACATTGTTTAATTTCCTAGTGAAAACGCAAGAGCCCGTGAACAGAGGGCTTTAGAGATGGGTGAGAAGCGTATACAGATTGTGATGGACGCTGAGCGAGCAAAGAGGAAGCAGTACGAGGTGATGAAAGATCAGGACGATGAGTGGGTGTCCAGTTTATTACTACATCAGGAAAAAAAAAAGGTTGAGGTAAATAGCATTTAGAAATCTGAAATGTGTAAATATCCCCTGGGGATGTACAAGAATATTCATGTGTGAAAGGTTTGTTTTAAAACTTAAATTGGGAGGTCTTATCCTATTGTTTATGGTAAACAATTTTGCTGAACTTGGAAAACTGAAAGCTAGTGTGACTTTTTGGGTAAATAGCAAAGTCCTTACTAGATTGTAGTATTGAAGGATTATTTTAACATGTCCCTAAATTACAAGGTGAAAAATCTTTGTATCTGAGTTGTTCAACCTCCTTGTTTAATATGGGTTGATTATATTAAGACTGAAACAGTTTCTTAGATATTGCTTTATTGTAGAATGAAAAGTTTGGTCACAGTAACTTTTTTTTGTCGCATCTTCCAGTGGTGTTAAAAATTAACTGTATTAGGAATGTAATGTAAAGAAAAAACTTTTGCAGGAACGAAACACCGTCATAAAGGAACAAAAAGATGTGATAGAAAAGCAAGCGAGTGAAATAGAAGAACACAAGGCATTGATTGATAAACAAGCTGGTGAAATAAAAGCCCTCAAAGCCAAGGTAATCAAAATTTACATTGTAAAGATGTTTTCTTTTGAGTGAAAACATTTCTGTCTCTTATTTTTATCAAGAGTTTTATAAGTAATCAATTTTTTTAGGCCAGTGAAAAAAACCTCATGCTTATCTGCCCAATATGGCAAGGCCTGATTTTATATTATGATTCATTTTCATTCAGAGAGGAGCTTAGTAATTGAAAGACCTGTACTAAAACATTGGCCCATGAGTTCCTTATAAATAGCTTTTCATTATTTCTTAAAAAGTTACTGATATCTTTATATATTGTTATTTGACTCTTAATTGGCATGACTTCTACAATATTCAGGGGTAAACTTTGATATGTTCTTGGATGGATTAGTTAAGTTTGGAAATTTTGCTTAGGTAGATGTTGAGTTACAAAATACTCAGTGATGCATTCACATCTGGTACCAAGGGTCCTGCTTTCGATACCTGCTAACAGCCAGGTGAAAAAGCCAGAACTTAAACAAATAGGCGCAAGTGCTAGTCATTTATCCAGGAAGCAGACATTAAGAGTGACTTCAATAAACTTCGAGCTTCTGTCTTAAGATCTAAAAGGGGCCTCCGTGGCTTAGTGGTTAGAGTATAGAACTTGAAATCACATGGCCCCTCTCCGCGTGGGTTCAAATCTCCAGAGGGATATGGATTTTCATGAGAGGCAGTCTTCTGACTGACTTACGGAATGCCGATGGTTCTACCTGCCTTGACCAGCCCTTATGGGCAGTTGAATATGGGGTCTTCCTCCATCATTAGGAGTCAGGCATCGCTACATTACTGAAATAATGTTGATGTGATGAAAAGATCTAAAATAGATGATAAATAAGTTTCAACTTACTGTACTTTCTTCACAATTGATGTGAAATGAATAAGATGGGACTTACATAAACTACTAGCATTGTTTCCCTTTGTTTGTCAGATTGAGGATGATGACGACTCTAGGTCAAACCTTATAGAGAATTTAACCCAGCAGTTACAGGAGGCTAGGGACAGACTCAGTGAACAGGTTTGGATGCTAATTACCAACATACATTGGTTGTTAATGACTTTTCTATGTGACACCATTGTTAACCCTTACAGTGCTGGAACTGACTTTTTGCTTATTTTGCGTAAATTGGCGGCTTGCCTGTGATCTTACCTGTTTGCTACTCTGGGTATCTTTCCTCATCAAAATTAAGCAGATGTTTTAGGTTGTGGAAAGCAGATGACACAAAAATCAATTTTTTGGAAAATTATCGAGCATACTAAGCATTAATGAGGAAATCTTAACAAAATGAAAAGCAAATGCAAGTTCTATAAATGATATTAATGGTTTGGATCCAGGATATAAAGCATTGTAGCTGAAAATAGTTTTTTGAGCCATAAACATACTTTTCCCTGTTTAATAAAAATAAAGTGCAGATGATATTGAAACCATTTATCATTTTTTTTCACAAATATATCTGCATCACTGATTGACGTATGACCAGTGAGATAGTGTTAGTAGAAAAGTAAGAATTTGCTCAAATTTATGTGTCCTTTTTTTCTATATCAGGGATCAGAAATGTCCATTTCCCATTCAACCCTTTTTTCCACCCCACCCTTCCATATTTATTAAAGGGTGGCATAAGGGTAGTTATATCTTACATGGGAAATTGTTATTTACCTAAATTGTAAGCAATAATAGAGGACAATTATTAAGTATGAAAAATTACATTATATCTGTGATACTGGGTAGTAACAGTTATGACAATGGAAAAGGCCAAGGTTTGTCTCAAGAGTCGGGCATGGAAACATAACTGATATAAAGTTTAAACAATGTAAAATCCATATAAACAATAAACGATCATGCAATTGCAGGCAGTTTGGTTTGGGATCTTTTTCCATGATTTATTAACCAGGCATTACAAGTTAGTTATACTACTCAGGGTTGTCATAAACTTTTGGAGTAAGAGGCCGACTTTCAATTTGAGGAGGCCTATGAAGCAAACACATCACAAAAATTAGGTGTTGCTTATGACCACCTATCATATTTTTTGTTATTATAGCCGACCTAAAAAGTCATTTGAAGTGATCAAAATTGGCCGGTAGCCTGCTCTAACTTACATCCCTGAATACTCTTTTACATGATGTTATGGTACAATAAAATTTTCAGAATTATGTGAATAGATATATTTTAATTTTTGTTGATGTTTTGTAGGAGACTGAAGTAGCTGAACTGAATGACATGTTGACAGAGGCTGGCGAGACATTCAGTATGAAAGAAACAGAGATTGAGAAACTGAAGGAGTTAAACACTGAATACGAGAAGCAGCTGGAATCACTGGTAATTATTATTCATTGTCAGACTTACAAACCTTATGCTGGAGGGACCAGTGCATTTAGGCATAGGAGGAAATTTGGAGGAGGTTGAGAATATTTAACCAACATATTTACATACTCAAAGTCCTGCGTGACCCAGTGGTTTTTGCTGGCGGTCTAAGGAATCTGAGTTCTCAGGTTCAAGCCCTACTGATACCTCTCTGGGCTTTTTTTAATGATATAACAGGTGCCTTTAAAAGGGACCTTCCCAACTGGATATTTCCCTAAAATCATGTCGTTTTCTCATAGATAAAGTTGTGCCAGTTTTTTGGTTTCCTAATTCAACAACTTCAGTAACAAACATTCCCAAAATTTACATGCCAAAGGCCCTTCCCAATTCAAGGAAAAAAAGCCCTACCTTTTTTGTTGGAGTGTTCATTTGCGAGACACTACAGAGGCTAGTCTTGTACTGATGATTTCTTGAAAGCCATTACCTATCTGAAAAATTGTTGAAACGACAGCAAATTCCTTATAAAGAAACATGTTTTATGCAAGAGAGACAGACCACCAGATTTGTGCATCGTCGAAAATGTCTACCAAGTGTGGCAGGTTGAGAGCAAATAACCAATGTATTAACATACTGAGGGGTGTTGATACTGAAGTGAATATTAACATACTGAGGGGTGTTGATACTGAAGTGAATATTAACATACTGAGGGGTGTTGATACACTGCAGACTCATTATAACGCGGTCGTCGGGAGCCATGATGCTAGATCCGCGTTAATAGTGGGGTTGACAAATATAACGCGGGGTCCCTTACGCGCTATATGCCAGACCATAACCACTTAAGAAACAATAAGATTCAAGAAGTAGTCTATTCATATTTCAAGATTGTGTTGAGTTACGGACTTATCATTGAATTTATTGTGAATAAAAGAAAAGCAAATAAAAAACATAATCAAAACTTACATGTTTAACTATATATTCCTTTTTATTTGTTTCATTACGATTCAAGTTAAGGATCATTGATAGAGGCACGTGCAGTTTAAATACACACTACAGAAAAAGGAGGGTGGATTCAGTTAACCCATGTTCTATTTATAGATTTAAACTCCAAGTAAGGAGTGAGTAAATTTTATCGACAGTTCTCCCAGCATGTGTACCTAATGTTTTCCCATTTAAACTAGGTGTAAAACACTCCCCTGAATAAGCATTTACAAACTAATGATATTATGTAATTTATCAACACTATGTACACATAGACTTAAATCTTCCCTCGGGTCACGGATTGTGTACGTATAAAGGCCACGCGCTTTGTTTAAAAGACCGTGACAAACAATGGGGACTACCCAGGGAGTTATTGATTTTCACGCCTTCGGAGTGCAATTTGTAGGTAGACTTTCTATTTAGGATGCCGACCGCGTCATTTTGCAGAAAGGGGGAGATTTAGGCTATTGTTTAAGCCCTAATGTGCTTGAAATTTTGGGAGCCATAGGAGACCCGCGTTATAATGAGTATCGCGATATAACGGGTCGCGGTATAATGAGTCTGCAGTGTACTGAAGTGAATATTAACACACTGAGGAGTGTTGATACTGAAGTGAATATTAACATACTGAGGGGTGTTGATACTGAAGTGAATATTAACATACTGAGGGGTGTTGATACTGAAGTGAATATTAACATACTGAGGGGTGTTGATACTGAAGTGAATATTAACACACTGAGGAGTGTTGATACTGAAGTGAATATTAACACACTGAGGAGTGTTGATACTGAAGTGAATATTAACACACTGAGGGGTGTTGATACTGAAGTGAATATTAACATACTGAGGGGTGTTGATACTGAAGTGAATATTAACATACTGAGGGGTGTTGATAATGAAGTGAATATTAACACACTGAGGAGTGTTGATACTGAAGTGAATATTAACATACTGAGGGGTGTTGATACTGAAGTGAATATTAACATACTGAGGGGTGTTGATACTGAAGTGAATATTAACATACTGAGGGGTGTTGATACTGAAGGGAATATTAACATACTGAGGGGTGTTGATACTGAAGGGAATATTAACATACTGAGGGGTGTTGATACTGAAGGGAATATTAACATACTGAGGGGTGTTGATACCGAAGCGAATATTCATCAGAATTTACTTGAAGACTGTTGGAGTTAAAACCCTCACAAACAACAAAACTCCTCCTTACACTGATGAAATCGAGGAGAGCTGTAGAAATAACTGAAATACTACTGATATGTTGTTAAACCCTAGATAAACAAACAAATAAGAGCCACACAAAATAAACAAGATGAGCAGAATCAGTTTGGGAAAGGTCACATTTAACTCATACATCCTTTTACTTGACTTGATTAAATTGTCGCAACTGGTCCTGTTGTTAAATCATACCCAAGCACTTCAAGATCTGAAAAAAATTGAACTAACAGCAAGCCTTTTATTTGTGTTAGGTTTACAACCAACAATATTGATTTCTGTTGATTTTCACAACTCATATTTTTATACCAATTTATGTACAATATGTAATTAATAAATGATTATGTATCTTATTTCTTTTCCTTTCTTTTTTAGAAACTAGCTTACAGTCAGCTAGAGCGTGTGGCAGGGGACAGTAAGGTGGCAATGGAAAATGCAGATCAATCTATAAGCAAGCGAGAGGACTTTGTATCAAATCTGCAGTCAGAGATTCGTGCAATGGAAGGTACTAAAACTAAAAGTCTTGATATCATACCAGAGTCCCCATTAAAACCCTTCATCGATTCGGAAGGTCGCCCCCTGTCAGACATAGATAGGTTTAGAAAATCTGTTTGTGAGCTAGATCTGTCAAATGAGGGTATTCTTGGAAGCAAGCATTTGCGTGTCAAGTCAGGCAGCTACCAAGGTGACAGTTCGGGCGTGGTGGCGGACTGCGACAGCGAGGATTTGTCGGACGACGAAGTGCAATTTAAGAAGCCTCGACAAACCTCCACTGATAATCCTTCGTCATCAAAGGCATATCACCACGGTCTCATGCCCAATTCTTCAAATTTCAAGGCGAATACCAAAGACTTGAATCAGTTCATCTTCCACAAGCCTTTAAATGACAGTCGAGTATTGCAGGTGGTTCTTTCTCCATTGAAAAGTAACACTGTTGTGAACCACACTAAATCCAGTATACTAAGATTGAAGAATTCACCGGCGAAGGACCCTACACGAGGCAGGGAATGTGTACGCAGTAATCCCATGTATGGGAAAAGGGCCGTGGCAGATAAGCGAAAGTGTGACAGTCAAGATGAGAATGAAGAGCTGGACACGAGCAAACGTCGTAAACGTAGTTCTACCGCACCTAAAAACAAGCTTAAGATTAAAAGATTGTCCACTTCAAAACGAGGACAAAAGTACAATCTCCGATCTCGCAGATAGATAATTGAAATTATTAGCAAGGTCTGCTTCGTTTTTCCACATGCCCAATGTTTGCTAGAAAAGCAATTTCTGGTGTAAGATTGACATGAATGTAACAAAAGATAGTCATTGCAAATTGCACATTTGTTGCATTGTTTTCAACTTAAATACATCTGTCTTAAGCAACTTTATTAATTTTTTATAAAAAATGGGGTAATGAAGATAATATTTCTAATCTGATTTTTTGAAATTTTGCATAGGTTAGGATGGCATTAGATTCTGATTTTTTTTTAAGACTTACCATACAAAAACAATTATATTCATTTGTAAACAATAACATTAATTCAACAATCAAGTAAATCTTGTGATTAAATGTTTTGGAGCTCTTCAACAGTAAAGTTGAGTACTCAAGGTTTTGAAATATAAGTTAAAATGTTCTACTATAACCTTCAACCTGTATTTAACATAACATGCATAGGTAGTATGGTTACAAAACAAACATGCTTTGATCAATGACACGATAGTGGTTGATATTGCTTGGACCAGTATAGTTTAGTTGGAGCTTTTTTTTTCCCTCTTCTCCACATTAGGCAAATGTTGAGACAATGGCCATTTTTGTTTAAAGGTATTTCTTATTGTCAATTGATTTTCAATAGATTGTACTAAAGTACTTTTCTTAAATCAAAGTACCTTTTAGCCTGTAAATAATTCAATAAACGAATATCATAATGCACACTTAATGACCTTAGCTGTCAATGTGCCTTATAACACCAATTATTCATTAATTCATATTCATGCCTGTAAATAAGGAATTCCCATTTCAAATGATCTGTATGAGAATCACTTGCATAGTTGCCATATAATATAAAGGCAGTAAATATTTGTGTGTGTAAAGGTTTGTAGAGTTATTTAAAAAGCAAAACTCAGACATATATCAATATTTTAATTCTATAATAGTTTTCCTCATTGCTTATTTATGTTGAGCACACATGGAGTGGTTATATCAGGCCTGCTATTTTTGCCGGCCGTCGCTGGATATGTTTTTTTTTGGAGCGCAATGGTCATTCCTTTATTATGTTCGTCCATATTGCGTTGGTTCTTATACTACTAAGGCCAATGTTTACATTGAGTCTGCGATAAGAAGTTTGGTTGATTGGTCAAAAGCAAATCACATGAAAAGGCTGCAACTCTTCCATCTTGACTCTTTCTTTTATATTTTAGGATGAAACAATAACAACATCGATTTAAAGTCATTTATGTATTTTATGAGAAACTTTGCTCATTTTGGACAGTCTCCTTTTGTCCCAATGATTTCATTATTTATTGGTCATGGAATAATGTTGATGTGATGTAAAACCCATATAAAGAAAAATAAAAAATTATTGGTCATGGATGATAGCTTAAATATCTTTTCATTTGTTTGTTTGATATTGTCTGCTTTAAACAACAAAGTTCAGGTAAATGGTTGAACAATTACTCTTCATATCATTTTGTGTGCCATAACACTGTTTTTAAAGTCGGTCGCCCAGTACTTGTAGATAGATTGAGACCTTTACTCTGTTCTTTTTGTGTGAATATATGATTGCAAGGAAATATATGTGTGAATGAACTTTTAAATAAACTATTGATACTGAAAAAAAAATCCCTATGTCTACTCTATTGTTATTCCTAAAGTTTAAAGGATATGCAGGTTGATTGATAAGGAATTCTAAGATTAATTGTTTATTATATATATATTGGCTCATTAACAGCCATTCAATTTGATACAAGTTTTGTTTTTCATTATTGATAAATTAATGTAAAGAGATGTATTTATCTAGTAAGATTTAACAAATCTAACAGAAATAAACCCTTCAGCTGAAACCATATAGCTTTCTAGCACGTTATAATGCATGTAAATTGTGTATCTATACCTGTTATGTTATATGAGACCGGAAAATTTGGCTTATTGCATCTGGTTACTGATGAGTCTGTTATCTCCTGACGACGTACAACCCATTCCAATTGTTTCAAAAATCAGGTTTCATTTGATGCTGAGTACATCACTATTTTGAGCCTTCCATTTGTTGAAGACTTGCACCTGTCTTGCTTTAAACCATTGATGTTGGTCCTGCATGGCCAAGTGGTGGACTTATATATCTGGGGTCCTGGGTTCGAGCCCCACTGACACCTGGTCTCATGGGAGTTTCCTTTGGCATGTCATTTCAGAACCAAGCCTAGTACTGGTGGATCCAGGAAAGCTGTTACATTAATGAACAATTTTTGATATGGCTTTGAACACCATACAAACAAAATCATTGATATGAGTGCTCTGTACAAATGGAATGGGTTGTGCACAATTACTGGTAACGGGGTTCAGTGCAAGACTAGAGTGAGTTGTGGCTATAGTCTTGCATTGGAACTTTAGTAGGTAGATGCTTCAAGCCATTTATTTTCCCCTGAGTAAGCCTGAAATGAGTTAACTTATCTCCCTGATTTCTCTTTTCAGGTGAGTGTAACTTGTTGGCTGGCGGCAGGGTTTACAGTCTGGTAGATTTCTCACACATAAGTCAAACTGCATATCCTTTATACTTCCCTGTTCTGTGTTGGGGGGTGGGGGCTCGTGGGTAATACTGTTTTCAACAATATTTCCTTGGTTATATGGCGACGGCTTATTCATGCCTCCTTTGCTAGCCTTCAATTGCTAGGCTTGGAAAAAGTGTCTTTCCAATTGACACGTCACAGTAAAATAATTGTCTATGACCGGGGATTTTTAAAACCCTTTATCAAACACAAGATTTCGACATTCCCCAATTGAAAGAGTTTGCAGACAACATTTCAAAATGTGATGGAATTGAAAAATATATCTTCTGATATGACAGGAAACATTGCGGGAAAAGGAGAAATGGCTCTTTAAAAGCAATTCCTCCTGTTCCCACAATGTTTTCCACTGTTGTCTGCAACAAACTGGTCAAATATCGTTATTGTTTGGTAATGGGTTAACCAGGGCTGACCAGTATCAAATCTTCAACACAGGAATTTCACCACCGCAGATCCAGATCTTTTTTTCTTTTTTGTAATTGGCCAAACAGTGTTTCTGTTTACAAAGATGACAGTTCTTCCTATTTATATACAGCAGTCACTTCTGAGTATATTGTACATGTTCCCTGGATGACCTACCAGTACTAGGCCAGTAAATGTGTCTTCCCCAAGGACACTCCACAGTGAAATAAATGATTGCCTTCAGTGGTCGAACCCGGGTTAGCTGGTTTCTAGTCACCCATGCTAACCATTACAACACCCTAGAACCCAGTTGGAGGGTTGTTGTTGTTACATATAAAATTTCAGTTATATTTTGTTGGCTGTTAGTGGACCTTTCAATGCTTTGGATATTTTATTGCCAGCACTGCACAATACCATTTTACTTTCCCACATTAACACAAGATTGTATTGGCCTAAGAATACTGAACTCAATGCATATATTCCAAGTCACATTGCTAAATGCAGGTGTAGAATGTATGAAACAAATGCATATATAACAAATGAAGACTAACAAACATATTAGTGACCTTTTTGAAACCCAGCTAGGAGAATTTAACCTATGTTGAGATCAACAGTTAGTAGAAACTGTTTGACAATCAAAGTGATCATAGAAACCACTCATCATGAGCAAAGATTGTGTTATCCCTGATTTCTAAAGTGTCCTGCTATGAGTAATCTCAAAGTTAGGGATTGGTTCAACATATCAAAATATGGGGCTACCTTTGGTAGCTAGAAACTACAAAATATGAATGATTGAAATGAAAACAATTTCAGGGGAGGTTGGAAAGTATAAGAACAAAGCTCGATTCTTTGAGGAGCAGATTTTAGAGAAGGAGGAGGAAGCAGCTGATTGGAGAAGGAAGTTCGAGCACATTCAGGAGGAATCCTCAAAGAACCAGGAGGCTTTAATACACGGTTTCACCGCGGAAATCGCAAACCTTAAGTCCCAGATCTTCAACTTCAAAACCCAACTGTATGGTGTGAAATCTCCACTCAAATCCCCCTGCAGTAGTGTGGGCAGCCCAGATCATGCCAAGATGAGACTGTTCCCCATGTCCCCAAGGAAAACTCCGGGACGTGAACAGCAGATCTTCCTGCAGTGTTCCCCAGAAAAGACTCATCATCATCGAATACAGATTGTATGTAAGCAGGAACAGGATACAGAATCGGAGATCGAAAAATCTGACAGTGCAGAATTAAAGTCGGAGGTTAAAACTGAAAACCATGGGAATCTTGAAAGTACTCTTCTTGAGAAGACTAAAGCTCTCGAGGACGCAAATAAGAAGATAAAAGAACTAGAACCATTGATGAAGGACTATTTCAGTAAATCGAAACTGTTAAGTGTTGCAGAAACAAAGGTTGAAAAACTAAGCGATGATGCAGAGTACAAAAATAAAGCCATTACTGATTGTGAAAATAGAGTCAAGGAGCTTGAAGAAGAACTGCAGAATTTGAAAGATTTAGTTGGGCAAAAAGAAGAAGCAATAATAGAGTTGAAGCAAAAGGAGGGGGAAATGGGGGCTTATGTTTCAAAACTGAAAGATGAATTAAGTAATTTGAAAGATATAGAAAAAGAAGAAACAGAAACAAAGACGGATTTATCAGAAAAATATCTTGACAAAATAACTGGTCCGTGTGATAATGAAAATCAGCTTCAGCAGAAAATTCATAAAAAAGATGAGCAAATTAAAAGTCTAAAAGACAAACTGTCCAAGCTGAAAACTGGTTATAAAGCTAAAGATGTTGTCTTCAATGAAGCCTCTGAGATGTGCACAGACCTTGAATTCAGAATTAACGAGAAAGAAATAGAAAATCAGGAACTCAAAACCAAGCTCGATGAAGCCAATAAGCAGATTGATAATTTAAAAGAAGACCTCCACAAAAAAGTGGAAGATCTTGCTAAAACTGGTGAAGAACTTGCTATAGCCTCGTTAGAATCTGAGAAATCAAAAAGATTGGTGATTGAACACAAGGCAAATTGTGCTTCTCTCAATTCAGAGATTGTCTCTCTTAAAAGTAAATTGACCGAAAAAGAATTACAAGATATCAAACAGACTGAAAAACCTTTGTGTGTAGACAAAGAAGTCCAATCTGATGACACTCAGCTTAAAGCTGAAATCAAACAAATAGAAGAGCTTCGATCTGAAATGCAACAAAACGATAATGACAAAAACGATCTTGAGAAACAACTGAAAACTCTGACTGAGAAACATACATCTCTTACTGATGAACTAAAACAGCTTGATGGTTTAAAGGAAGAATTAACATCACTTAAATCACAGTTCAAGGATAAAGATCAAATGTGCAAGGAAACATTGGCTAAGGTTTCAGAGCTTGAACAAACAAATGAAGGCTTAAGGGCTGAGCTGAAACAAGCTGTAAACTCTACAGATATTGTGAATACATGGAAAGAGAAGTTACAGGAAAAGGAAGATGAGCTTGAAATGTTTAAAACCAACTTGGATTCAACACTTGCAGAACTGGAAAGTAAGGAAAAAGTTCAAGATAACTATGAAAAATTGCAAAAAAGCATTGAAGAAAAGGAGGAAATATTGAATAAAAAGGAACAAGAGGTCAATCAGATTGGTTCTGTGATAAAAGAAAAAGAAGAAGAAATAACTAAACTTCGGAATGTGATAAATGAAAAAGAAGAGAAAATAACTAAGCTTGGAAATGTGATATCTGAAAAAGAAAAAGAGATTGAAAAGCTTGGAGAAGGGATCAATCAGAAAGAAAGTGAAATTGATAAACTCGAAAATGTTGTAAGTGAGAATGGGGAAAAATCAAGCAAGTTGGAAGACAACATTACAAAGAAGGAAGAAGAAATAAAAAACCTTGGGGAGCTGAATAAGGAACTCAAAAAGCAACTTGATTTTAAGAATAAAACCGAAAATGAAAAATCTGAAAATGAGAAAAGCATGCATGACCTGGAATCAGCACTTGTTGACAAGGAGATGGAATTATGTGAGAAAGAAAAATTAATTCAAGAACAAAAGTCTGTGATAGATAATCTAAAAGCAGAGTCAGAAAAACTGGACATTGAGAAAAAAGCTTTGGACGAAAAACTTGCAAACACCGAGAAGTTGAATAAAGAAGCAGTGTCAGAGGTTGAAACTATGTTGCAAGAAAACAATGAAAGAATGGAGGAGTTGAATTCTGATCTGGATGAAGCGGTTAATGAAAAGGAAATTTTAAATGAGAAGATTGAAGATCTGGAAAAGAAGTTATGTAGACTAACAGAAGAGATGGAGGAAACAACCATGAAAAATAAATCCTTTGAGATTGAACGGGTTCATTTCCAAGAAAAACTTGATGAAGCTTGGGGGAAAGTCTATAAACTGGAAGATGAAGTTGATGAGTTGAAGCAAGGTCTGGAGGATCAATTAGATAACATCAAAACAAAGGACGATGAAATTGAAAACAATTGTAAAGATCAAAGTAAACAAGAAGGGGTCCTCGTCAAACAAGAAGATGTGGATAAATACAAGAACTTATATGAGAAAACTGAGAGTGATCTAAAAGCTGCCAAGGGTGAGTTGGAAAGGGTTTGTGAGCTACAAAGACTTTATGAAAGTGAGAAAAAGAAAAATGAGGAATATGAGAAGTTGTTGTCGGAAACAAATGAAAGTAATTGTTTAAGTCCACAGACAGGGGTACGTCGGTTACGGAAAGCCAAGATCGATGCTGAAAACTCTCTGGTAGAGGCTAGATTCAAGATCAGCTCTCTGGAAAGCAAAGTTCATGAACTGGAAACGAAACAAAAGTGTGTCGAGAACAAAAGAAATAACCATGTTATGTCACCAACCGTGAATGATTCTCTCTTGCAAAGACGGTTTAACATCATGTCATTGAAGCTGCAAGAGACAGAAAGTAAGAACAATGACATGATTAAAGAGATTGTGGAATTGAAATGTACGGTGGACAAGCTGGAGAAGGATTTGGACGAGGAGCGAAAAACTCCGGGACGTGTAAGCGATGTTCATCGAAGATCACGAGTGTCTGCCATCCAGCTGGATCCACGAAAATCAATCAGCAGTCCTGGAACTAGAGTTGAGCTTGGGAAGGTGGGTACATTTTTCTGGTACTAAGTAATTTTTTACAAATGGATTTGGAATGAAGCTTTAAGCTTATTGAGTCCCTCTGTTGAATAACATATCATCATAGCAAGCAATGCAATACCAAAAATATGTTACAAATAATTGTTAGTTCACTAAATTATGGTAGAATTTAATTACCATTTACTTACTCAATAGCAATTTAAGCTTTTAATTAAAAAAAAATGCTACAAATAATTATTAATTTACTAGATTCTGGTAGAATTTGATATCCTTTTACTCAACATCAATTTAATGTTTTTGGTTGAGTTAATTGATTTGTATGTTAATTGTTTTGCCATACTTTACAAATTTATGTTGTCATTATATAGGTAGAAAACAATTTATTTAAATTTACAATATATTTTAAAACAGACGCTGGAGAGGGAACAAAATCTCCGGGACCAGTTGAAAGAGAGCAATGAAAAGATCAATGAGTGGCTGAGCAAGCTGACAGACACCGAGAACCAGCTGACGCAGAAAAAGCAGGAGCTGAGCCTGACGCATGAAACCATCAGACAGCTTAAGGTACTGTCAACATAAGCGGTTCTTAGTGGTCTAGATAAGGAGATTTTTGGGGTCTCTTACAACAAATATTTCAGTCTCTTACATGTAATATTTTGGTCTTTTATTACTCAATATATTTAGGTCTCTTACAGAAAATATTAAGGTCTGTTACAGAAAATATTTCAGTCTCTTACACAACTCTAACACAAAAATATTTCAGTCTCTTACACAAAATGTTTTGGTCTCTTACACAAAAATTCGGCCTCTTACTCAAAATGTTTCAAAAACAGATTGAAAAGGCCACTTTTGTTGGTACTCATCAGAATGGTCTTATTTAGACAATTCTAATGAGTACCAACAATACAGGGTTTTGAAAAGGAATAAAGATATTAGATGAAGGAATTTGCCTATTATCAAGACCTGTTCTTTTAGACAATGAGCCCGTGCTCTTAACTTCAACCAGTGGTTATTTTCTAAAATATCTTTTATTTCAATCAAATACTCATTTTACCAGTTCTGGATTAATTAGAAGTATTCTGGCCGTTTATTCAAATGCAAATTGATGATAAACAAAATGTTAAAGAAGACCTATTTACTGATTCTGCTGCAGATAACTTTTCAAACAACTTAAATGAATTACTTCAGATATGTTTGGTTAGATATAACTGCAGCAGACGATTTAAGAAACCTTTCACGAAAGATTGCTCATAACAAAAAGATTGTCTCTTGCCATGGTTGTCTCTTAACCCTTTACCAAACGCAAAATTTTCGACTGTCCCAAATTGAAAGAGTTTGCAGACGACATTTAAAAATGTGATGAAATTAGAAAGTAATATTCTATTAGAGTAGAATATGAGCAATTTCTCCTTTTCCCACAATTTTTTACAGAGTCGTAACTAAGTGGTCAGATGTCGTTATTGTTTGGTAATGGGTTAAGCCTTCTGCAGAAATGGAGTAAACATGGACAAAATATCATATTTTATAAGTTAATCATTTTCTGAAATGAGGGTAAGGTAAATGTATTGAGTTCTTAACAAGAGTTCTTGTCCACACACAAATATCGATGGATCCCTCTCCATATTGTACATGTTTCAATAATTTCAACAGACCAATAAAATTTCATTTTTCTATGAATGCACTTTCTAAGCAGGGGTTGCATTTATATCTTAATATTTGTAAAAGGGTTCATGGATATGTAAACTAACCAGAAAACAACCTAAATAATGTTTGAAATTATTTAATCAGATGCACTTCAATTTTTTTTTCTCCAATCAGTAACTACAATATAACGTAAATTTTGTTTAAAATTGTATTAAACCATACACACACCACATGGTTTCTTTCCTCCAAATAGGCAAATAACTCAGAAGGGGAGAGAAACCTTGGGGAAGAGTTGAAACAATACATGGAGTCCACATCAGAGTTAAAGGTTTCCTTGATCAAGACGGAAGGGGAACTTGAAGAGAAAAAACGGATGATCGAGGATCTGAGGCGACAATTGGAGCGTAAAGTCAGTGATAATGAAAGTCTGGAAAAAGGTAAATGATTGAATAGGATGGTCCATGTGACGTTTCTGTGAAAAAGATGTTAACTTGAACTGAGAGTTTGTGTAGGTTGCTAGAAATAAAACACCCACCTTTTTAACATAACAAAAACATACAATAAAGTAACAGCAGACAACATAGAGAAAATGAAAAAATGAAAGAAGAAAATCATTTTTCTTGATGATAATAAGTAGAAACCATTATAACAAGTGGATAAATTGGTCATTATAGGCTATTTATCATCAAGAAACTTCTATAGAAAATATTTGTAAAAGTAGAATATCATGAACTATTATTGGGTTATACATATTTTGGATGCATGCTTGTAAATCATCAAAAAATATCCCACTTCAGAGAGAAGTGATAAGGAGGAAGTGATATCGTTGATCAAGGAGACTCTTCAAGAACAGGAGGCCATGTTGGAACAACAAGACAAAATGATCAACGTTAAAGAGGGGGAACTTGAGAATAGTCAGCAGGGTAGGCTTATCAGTTATCTTAACCCTTATAGTGCTGGAATCAACTTCATGCTTATGCAAACAGGTTGAATCCAGGCCAGCCACCAAGTAAATTGGCAGCTGGCCTGCAATCCAACCTGTTTGTTACCCTGAGTATCGTTCCTCATCAAGATAAGGAGATATTTAAGGTTTTGGATAGCAGACGACACAAAAATCTATTTTTTGTAAGATAACCCAGCATTCTAAGGGTTAGATATTATCCCAGTATGGGTAACTGGTCAATTTTTAAAAGGACTGTCTCACAGATTGCTTATAGAATAAAATGTCTGCTACAACTTAAATAACACAACAGATTTATAAAGTTTAAATTGATACACTTGTCATTTTGCATAGCTGTGTAGTGGAGATCTAGCACATTGATGTTGTTTTCAGTTATATTGTGAGCGACAGTGGTGAAGTGGTAACGCAATGGCCTCTTATACTGAGGTCCAAAGTTTGAATACCCATTAGGCGATGTGAAAATTGTCGGGACTAACCTATGACTCGGGTCAAGTACTGGTGTAGTATCCAGGAAGCAGTCATCCACAAGGAATTAAATAAGCTTCTGTCACAATGGATGTAAAATAAATAAGTTAAAACTTTGAAATTATATATTATTTCTGTCCTGCGAATTGATTGAAATGGTTAAGAGTGAATTGAACCTAGATTATCAAATGGGACAACATATTCCTGGAAGGGTATTACATAACAGAATGATTGTTCACACGGCGCTAAACCCCATATAAACAAACTATGGTGTGAAGAGTGAAACAAATTAATCTTTTTCAAAGTGACAGAAGTTTATTCCCCTTGCTATCTTTTTAATTTCTTCTTAAAACCCTATAGTGTGGGTACTCATCAGAATTGTCTTGATTAGACGATTCTAATGAGTGCCGACAAAATATTATTTGACAGATGATATTAAAAACATATGCGTGTAAAAGAACCTAATATGCCCTGTTATTACAGATAATATTAAAAACATATGCATGTAAAAGAACCTAATATGCCCTGTTATCCAGAGATCTGCTATTTACAATATAACCTATGCTTTTTAAAATCATTATGAAATTTGTTTATTACGCAGTGTTTATCTCACTAGGTAATTAACTATGCAAATGAGGCAAGCTTCAATTTTATCTTCATTTAGATGACACATTAATGAATTCAATACACTACAACCACTTGTGTAAGATCTAAGCTTTTTAGTTTCATTATGAAAAATTTGTTTATTACACAGTGTTTATATAACTAGGTAAATAACTTTGCAATTATGAGGCAAGCCTTAATTTTATCTTTATTAAGTATATTTAGATGACTCTGTAATTGATTCAATACACTACAGCCACTCAGGTAAGATCCTTGATTTATTCTTACAGAGTATAAGGTACTGCTGGAAAAGTACCAACACATGCTTGAGTCAAAGGAATCTCGACAAAAAACTGAAGTTGTCGAAGATGGGAAGAAGGTGCAGAAATTGGAGGCGGAGCTTAAACAACAGACGGAGAAGGTCGGCCATCTTGAGACCCAACTCCAAGAGGTCAATGAAAAGCTCGGGGTCGCGTTAAAGGAGAAAGTCGAGGCAGACAAAAAACTGAAAAAAGTCGAGGATGAGAAGTCGAGGATCAAGTCGGCTCTAAATGAAAATAATGTGGAGTTGAAAGAGTTGGAGAAAAACCTGACTGGTATGACAATTTTCTATTTGTAGATTAGTGTGCTTTTAATTTACATAGTTTTGGGTCTGTTATAGATATAGGTCTTATAAGCCTAGTATTGCGTATAAATAGGAGTAGAAAATGTTGATGGTATGCAGATATTTCGTAAATAAGATATTTCATAATACAGATAAAATATTTCATATAAACCACAAACTATATGTCGAAAAACTTTCTTGCTATGTTTTTTTTTTCGCTTAAAACTCCAATTGAGTTAAATTTGATTGAATACTTTTACTAAATTATTCTTTAATATGTTTTTTTTTATGTAATTGAACTTATGTTGCAACAACATGTAAATGTTATTCTATTGAATTATTTAAACTTGAACGTATGAAGAGAAAAAAAAAGAGTGGTCATTTAAGAGGGAAACAGACTTTACATGTGGAAGGTGGAATTGCTGGTCAATCATGGGGCTAATTAAGACTGGTCTCTGTCTTGCATTTCAGATGTCAGGAGAGAGTGTGAAGAGTTACGTTCTCAGGGGGCAGACAAAAACGCCGCCATGCACCTTGAGGAAGCCAAACGAGACATGGAGATGAGTGTTCAGGAACTCAATGGTAAAGTCAGGGTAAGTCATAAGTTGAGTTTTAGTTTAGTTTAAACATGTATATTTCACACCAATTGTGAAACAAGTTCTTGCAACTTTGACTTATTACTCTCGATTCTGCATTGTAGATACACATCCAGTATTTGGACCAAATGTGGATTATTGAAAGGCTGCAAAGAGAATCCCGTTACTCACGGGATTTAAACTCACAAATCATGTCCCGAGGCTGACGCTCTACTCCTGTGTCAATGTTCTCCACAAATTTGTTCTTACATTTATAAGGGTTTCAGCGTGGTCCAATGGTAAATATGGTGGTCTTAGAACACGGAGGATCAGGGTTTGGAGTCCCATCGGTCCCTCTGGTTTCATGGGAGAGTCCATTTGCAAGACACTATTCAGCCTAGCCAAGTACTGTGAATCCAGGAAAACCGAAATAAAACTTAAAATTGTTGACAAAGCGTTAAACCCCATATAAAACAACACACATTTATTTTCTTATTGTCCTTTGACATGTCACAATTTTTTAGCCTAGTTTTGATAGATGGAGTAGTAAGCATGAATCAAATGTTTCTGCATTGTAGATATGATCAATAAATATTTCTGTATTCTGGATGCAGCCTTCATGGAAAATAGATGTATGTGACAGTAAATGTTGTTTGCTTTCAACAAAAATGAGCAGGACATAGCAATATAATTATCAAGTTGTTGTTGGGATATTTAAATCCAATTAAATTGAATAACAAATTTGACCCTACAACACCTGTCTGCAGAGCCCTGCCTAATACTGGAACTGGTAAAATTCAGGAAAGCTGTAAAACTCCTCAAATACTGTTGATATGGCATTAACCCTTTCCCAAATGCCAACTTTTCGTCTGTCCAAAATTGAAACAGTTTGCAGACGACATTTCAAAATGTGATTGATTTGAAAAGAAATCTTCTGATAGGGCAGAAAACATTGTGGGAAACGGGGAAATTGCTCTTAATGAGCAATTTCTCCTTTTCCAAATATGTTTCCAGAGTTGTCTGCAACAAAATGGTTAAATGTCATTATTGTTAGGCAATGGGTTAAAACCTATATAAGTAAACAAACATGATGTGCGTACCCTTTACAGAACCTCCAGTGTCGGAACAAAGAGCTGACCTTCAAGTTGTCGTCTGCGGAGGAAAAATTGAAGTCTACAGAAGAGAAGTTAAAGGCCTTGACGGAAGGCGAGAAACGGTCGTCAGACACTGAGATGCAAGTATGTAGCCTATATGCTGTGTCAAATCTGTGGCCACCTCACGACTATAAAACTTTTTGATGTGATTTGACTTAAATATTACATTCATTATAGGGCTTTTTTACGTTATATAACAGGAGCCCATAAAAGGCGCCTTCCCAATTGGAAATTTCTTTAAAATCATGCAGATTTCCCAAAAATTCAAAGTCAAACAAGCTTTTTGGCTTCCCAATTCAGCAATTTCAGCAATCAAATTTCCCAAATTTAACAGGAAAAAAGCATTACATATATATATTTTTATAACTATTATGAGCTTCACAGTATTAATACTACAGAGCTTAAGATTGTTTTCAGAAAAAAAGGCAGGTATCATTGGCATATGGTGCAAAAAAATGGGCAATCATTTTAAAAAATGATTGGTGAAAGCCTGTTCCATAAATGACCAAGGGCTTGCCAAACTGTAAAAAATGCTTATTGTATATCTGATGCCTGGTTTATAATACATTTTAAAGAAACTTAGACCACCTCACTTCATAAACCATTCAAATGTGATTTCAATAAACCAAAACCTAACTAAGAAATTCCCAGTAATTCTGCATTTTACTAGCCCTTCCTTCATTATTCTTGAACTCAGCACTAACTTAACTACTATTACCTCAATCAGAATACCCAAATAATTTAATAACTGAACTTTATTTTTGCAGAAATTCCGTGATGAGAGGGATAAGCTTGTGTCGGCCCTAGAAGCGTGTCTGAAGAAGAAGGACATGGAAATCAATCAACTAAAGGGTGTGATCAGTCAACTGAAGGATAAGGAGATACACCTTACCCAGGTGGGTTGGTTGGTTGTATTTTGGTTAAATGCTGTTTTCAACAGTATTAAACATATATATTACAGCAGTCCTTTGCCAAGACACTTCAGAGCCCTAGCTTAGTAAAGGTGAATCAAGGAAAGCGGCACATTTTCGAATGTCCCAAATTTAAAGAATTTGCAGACGACTTTTTGAAATGTGATGAAATTGGTAAATAATGTATGATGGGGTAGAAAACATTGTGGGAAAAGGAGAAATTGCTCAAGACGAGCAATTTCTTCCTTTCCCACAATATTTTCTAGAGTTATTTGCAACAAAATGGTAAAATGTTGTTATTGTTTGGAAATGTGTTTATTGCTGTTTTCACAAGTATTGAACATTTATTTACTACAGCAGTTCTTTGCCAAGACACTTAAGAGCCTTATCTTAATAAAGGTGAATCCAGGAAAGCCACAACATATCTGAGAGTAGTGGACCCGGTGTTAAACCATATTTTAATAAAAGAACAATATATTACAGCAATCGGGCTTACTTATCCCTGCTCCTGGTATTTCCCAAGCAATAATGATATTTTTCTAAGCCATTGATTGCTTCCCAATATGTACAGGATTGATCAGTGGTGAAGAGTGGGCCTCCTTGGCCTAGTGGTTAAAGTATAAAACTTGAAATCACATGGCTCCTCTTCATGAGGGTTCAAATCCAGGTGACAGCATTTGGGTTTTGATAAAAGGCAGTCTCCCGACTGACTGACTTGCAGAATGCCGATGGTTTAACCTGGCTCAACCTGTCCTTATGAGCAGTTGACTATACTGTATGAGATATTCCTCCATCACTAAGAGTTAGGCATTGCAATATAAAAGAAATAATGTTGACGCGACGTTAAAACCTACATAAAAAAATATAAGTGAATAAATAGGTGGTGAAGAGTCTGTTGAGATGTGAAGGAAAGGACAAATTAATTGAATTTGATTTGCTGTATGAATTTCCTTTGAGAGGAATTTTTTCAGTACAAAGCAAATCGAGGGTTCAATGCAAGACTATAGTAAGTGCTTCACATACATGAAGCACTTACTATAGTCTTGCACTGAACCCTCGAAATTGTTACTTGTAAGAGAATTTGTCTGTTTTCTGATAGTAAACATTTTGCTAATGAAGATACATCTTTTGTATTGTAGAACTGGCAAGAGGAGCGTGAGAAGATTGCCTCTGGTTTGATACATCTCCAAAAGGGTGATTTTGAGCAAGAAAATACAAAAGTCCCTAACAATGATGTGATGAAAACACCATCGGTGAAGGAGAAATATATGGTGAGTATTTATGGACTCATATTGAACTTTGTCACAGGCAAATGATTTAAAGATAAATTATTTATTGATATAATCAACAGTCGCCTCTTCACACTAGATAAATGAATATACTGACAAATCATTTGCGTAAGATGTTTAGTAAAACCCTACCTTGGTGGATCGATAGAACTCTGATGACTTCTAGGCTTGACCCAGCTCTTATGGACAGAGAAGCTTGGGGGTCTTCCTCTACATTAATAAGTTGGGAATCACTATCAGGCCTGCTATTTTTCCGGCCTGAGCTAGATTTCCGGCTTGTAGGAGCCGCAATGGTCATTCCTTGATTATGTTTGTTCATATTGCATTGGTCTCATTACTATTAAAGCCTATGTTTACATTGAGACTAAGATGAGAACTTACAAAGGTGTTCATTGATTTAGACTCTATTTACCATCCATTCAGCACATAGCTCTATTTTATCTGTCTTTTAGGTGCTTATTTTTAACTCTTACTCAATGAGAAGACAATTATTATGCATCACATTAAATAAGATTATCACCAAATGTATATGGCCGGATGTAAAAATATCATACCATGCAGACTGATGAACTGTTCGTATTAAAATTGGGATAAAACGATGTAAGTAATTGTTGTGAAAAGCCTTTGAACCCCGGCCTAAAAAATGATTTTAAGCCAGGCTGTAAACCCAGAGTGGCTGGCCTGATCACAATATAAACGAGTTACTGTCGTTATGATGTAAAACCTCCAATAAAAAAAAACATCATATTCTTACAGGAGGACGATGAAACCTTTACAAGACCAACAGACCCCGACTCAAGCAGACAGTCAGAAACAAAGTCAAGGTCAAATAGAAAGACAAGAAAGCGCCCAAGTCCCACTGGAGCAGATGACTTGGTAAATCATGTTTAGAAACTTGATATTGTAATTAACTGAGGGCTCCTGTATGGCCTAGTAGCAATCGGAACTACTCGGTTATTTTTCTGAGCTGTGAAATACACCTAAGATAAAAGTGTAGGGTTAGGATTTTTCAGAAATATCGGCCCGGCATACAACACCTTTTCTAAGCGTGCACGTTAAGTAGTTCAATGTGTATGGAAATTTTAAATCATTTTTTATTGGTAACTCATATGAAATGACGAGATTATAAGTTGTGACTTATAGAGTTGTTTCCTTAATCCTGAGTTAATTAAACTTTCAATAGCTTCCTTTAATTGTATATTAATTAAACAACAATACAAAAACGTTATTGTTTCAACCACATCGTTTTTTGACATTCTAATTGTCTCTCCTGTGAACAAGCACCTTAAAATCTGCATAAAATTATGATCCATCTCAATAGTAAATTATCATGATAATTGGAGTCTCTTTAACCCTTTCCCAAACAATAACGACATTTAAAGACTTTGTTGCAGACGACTTTAGAAAACATAGAGGGAAAAGGAGAATATTTTACATGCAATTTCTCCTTTTCCCACAAGGGTTTCTGCTCTTTCTGAAGATTATCTTCCAATTTTGAAATGTTGTCTGCAAACTCTTTCAATTTGGGACAGTAGAATATTTGTTGTTTGGGAAAGGGTTAAAATCTGCATAAAATTATGATCCATCTCAATAGATTATCTCATGATAATTGGAGTCTCTTTAATCAAAGTGATATAGGTATGATCGTACAGATAAACCTTCATGATATTTGTGCTGTCTAAGGAGTGTTGAAATCAGTTTTTAAAAACCATATTCAAAGTGCCAACATACCTTGTAAAAGCCTATGAACTAAGGAGAAATCTAATTGAAGAACTATTCTAATGTATTTGTTGTGGACTGTCACCCTTTTGTATGTATATTTGTTACTGTATGCTGTACTATAGGCCTATAGCCTCTGTACTTGAATAAATATGTCTATGTTAAACATACGAAAATGTTGATTTTTATAGCCGCCTAAACCGAAGCGCCGTAGCTATGAGCGTGCCACAGAAACCTCCATGATTTCCGTGTCATCTGAGGACTATTCCACGCATCTACAGGTTGACGCTACACCCAAGGCAGCAGCAAAGAGCTTGAGGAGAATGAGGAAAAAGGCTGGATCTGTTTCGGAGCTGTCGGAGAAACAGACAAACATCAATACAAAAGTAAACAAGGCAACATTTTTTCTTTTCTTACTTTCTTTTCATGTGATAATTTCCTGAGAATTTATAAAGAAGGGTTCAAAGCAAGACTATAGTAAGTGCTTCATAGACATGAAGCACTTACTATAGTCTTGCTTTGAACCTTTGTGAAATGTTTTCAAGTGAAGGAGACATTCATTATAATTTGTAACAAAACAGGAGAAAGTGGTAATTATGAGCAATCTCCTTTTATTACAAATACTTCTTATATTGCAGAAAGGATTGCTTTATTATCTTGTACTGTTTATTTTGTGTCGAATTCGGCTTTTAATTCGGACCTCACACAAAATTTCGTATATATAGGACAAGAGCTTTTCTGGTGATGATTTGTGCTTATATTCTATCAGATTGTAATTGCCATTTGTTGCAATTTTAAGTATGAACTTGAAATCATATGGCCCTTCTCAGATGGGGTTCAGATCATGGGAAAGGCATTTGGATTTTTATGAGAGGCAGTTTTCTGTTACTTTTGGAGAGGTTATGCTTTTACACTGCTTGACTAGCCGTTAATGGAAGTCTAGTTTGGGGGTTTCTCCCTTCATTTTGAACAGGGTATCATTTCTCCTTACAGTGCTGGGACGCACTTCATGCTTATGCAAACATGTTGGACCCAGGCCAACCGCCAAGTAAATTGGCTGCTGACCTGTGCTCTAACCTGTTTGCTACTCTGAGTACCTTTCTTCATCAAAACTAAGTAGATATTTAAGGTTTTGGAAAGCAGACGACACAAAAATCTATTTTTAGTAAATTACCCAGCATTCTAAGGGTTAATGATGAAGATATATCCAATATCTCTCAGCTACCAAACCAACAACCTATTTGTCTGATGCTTAAGTGTAGAACATCTCTAAAATATGAACATAACCTTCCTTATGCTCTTTTAGCCACTTTCATTTTTATTTTAATTTGGGGCCTCCGTGGCCTAGTGGTTAGAGTGCAGAACTTGAAATCACATGGCCCCTCTCCGCGTGGGTTCAAATCCTGAGAGGGATATGGATTTTCATGAGAGGCAGTCTCCCGACTGACTTACGGAATGCCGATGGTTCTACCCACCTTGACCAGCCCTTGTGGGCAGTTGAGTATGGGGTCTTCCTCCATCATTAAGAGTCTGGCATCGCTACATAACTGAAATAATGTTGATGTGATGTAAAACCCATATGAAAAAAAAAAAAAAAAATATTTTAATTTGATGCACACTTGAACTGTGATGTCATATTGTTATATGATTTTGTAGCCGTAACATATATATACAAATATATTTCATGAGCTTTCACAGGATTTCTTTTGTTGGATTGAATATATGTATATATATTAAAATAATTTCAGAACGAAGAGGATGCACCAAAGGTTCGGACATCCAAACGAACTGCCAAAAACCGGTTATTACAGTCATTTAAAGAATCACCAATTGGAAAAACCAGTAAGTAAACTACCTGTTTTGGTTTTTAATAGATTCTCTCCAATATCCAATATAATTGTCGAGGCCTCCTTGGTCTAATGGGAAGATTGCTGAACTGGAAATTGTAATGCCTCTCTCTGCGTTGGATGGAAGCATGCTACAATTACATTTGAATTTTTTATGAGCGGTAGTCTTCCAGTTGACTAATGGAATGCCAATGATTAAACTGGTCTTGGGCATACCCTACTGGATCAAGGTAGTTGACTGTGGGATCTTCCTTCCACTAGAATGAGCAGGAGATCACTTAGAAATTGTTGATGCGATGTAAATAAAACAATAAAGAAGCAACACAATTATTAGATGAGTAACAAGGATGGTCCTATGTAGCTTGATGGTTAAGGTTGTGGTTTAAAACAAGGTAGTCATGTGGTTTCGAGCCCTGTTTTGACCTCTGTTTTTTTGGGAGTGTCCTTTGGTAAGACACTACAGGGCCCTAGCCCAGTGCAGGTGAATCCAGGAAAGTGGTATTATAACAGAAACTAGTTGAAATGGCATTAAACCCCATATCAAACAAAATCAACACAGAGGTGGATGCTGGTCAGAAAGTTCAGATAAGAAACCCTTTTCTGCCCATAAAGCTTGTTTTGAGAAGTTTCTCCTTCTCCCAACACAATATCTATTGGACAAGGAAGAATCTAATTATCTTCCAATTATACTTTTATTATGAATGCTGTCTACAAATTTCATGTTTTTTTTTGGTAAATGAAAATAAACCTTTAGTTATGTTAACAAACAAACAAAATTGCTTTTCAAATATTGAATTGTTTTTCTGTGTTAAACAATTTCTTGCATAAAAAGAAAAATATTCACCAATTGTATTAGAATTCCTTTGTAATCTGCAACATCTTTCATTTTGTGATGATAGTAAAACTGTTATCCATATCACTAAGGCTTACAGATGAAATGTCTTAATTGATTTTAACTTTTCTTAAATTATCCATATTTCATAGGTAAAAAGCTGCTAGACAACATAGCAGAAACCTTTAGCCCTATGAAGTCACCTACAAAATCGCCGACACAGTCTTCACCGTGTAAAGATGAAGAACCTAGAAAAGGAAGACAGAGGAATAAACCATCTAAAGAGAACATCCCTGTGTCTGCCCTTACGGCCTCGGAGAAGAAATCTCGCAGAGGTCGGGCACATACATTGTACAGTGAGGACTCCTATATATCAGAACCTTTTGAAAGCACAGGAGATTTTATTGTAAGTTTTTCTTAATTTTTACTTTTGTCTCAACTGACTTGACTTTATATAATAAGCTTTCTTAAGCACTGGAGACTTTTTTTGTTTTTTTGGTCTCTTTTAGTAACTATTTTCACAAATGGGCAGGGTTGCGGGTTGATTGAACTGACTTGCATATGTCAGCACTTTTTAAATAAATTGACATTTAATTGATTTTTTTTTTTCTTTTTTGGTTTTTATACGCCTTCCTTCATATACAAGTGTATTTGATTTAAACAAATATCCAGTCACAAACTTTCGAGCTGAAACCCAACAAAACAAATGTGATACTTTTATGTGACGGGAAACTTATTAATATTATTCTGACCAAAGAAGCATTAGGAAATTTGTACAATGTTGTCCAATCTTTTACCCCGTATTTAGTTTTTATGTTTCCAAAAGAACATGTTTCAAAGATAGGAATCAAATCTTACAATATTTGGCTAAAGATCAGTTATGAAAATATCCCAAAAAAGGAAAAAAATTATAATTAGATGGTACATAGGCTATTTTTATTTCTATTTGTATATTTTAGGGTTTATGAATGTAATGATATGAACATCTTTTATTTTCAGCAATCGCCTGAAAACATCCATAAAACTGTTACAAGAAGTTTGCGGAGCAAGAGACACTGATATGTGATTCCTCATTGGTTGTGTCAAAGCAGAAACCATGGCTTCAAATTCGCTGGGGTAAAAGACAGCAAAATGGGCATTAATTTTATATGTGATGTAAGGAAAGCCATATCTTGTTGCTTGCAAGTTAAAGAGACAGAAATGTGAGTTGGCTTTGCATGTGACACCAACATGACTGTGGCTTGAATCTTGCAGATTAGTTTAATAGTGATAATGTGAAATCGGTCTGGTTGTGACATGTGACAAAGACATGACTTGAAACCTGCGAAGTAAGAATGTATTTTGCTTGTTACATAAGCTAAGCTATGACTTGTGACCTGTAGATCTGGGAAATAAGCAACGGTGCTATATGTATGTTCTGTGTTTTCATTTTAGACCATTCTAAATCTTTTGACCGAATTGGTAAATTGATATTTAGCAGAAATATTCAGGAAAAAGGTTGTGCCCAAATAATACATTTCTTATTATTAAAATGTCCTCCCTTTTTTTGTTCTTCACATTTATAACTTTTAAATCTTTTTAGAAATTATTGTAACATTAATTTTGTAGGTACATGTACATGTATTTTATCATTTGCAAAAAATGTTTACCTTTTGTCATATTTAGGTTAAGTTTAAAAAATACGTAAATCTGGCATGACACAGGTGAACAAAGTTTGATTAATGTAAACATATCAATTTTGCTTAGTTAACATATTTTTCTTTTGTTTACTCTAATACAGATAATCAAACATGTGTATACGATTACATCATATAATAGTATACAGTGAACCCTCGTTTATCCGGACACGTCCGTTCCCAACAAAATGTCCGGTTTACCGAATAATCCGGACTAATGAAACAGAGCATGTTCTTATTCACATTAAGACATAAACGGTCTGTATGAGCGGTGTATAGTTATAACCCTTTAGCAAACGCCAAATTGTCGACCATCCCAAATTGAAAGAGTTTGCAGAAGACATCAGAACGTGATGAAATTCAAGATAATCTCCTGGTATGGTAGAAAACATTGTGGGAAAAGGAGAAATTGCTCGTCACGAGCAATTTCTCCTTTACCCACAATGTTTTCAAAAGTCGTCTGCAATAAACTGGTCCAATAATTCCGTTCCCTTACAATTTTGTTCGGATTGCGAGACATCCGGATAATCAGGGTCCGGATAAACGAGGGTTCACTGTATTGATAATAGATTTATTCACATAACAATACAGACATACTAATAGCTTGCATTATTAAAGTTATCTAACAACTATTTATCTCTCTCCTGACTGACTTCTGAAGGCTGGAAGTTAAACCCTGCTTGATCAGTCCTTTACCATTATAGTGCTGGGACCGACTTCATGCTTATGCAAACAGGTTAGATCCAGGCCAGCTGCCAAGTAAATTGCCAACTGGCCTGTAATCAAACTTACTTGCTAATCTGAGTATCTCTCTTCATCAAAATTAGGCATATATCTAATGTTTGGAAAGCAGACGACCAAAAATAATAGTTTTTAGAAAATAACCCAGCATTCTAAGGGTTAAGGGGTCTTCCTACATAATTAAGTGTTGGGCATTACATTTAACTGAAATAATGTTGGTGTGATGTAGAATTCATACAAATAAATATAAATAAGTAAATTATTTATCCTGTATATGTATGTGATGTATAAATTTTTGTAATCTCTTTCATTGCATATGTCCCTGGTAAACTCTTAAACATTTATCCTACTTTCCCTATGTATTATAATTCCCTCTTATTTCTTTTGTATAACTGTCATCTTTCACTCGTGCTATTATCTGGGTCTACCACATCCTCAGGTCTTTGGGCCTCTCGCACAAAGATTTGTAACTTTACGTCTATGTGAAAAAATTGTTGTAAATTTGAATCTCATAGGTAACTTTTTTTATTGATGAAGAAAAAATAGTCATGCATTTAAAAGTTTGATAACGATTTCACAGGTAGTACTCAGGTTTGGTTCATGTTCAAGTTAATGCTTTTCTGAGGCACTCTTTTCCTCGTGATATTAAGGTTTACACAGAAATCTATAAAAAAAAAAAAAAAATAAATAAAAACACCCAACAACAAAAGGTATTGTGTTTGAAAATATACAAAAATGCAAGATTTAATCGCCATGCAAGAGGGAGGAAAATGATTACCCCTTATGTTCTAATCATGATTGAAATAAACATGTATGTCCCAATTAAAATTATCGTCCTTTCTGTCACTTTATTAATCTATGTAACGCTATAATTTAATGACTTAAGATTCATTCAAAGTAAAAACATGCATACATAACAAATGTAAAGTATGAAGACCAATTCTTATCGCTTATGTATAAAAGGAATCTAGAAACCACTTTGTCTGGTATAAGATGTATTTTTCATGCATTATTTTTGCTGCTTGTTATATGTTTCTACTCTGGTCTGTCTAATTAACCGATATGAGGTAAGGTAAAAATAGTAATACGAACTGTAGTGAATTAAACACACTGTAATATGTTATGTTATTATCAAACTAAAAAAAATCCATATTCATTAAATATTTGAATCTTCAATGTTTTCGGGTTTTCATTTTTGCTTTGTGTGTGTTTTGATAACGAACGACATGTAGATAATAGCATATGAAGAATGCCGAAATTTAAATAGAATTCAGGTTTTCAACAAAATACATATAATCTACCAAATCACATCATTTTAGTTCAGATTCTCTTTGAAAAGATGAAATGCGTTTAAGTTTGAATAGCTTAATTCCGTTTGTTTATATAGGGTTTGATGTCGCGTGAACAATTTTCAATTTATGGAACGACTATACTGGATGCCCCAGTACAAGGCTAGGCTCTGATGTGTCTTACCAAAGGACATTTTGCTCTGTGTGTTACATTGGTGTGTCTGCCATGTGCCTTACATTGGTGTCTCTGAGACGGTTCTTTGGCGTGTTTGTTACATTGGTGTCTGCCTTGTGCCTTACATTGGTGTCTCTGAGGCGGTTCTTTGGCGTGTTTGTTACATCGGTGTTTTTATTGCTCTGTGTGTTACATTGGTGTGTCTGCCATGTGCCTTACATTGGTGTCTCTGAGACGGTTCTTTGGCGTGTTTGTTACATTGGTGTCTGCCTTGTGCCTTACATTGGTGTCTCTGAGGCGGTTCTTTGGCGTGTTTGTTACATTGGTGTCTGCCTTGTGCCTTACATTGGTGTCTCTGAGGCGGTTCTTTGGCGTGTTTGTTACATCGGTGTTTTTATTGCTCTGTGTGTTACATTGGTGTGTCTGCCATGTGCCTTACATTGGTGTCTCTGAGGCGGTTCTTTGGCGTGTTTGTTACATTGGTATCTTTATTGCTCTGTGTGTTTCATTGGTGTGTCTGCCATGTGCCTTACATTGGTGTCTCTAAGACGGTTTTTTGGCGTGTTTGTTACATTGGTGTCTTTTTGCTCTGTGTGTTACATTGGTGTGTCTGCAATGTGCCTTACATTGGTATCTCTGAGACGGTTCTTTGGCGTGTTTGTTACATTGGTATCTTTATTGCTCTGTGTTACATTGGTGTGTCTGCCATGTGCCATACATTGGTGTCTCTGAGGCGGTTCTTTGGCGTGTTTGTTATATTGGTGTCTTTATTGCTCTGTGTGTTTCATTGGTGTGTCTGCCATGTGCCTTACATTGGTGTCTCCAAGACGGTTTTTTGGCGTGTTTGTTACATTGGTGTCTTTGCTCTGTGCCTTACATTGGTGTGTCTGCCATGTGCCTTACATTGGTGCCTCTGAGACGGTTCTTTGGCGTGTTTGTTACATTGGTGTCTTTTAGAAGCCTCTTTGCCATGTGCGTGTCATTGAAGGTTAATTTATATCTCATACTGGAGATACCTTGCCCATTCGCCAAGACTTTAGACGGTTCCTTTCTTGTGTGGGCGTTATGAATTATTATAGTGTCACCCATATTGAAAGGGCCAGCCAGTTTTGGCTTATGAGACTTTTCAATGATTATACCAAGTATATCGCCTCTTCTGTCACTATGCCAGGCGCCAAGCGGATATTAGTCGGTTACCATTGAATTTAGCTGGCTTACGAACCGGCCATTCCGGAAGAATTCCCACGAAAACATTCTCCGCACAAACACCTCCCGTGTGGCTCGAACCTTCGACCTCCCCGTCCCGAGGTGGACTCCCCGTCCCGAGGTGGACGCCTTAACCACTAGACCACGGCGACGGATATCCTTTATTTATTTATCCTTTGTTGAACGTTTATGCAAAATGAGACCATGTACAATGATTCTGAGGACATATGTAGTTATAACAAGCGATCTTTGACCGATGTTTTGCTTAGTGCGGTATAGTGAAAAGCGGTTGGGTTATATGAACTTTTGTTGGACTTACCATATAAAGTATATAGTGCATATGTTGGGCTATTATCGACGATTGTTTTAAGCACCTGTGGATCTTGCCTTGTGCATGTATTCCCATGGACCGAGACTTTGGAAGAGCCTTCATGGAGGATGAAGTGAAGAAATGTTTGTGAAATGTTTAAGTATCTTGAGAGCCTACGCCATGATAAGGAGAACATTAGTGTTTATTTCAGGCGGGGTGATCATGTGATGAATGTTTACGCTATAAAACAGATTGCAAATGGCGGCGCCCAGAAATGAGCAGGGTTTTATGCATTTTTTCAGCATATTACTTTTGTTTTACACTATTTTATGTACGCCATGTTCCGACGATCAATTTATCGCAACCGCCGGTGAATAGCGCTTCCATTTTGGCCGTGTCATTCGACCCTGCAGAGCATTTCGAGATGAGGGATGTTTATGTCGGTCAAAGCACATCCCTCGACTCAAAATTTTCTGCAGGTCTTGGAGCGAACGACTCAAATGCAAAAATACCTGCTCATTCTTGGGCGCCGCCATTTACAATCTGTTATACTGTGTAAATATTGATCCCATGATCACCCTGTATGGTTACTGTAATTTGAGCCCGTTTGGAGAGGAGCCATGTGATTTCATGGTGTTCAGGTGGGGAATCCCGTGACCAATGTTTTCGATCTTATGTCAGAACAAGATGGCTGCGCCCAGGTATTTTTGCTTTTTTTTCACCTACTCTTGCTAAACATTGGTCGCGTGTTTCCCCTGTCTGGTCTTTACCCTAACTTCTAGGCCAATCGAGGCCCTCATAAACATTGAATCCAATCCAGTCTGGGAATGGCATCATGATAGGAATATATAGATACATATACAGGGGGTATAGCAGGAATGTTCAAGCACAATTTGATTGAAATGTTCAAGGCACATGTGAAGCACAATTCTAAAGACAGATGAAACGTTTTTTTAATGAACCGCATTCGAACAAAGCAAACAAAGACATATACAATAAAAAGCGGTACTTAAGCATGCGATAGACAAAGCATACCATCATGTTCTATTAATAGTTTCTGTTTAAACTGTATAAACTTCTGTTTATTCCTATTAAGATATGCAGTGTTAATTAATTCCAGTATCTTTGTCTTAAAGCTTAAACGGAATCTTATCATCTTTTTCATCTATTTGTGTCAAAACATGAATAGTTGTGTCGCTCTCAAATTGAATTCACCCGCTTGCTAGATATTAACATCACTGTAACGCATCAATTTCTAGAAACCATTGTGACAAAAGGATAAATTGCTTTTGATAAGCAATTTATCCTTTTTATCACAATGGTTTATAAATGCTGTTTTGAATAAAATTTAGTTGTATAGGCCTATGTTGTTTTGTCCCTTGCTGTTGCTTTCAATTTTGTTCGATTGTCAATTCTCAAATGGGATAATGGGTTTTGTAGATTTAAGTCAAAATTAGAGCAAATCCGGTCTCTATAAAGTATTGTCATAAGAAAACATCTCATCCGCATCAACATACGATACTAGTCGATAAAAATCGTGTGAGTAAGAGGAATATGTGGTGAAAAAAGAAACGAGAGAAAAAAAAAAAGAAAAAAAAATTCTCCTCCCGAGTAACATCGTCTCTAGCCACAACAATTGTTTCCAAACCATATTTGCCTGTAATGCTTGGCTGTTCGTCTACTTTATACTATTGTTCGAAGAAAGTTTTCTGATAGCCTGAATTCGAAAAGCGTACCATACAGTGAGCATGTATTTATGGATCCAAAAGAAATAAGTGAAGGGCATCTCTATGTCGAGTAAAGAAAGCATGGCAAAGCATAACAAACAAAGCTATTTATGTCACATACGTACACAATCCATTCATATATTCGAAGCGGTTATATACAATTAAAAAGGCGCAACATCAATATCAAATTACAAGGACTATACCGATGAATACGATAGTTTAACCGTTAAAAGATACTCGACGATTGAAAGATTGCAAGTAAAGCAAGGTCAAAAAGATATGGCCATAAAAGCATGCTCTATGCAGAAACACCCGAACAATTATGTTCTCTGATTGGTTTATATCGAATTAACACTTGGACATCATTCATTTAGTACTCACTTTTTCAAACTAAGTCATATATTGACAACGGTGTTAAATAGCAAATATTAGCGAGAGAAATTGTGATTTTTAATTAATATTGTTCAATGATTTCTAACAACAAAATGAGATTGAAGAAAGTAAAACATACCATAAAGCGTTACGAGCAATGCTTATTTTTTTTTTTGCGACAATTATCACGTGCGTTGTAGAAACAAACAAGCAAAACATGCGAATCAACAGTTATATACAAGCAACATGCAAACAATGGAAAGCGATATATAAAGCTGGCAAAAAGCGTCTTCTTTCCCAAAGCTTGCGGTACACGGCTGACATTGAATGGCGGTTAGACAAGGCACAATCTGAAAATATAAGGAAGAAAAAGATGTAGATAACATTCACAATTTATTCATTTGTTCCTGTTCACCCCAATCTAAAACCCGTGGTGATATGTTAACAATAATTCGCAGAATTATGGCGGAAACATTTGAATGGATAAGGCCGTACGTAGATAATGCATAGGCTTACACAATACCACAATTTTCGTTTACTCCGTTTTGTTATCTTGTTTGCGTGTAAGGGTTTTAGGTCATATCAACATAATTCTAGTTTAATTATCATACCCGGCTAAGCATGGATGGATAATGGCATTTCTTAATACGATAAAACTGGTAGAACCATCGGCATTTCGTTAGTCGGCAGGTAGAGTTCTCTCTCTTTCTTAATTCAAACAACAGAAGATGAAGGCCCTATGTTTATACGAATTCGTGTATTTCTTTCTTAGTCTTTCTATGCAAGATGGCCTAAATAGTACTTGCTAAGGTCCAAAGTATGCTCATGAAAAATCTACTAAACAACTGAATGAAAAAGTTCCCCCTTTGTCCAGAATGTCGCTCTTTTTGTCAGAATCCTTTTGATGCAAAGGCCCTAGCAGTTTTCGATAGTACGTACATGTTCTAACAGCGTTTTTGTAAGTTTCTTTGGAAGTCAAACATAAGTATAAACCATAAATATTTACAAACTATAGCTACAATCCTATACAGCATAACTGCTGGCAATATTTGATAATCGACAAAGTCATACATGTTGAACTAAAATACAGTATCGCCTTATATCATGATCTTTTGGTTCAAAAGCGATACTTTCTAACTGTTGTTGCCATGTAAACTTAATTCTAAGTCACCTGACCTAAATCAGAAATACCACATTTAATGAATTAACAATAACTTAACCCTTTACCAAACCCCAAATTTTGGGCTGTCCCAATTTCAAAGAGTTTGCAGAGGACATTTCAAAATGGGATGAAATTGAAAAAGAATCTTCTGATAAGACGGAAAACACTGTGGGAAAAGGAGAAATTGCTCGTTAAGAGCAATTTCTCCTTTTCCCACAGTGTTTTCCAGAGTCGTCTGCAACAAACTGGTCAACTGTCGTTATTCTTTGGTAATGGGTTAAGAACTAAAGATTCTGTTTTTCCAGAACCCGAATCGCCGGTAGAAAAATTCACAGCTTGTAAACAAAGGTTAAGCTTTTGTGGTAGCCGGTGTGGTACTCGACTGGCCCAACACATAGTCTAATAACTTCGCCCACATGTTCGTGGATATAAGAGAAGGATTAAGGTTATCTGACCATTTAGGTGCGGGCGTCGTCGGTCCGGGAGCAGGGGCAGCCGTGGGCGCCGGCGTGGGCGGGGCCGTGGGCGGGGCCGTTGGAGCCGCGGGCGGTTTCGTCTTGCCCGGTGTCGGGTTCGACGGGTTGTTGTTCGAGTTCCAGTTCCAGCTCCAAACGTCGGCGTTTGCCTTCACGACGGGAGCCGGGGCCGTGGTCTGGTAGACCGGAGGCGCCGGTCCCTGTCCTTGTCCCTGTTGTGGGGTGTTGGACTGGTTGTAGCTCATTCCGTTGTTGTTGTTGACCCAATTCGATCCTCCGGACGGTTGGCCCCACTGCTGCCAGCCGCCGCTGCCCCAGTTGGTCCCGGCGGAGGATGAGGAGGAGGAAGATCCGCTGGTACCAGTGCCCTTCTCTTGCCACCAGTTTCCGGATCCACTTCCCTGGCCGCTTGAGCCCCAACCGTTGTTCGATGTTTGACCCCATCCGCTGCTGGATCCCGATCCCCAGCCGCTGTTTGAACTGGTTCCCCATTTGTTGTTGTTCGACCCTGATCCCCAGCCGCTGTTTGAGCTAGATCCCCAGCCGTTGTTTGAACTAGATCCCCAACCGTTGTTTGAGCCAGATCCCCATCCGTTGTTTGAACCAGACCCCCAGCCATTGTTTGAACTAGAACCCCAGCCGTTGTTTGAGCTAGATCCCCAGCCCTGACCACGTGATCCGCTGGTGCCACCTCCGAGCAACGAACTCAGTAACGACGAACCTCCGCCGAGTGCGTTGCCTAGGACGCCACCCAATCCTCCGAGCGCCCCACCCAATCCGCCCTGACCCCATGGTCCACGTGTCGCCGTGTTGCCTGCCAACCACGGGTCCATGGTAACCGGACCACCAGGGCCTCCCTCGGGACCGGCAGGTGCTGAAAGTTTAAAGAAACCATAGTTAGTCCGGTACAAGGTAAGAGGCACTTTTGTTCGCTTAATCTCTTTCTCTCTCTCTCTCTCTCTCTCTCTCTCTCTCTCTCTCTCTCTCTCTCTCTCTCTCTCTCTCTCTCTCTCCTCCTCCTCCCTCTCTCTCCTCTCCTCTCCTCCTCCCTCCTCCTCTCTCTCCTCCCTCCTCCTCCTCCTCCTCCCTCTCCTCCCTCCCTCCTCTCTCCTCTCTCTCTCTCCTCTTCCTCCTCCTCCCTCTCTCCCCTCTCCCTCCTCCTCCCTCCTCCCCTCCCTCTCCTCCTCCCTCCCTCCCTCCCTCTTCCCCCCCTCCCTCTCCTCCCCTCCCTCCTCTCCTCCTCCTCCCTCCTCCCTCCTCCTCCTCTCTCTCCTCCCCTCCTCCTCCTCCTCCTCCCTCCCTCCCTCCTCCCTATTTCTCTCTTCCTCTCTTCCTCTCTTCTTCTCTCTTCTCTCCTTTTATTTCACATCAATAGGAACGAGACAAAGAGTCAAAGACGTCGTTGATATTTAAACTTACGATATACAACTTTTTATGCAAATTGAGTGGGTGGTGCATTCTGAAACACACGAGTCGTAAATCTACCTTTTCCTATAGCAAGAATCTTCTTTATAAACCAATCATATATTTATATTTATATTATCAAAATTTTCTATCTAAAGAGGCACCAATAGAAGATACTGTCTATTATTGCTTTGTAAAGTTTGGGCAGCCCAAACAAAGCAAAGGCAAGAAAAGAAATACGAATTCGATGTTCTTTAAATTTGGTTGGGTGTCGTTTTACCATAGACTTTTAGGGAAAGGGACTAATGCAAATTAATCGTTCATGTGAGTTTAATGTTCATATCTCATCACCATGTTTTTATTACCGTTATAAAATTGAAACAATACGGAACTTTCTAGGCTTGCCCAGTATTACACATAACAAATGGTTGGGTAAATAGAGAATAGATGGTTCGTGTCGTGAATAGGAAATGTTATCGGGCAAGGCTTAGGAAAATTATCCGGTGAGCCGAAGGCGAAACGGATAATAATCCGAAGCCGAGCCCGATAACTTTTCCCTTTAAAGACACCAACCATCTATTCTATTTATCCTGTTACCTTTATATATTCTTTCAAACAAATAAGATGTAAATAAAACACGAGAAAGAAGGAAAAATATGTAGAGAATGATGTAAATACGACGTCATTTCGTTCTTATGACGTCATGATTTGTCGCGTGGATGTGTTATATGGTTAGTGCCGGATATCACAAATGTTATACGGCTCCTTGTTATCGGTCCCAAAATAACACTAGTGACAGGATAAGTAGGAAATATACCTATCTTTCAGAATTATAGATATACCTATCTATCAGAACAGAGCTGCATAAAGTAAATTGGCGGCTAGCCGGTGATCTAACCTGTTTCCTCATCAAAATTAAGCAGACATCTTAAGTTTTGGAAAGCAGACACAAAAATCTAGTTTCAGAAAATTACCCAAAAGTCTAAAGTTACTTTGTAAAAGTATAATTCATTCAGGAAGCGTCAAAATATCTGATACCTATCATGCAACAGTGCAGCTGTTGTACAGTAATAGAGAAATCTAATTTCAGCTTCCAAATTCCCCCATATCTGTGAACAAGCACCTTTAACAAGCAATTGTTTTGTTACATCTACTGGTATCTACAAAATATCTGATACCTATCATGCAACAGTGCAGCTGTTGTACAGTAATAGAGAAATCTAATTTCAGCTTCCAAATTCCCCCATATCTGTGAACAAGCACCTTTAACAAGCAATTGTTTTGTTACATCTACTGGTATCTACAAAATATCTGATACCTATCATGCAACAGTGCAGCTGTTGTACAGTAATAGAGAAATCTAATTTCAGCTTCCAAATTCCCCCATATCTGTGAACAAGCACCTTTAACAAGCAATTGTTTTGTTACATTTACTGGTATGTACAAAATATCTGATACCTATCATGCAACTGTACAGCTGTTGTGCAGTAATAGAGAAATCAGATTTCAGCTTCCAAATTCCCCCACATCTGTGAACAAGCACCTTTAACAAGCAACTGTTTTGTTACATCTACTGGTTTTTAGCCAACCGCTTTCTCGCTGTATGACAAAAAGAGTGCAATATTTTATTCTAATGAAGGACTAAGTGTCGGTTTATTATTATACAGTGACGGTATTAATTGCCAAAACGACCCATTATCAACTGTAAAGGCATCCTTTTATTTTCTTATGAAGTTTCCCATTAAGGAAATGGTGTGGTTAATTGGCGTGTTAATTGGCATGGCGAGCGTGCGGCGTGCGAGTGCGTTTTGTTTATGACATCCCTGTTTAAACTAACCAGTTCCAACGGCAGATATCATGCACATATAGATGGAAAAAATGAAGATAGAAAGGCGCCATAAATCTTTAATGAGACACCCTATCTAGGCATATGCATTGTTCGTGTTTTAAAGGCACATGTAATGAGACTAATGCTTTCTCAAACTACTGTTTATCATTCGGTAAACCTTTTGGTCAGATTCAATTAGGTATCATAAAAAAGCCGTCTGCACAACTTAAACATGAAAACAAATGAGAAATTAACCAGATACGCCATATTGATAATTCAGATTGCCTGATTCTTAACCTCTGACTTGGTCACATGATACACACATATTTGAACCGACCAATCAGAGCTTGTTATTTTAGATATGTAAACAAAAAGATTGTTGATAAAAATGATTGAATTTGAGAAAAGAATATTTCAAGCACAAAGTAATCTATGTTAAAGGAGTTTATCAAATAGGGTCTCACTGCATTCATTAAATGGTTTTAACATAATAAAATAACTCTATATATTTTTTCGGTAATTGATTTGTACTCATATCCTTTCATGTGTCATTAATACCTTAAACTAAGGACGGAACATTTATAATCCGGTCTTGCTATTAATAGTTTTTGTACAACGTCTTATTTAAGTCTTTCATTGAACCCATGGTATGCAACTGGCATATAAAAGCCGGTTCTTTTATACCGTTTAATGCCATAAGTTGACTATGAATGTCTCTAACTAATGTATATTGCATGCATTACACCATGGTATGTTAACCAAGTGTTACTAAGCACACAAAGTACTTCATTCATGTCATGTGTCATGCATATTCCATTCTCAAAGCGCACGTTCCGTGTTATCTGTATGTAGATTAACCCATTACCAAACAATAACAACATTTGACCAGTTTTTGCAGACGACTCTTGAAAGCATGGTGGAAACAGGAGAAATAGCTGTTAACGACCCTATCAGTAGATGTTTTTTCAATTCATCATATTTTGAAATGTCGTCTGCAAATTCTTTCATTTTGGGACAGTCGAAAATTTGGCGTTAGGTAAAGGGTTAAGAGCACAGGAGGAGGAGGAGGAGGAGAATGAGGAGGAGGAGGAGGAGGGGGAGGAGGGAGAAAGAGGAGGAGGCGGAGGAGGAGGAGGAGGAGGAGGAGGAGAAGAAGAAGAAGAAGAAGAAGAAGAAGAAGAAGATTACATGAAGGCGGTTAAAAAAGCTTATAAAGGAGGTTACGTTACTCATATGATGCTTACCAGCTAGAGATGGGTCAAGTCTTACGAACTTAGATCTGATGTCCGTGTAATAGATGGTGAGGTTAACGACAACAGTGGCTCTGAAATATGGGGAAAGAAATATAACATCAAATTGGAAACAATGACCTTAAATGGACTATCACACATATTGTTTTCTGTTATTTACAAGCATTAAAAAGGCGATTATGATACGTTCGTTCACTAAACGAAGTAAAAGATTAAATTTCTTAAATTCAAAGTTGCTGGGAAGCTTCCTTGTAGTTTTAAAAGTTGATAAAGGCTTTCGCCAATTTGCCGAGTCCACAAATGGTCGAAGAATCGCTCTCTGATACATCCTGCTGGCGTCATATGACTACATATTCAATGAACGGTTTAAAGCCATACTTGCGTTCATTTACACTTAAATTATGAATGATCTAGAAAAATTAAGTCAAAAGTGTATTAAATTCCCTTTTACAGAGGAATTAAGACTGCTAAGACTGTTGAATTAAGCACGTTCACATGACGCTTTTAAAAAAGTGAATTATATACGGTTTGTTAACAATTAACGTTAAAACAAGGTTAGTCGAGAAACGTTGGGAACCAATAAAACCCAAGAAATTTTCAATTATGAAAATTCAAGTAATTGATATTGGATAAATGACAGTATTTATATTTGTTTCACGTGATTTTTCTAAACAGCACTGATTAATCAGAGCGCCTCTTGCTATTTTAGATGGTACTCGAATGTAAACAATGAATTTAAATTGGTTGGCAACACATTTGTAAAAATAGCACTTTGAAAAATAGATAATAAATAGTGCAGTCGTTATATTGTAATGACCCTGTGGTTTTTCGCTATGATTCAACATATTCTGTCATAATTCATAACTCATATTACCCAGTTTTGCAGTTTTTCTGAGCGCTAGTATGCTTTTAAATGAATGCTAAAGTTTCCCCACAACAAATCAGATTTTAGATAATGTTTGAATTCAGTCCATAAGATGGTTTCTAAATGCTATAATGGATGCTTTAACTTTGCCAAATTACAACTCGTATTTTAGATAACTGATTCATTTCATAGAAGGATTTCCAAGCGCTTGAATGATGCTTTAGATTTGCTTTATCCCATATAATATCTAAGAAAAGGTTTAAATTAAGTTTGAATTTTCATTCAAACGATTTAATAAATACTTCGAAATTGCCCCTTAATAAACCATATATAAGGAACCGATTGAATCTATTCCATAGAAGGGTTTATATACGCTTTAATGAATACTTCAAATTTGCCCCTAAATAAACCATATATAAGGAACCGATTGAATCTATTCCATAGAAGGGTTTATATACGCTTTAATGAATACTTCAAATTTGCCCCTTGATAAACCATATATAAGGAACCGATTGAATCTATTCCATAGAAGGGTTTATATACGCTTTAATGAATACTTCAAATTTGCCCCTTGATAAACCATATATAAGGAACCGATTGAATCTATTCCATAGAAGGGTTTATATAGGCTTTAATGAATACTTCAAATTTGCCCCTAAATAAACCATATATAAGGAACCGATTGAATCTATTCCATAGAAGGGTTTATATAGGCTTTAATGAATACTTCAAATTTGCCCCTTGATAAACCATATATAAGGAACCGATTGAATCTATTCCATAGAAGGGTTTATATACGCTTTAATGAATACTTCAAATTTGCCCCTTAATAAACCATATATAAGGAACCGATTGAATCTATTCCATAGAAGGGTTTATATACGCTTTAATGAATACTTCAAATTTGCCCCTTAATAAACCATATATAAGGAACCGATTGAATCTATTCCATAGAAGGGTTTATATACGCTTTAATGAATACTTCAAATTTGCCCCTTAATAAACCATATATAAGGAACCGATTGAATCTATTCCATAGAAGGGTTTATATACGCTTTAATGAATACTTGAACATGCTCAATGATATATGCTTTCTATAAGACAACTTTTGAATTAAGTCCATAGGACGATACCAAAGCGCTTGAATGAATACAAAATATATCTAAAATAAAGTATATGACAGAAAATGGAACAAGTTTGTTTAAGCATTTTATATATATATAAGATTGAATAGAAAGAGGTACTGAACCAAAGAATACACTCTTCTTTTTACTATAGCATTTCAAAAAACATTTTTGAAAAAAAGGGTGATACAATCCAATGTAACATGTAAATCATTTTTCTTTGGTTTTGTAAATATAATATATATTTAGTTGTATTGTACCATGCGTTGTGTAAAATTGTGGGAATGCGTTATGGACAAACGATGAAATTACTTACATAAATTGAAATTTCTCAGGCATCATAGTTTCGGGACAGTAACAAAACACAGACGCACAAAAAATCACTTACATAAATTGAAAATTCTCGGACATCATCGTCTCGGGACCGTACCAAGACACAGACGCACAAAAAATCACTAACATAAATTGAAAATTCTCGGACATCATAGTTTCGGGACCGTACCAAAACACAGTCGCACAAAAAATCACTTACATAAATTGAAAATTCTCGGACATCATCGGCTCGGGACCGTACCAAAACACAGACGCAAAAAAAATCACTTACATAAATTGAAAATTATCGGACATCATATTTTAAGGACCGTACCAAAACACAGACGCACAAAAAAATCACTTACATGAATTGAATAATCTCGGACATCATAGTTTAGGGACCGTACCAAAACACAGACACACAAAAAATCACTTACATAAATTGAATATTCTCGGACATCATAGTTTCGGGACCGTACCAAAACACGGACACGGAGTCTTTGTATGAGTTATTCTGGTGGGTGACAGTGTCACTTCGTCCAAGACATTTCAGTGTTTTAGAGCTGGCGTCCTTGCTATAGAAGATGCCAGTGGGCCAATCCTTGGCGCCTTCCTCAGCCGCCACCATCATAAAGCCTTTGAAGGGTGGTCCCCATAGCGTCACTGAAATAGAAAAGGTTATCCCAAATATGTATAAATACGCCGTTGTAGTCTAAAAATAGGTTGGCTATTCCTTCTGATGTATTTTTTCATTGCGTCACTGAAATATAAAAGGTATTCCGAAAATATGTATTCCTACGCCGTTTTTCATTGCGTCATTGAAATATAAAAGGTTATCCGCAGAAATGTTTTCATACGCCGTTTTTCCATTGCGTCACTAAAATATTAAAGGTAATCCGAAGAAATGTTTTCATACGCCGTATTAGTCTGAAAATTGGTTGGTTATTCCTTCTAACGTATTTTTTCATTGCGTCACTGAAATTTTAAAAGGTTTTCCGAAAAAATGTATTCATAGGCCGTTTAAGTCTGAAAATTGGTTGGTTATTCCTTCAAATGTATTTTTTCATTGCGTCACTGAAATCTAAAAAGGTTTTCTGAAAAAATGTATTCATAGGCCGTTGTAGTCTAAGAATAGGTTGGCTATTCCTTCTCATGTATTTCTTCATTCGTGCGTGATCATGTAATCAATATACATTGTAGTTTGTTTATATGTTAGAATAAGCAATGTCCAAGATAACTGCCCTTGTATTGGGAGGGGACGTAGGGGGGAGATTGGGCTCGAAAACGGATAGAGTTAGTAACATATAGCAATTTGTTCTATCTTAAACTTTCCTGAGCCTTCGAAAACAAATATTTTAATCATTTTCAGTCATATGTTTTCCCTTTAGTTGAAGACTAACGTTAATTGATTGGTACAGCCGATCATTTTCGATCATATCTAAGTTGGTTTTCACCGCCATCTGTGAGTAACGCTTTTTTGTTGAACAGTTTCGTTCTGACTCTTTGTTCTGGTTGGACATTTTAACCAAAACTGGTGCAGAATTACGGAGAGAGGCGAATAGGGGTTTGGCGATGTCCGTTATTAATCGTAACTTCTCTGCAATCCCCGGCACAAGCCGGTAGATATACCTCGTAGGTAGCTTATGAATACACAAGAAATCTTGAAGGAAATTCGGCTTATTTCCGCCGGATTACACACTTGATTACAACATCAAATATAGGCACTAAATTTTTACGGTAAAATATCACAATTGAATGTGTTGTTTATTTACTAATATCATTTAAGATTATCATATCAACACATATGTGTTTCACTTTTTCTAAATCGTTTCTACTCGGCGATCCACGGCTTGTGCCGGGGATTGCCGAGTAGATACGATTACAAACGGTCATGCCCTTCGTCGCCGTCATTTTGCCGGACTACTTTCAAAACAAAATTGCTCCCCATTACCTCCGAAGTAATTTTAAGAAATGGCAGACGAGTCCCGAGTGATTGGCGTTGTCCGTTATATAACCGAGGACTGCCGAGTGCAGACTAGTCCGACAGCCGACCTTTGACATTTAATTGTCGAACTGACGTACTAACTAGACAGTTATGTTCCTATTTTGTTTTCTGGCCACACACTCATTCACGACTTTCACCTTGCGTCATCACCAAAACAAACCCTTCATTTAGCAAATAACATGTATTAACTTAAACCCTTACAAAACAATAACGACGTGGACAATTTAGGCCGGGGTTCAGTGTCTTTACCCACCAATCATCCGTTACATACAAAATCCTCCGCCAACACTAATTTACCCATCAGCTGTCATAGTGGCAGTATCTTTATGACAGCGTTTATTCTCTTATATCTATTAACCCGGACCGGAGTGATGACACACGTCCGCGGTTTTATAACGTGATAAATAGTCCGTCAGCATCTACGTCACGAGTACATTCATTCATGAGAAATTTGTAAGCGTTAAGCTAGACTGGGAACCGGTCTTTCATCTATCGAATATAGAGACCGGTACGGTACACATCTACCAAGCAGAAATGAAGCTGGTAACGAAAGAAAGGTAAAAAGCATAGGATATTTTGGAACGTTGCATTCTGACCAATCCAAATATCATTTAGAATTTGTAGGCTGCCCGTTGTCTATGAACCAGTTGAGCGTGAAGCGAGCTCCATATTGTATGACTACGCGACGCGAACCGCTTCCGGTTGCCCAAAAGAAGTGCCTATAATATCTAAGTTCGTGTTACTCGGCATGAGAACAAAATTGTGAAAACCTTTGCGACAAGAGGAGACATTGATCGCGACAAGAACCAATCCTGATAAACACGTCGGTTTCCATTAATTATCACAAAGGAATGTTTTGAGTTGTTTAACATTTGTAGATGCTGTTGTGTTGTTTCCATTATTTTGGTTGAGTCATAAAAAAACCCAAAATGGTTAAAGCAAAGAAACACCAAGAAAAGCAAATTCACTTTTAAATTACTGTCATGAATGAGAAGGAAATGTTTTTCATAAATATGATATAAATCAAAGTCATTTTCTACTTCAAAGTTGTTGTTGGTTTCGACAACAGTCAAAGTACTTTCCTTTCTGGTATGTGGAACAGTTCATCAATGAACCCCACTGTTTAACATTTTCCACGATACTAATCATTTTCATTTGTTGCAGTAAACAGTAATTTATCATGGACAATTTCCTGTTTTACAAAACGTTTTCTACACTTTAATAGAACATATGTGTTTTCTTCTTATTTTAACATGGAGTTTAAAAAGGAGTCACAGGGTTGCAGGGTTATTATAGTCTAGAACTGAGGATCTTACGAACCCTCCCCTAGTGGGTTTAACCCTTTCCAAAACAATAACGAGATTTGACCGCTTTGTTGCAGACGACTTTAGAAAACATTGTGGGAGAAGGAGAAATTGCTCGTCACGAGCAATTTTTCCTTTTACCGCAATGTTTTCTGCTCTATCAGAAGATTATTCCCCAATGTCATCTCATTTCGTATGCAAACTCTTACAATTTGGGACAGTCAAAATTTGTTCTTTGGGAAAGGGTTGAATCCCGGTGACCAGCATTTGGATTGTCATTAGATAACTGACTGATTTACGGTTTGCTCATGGTTCTATCAAGCTTGACCAGCTCTTATGGACAGCACAGCTCGGGGTCCTACTCCTTCGTTAAAAGCCGCGAAAATCTACATAACCGAGATACGATCGTGGAGGTGTAAATCTAACAATTATGTTATTATCTAATTGTTGACTGTTTGATATTTTTCAGAATAGAATCTGTCAAAACGTTTAGTACAAATAGTGTTTGCTGAATTAGTGAACCAACGTGACAACGAAATACCTTTGTAAAAGAAATTGACTTCACATTGCCATGTGGGTGACGGTGCCCAAGATGGCGTTTCATTATGTTTTAATTTCATTCAATTTACATGCTATTTTACGCTAACACGACGGGGTTTTTACAAGCTTTGTTGGCTTGTCATTCTATGCAAGATTTGTTGGTTTGTCATCTTATGTCGCTGTCTTTGTTTTACTCTTAATACCATATATTGTACTCATTCAGAACTACATACGTGTGGTTCAAACAACGACCTTTTCTGAAGACCACTGCAGAAAACTTCTTTATAACATGTGAATTAGGAACGTTTGGCCGTCTATATACATGTAGTGTGCTTTCGACACATTCTAATAATTTGTTCATAATTGTTTCAAAATGAAGTATAGGATAAGCGGTAAAGTTAATAACTATACGTATATTATTCATGAGATATAGTTAACCGCCTGTCATGAAATACCGCTATCGTTTTTGTCTTTGTTCGAAAATAGAATAAGTTTTCGAGACTTGCTAATGTTGACAGCAACATCGGACAAAACGAGTGCAACAACAACCCTCTTTATATATGATTTTGAATCGAACAATTTATTGTGATAAAATGGGAAAAGAGGTCCAGTGTATCGTTTTACTAAACAACTAACGGATAACCTTTTCTTAGTAAAGACTGACATACATGGAAAGCATCATAAATAACAGTAATGTATTGTAATGTTGTGAAACGTCTCGGAGAGACGATTTCGATTTCAATTATGCGTTACTTTGCAATGATGCTTATCTCACTATTGAAATAAGGTGGGAAGGTTGTTTGGAAGATGCTGCTTATGCACATTCTTGGGGTAAACTGTTTAGAAAGACTCTACCCTGCTTTCGATACTTATTTACACACAGTGTCAGTTCGCGGGTCTCGGCGTATGGTAAGCTTTTGTATTCTAGACAGTAGGCGAATTGTAGCCAATAAAAGACGCCGGTCCTGTTAAACGTTGTCACGAGTCTACCTCCAGATTTCGTATTATTCATTTATTTCATGTTTAAAATTTAATTTTAGTAGATTTAATTGGGTCATCGCGCCCAACGAGTGATAAATCACGTGGAAGCTGTCGTTTAATGTCATGACTAGGCTGGTGTGTCTTATAACTTACTACCGTGTACTAGGAACACATTGGACCAATCAGAATTCAGAGTTATTGAACTGCATTGAACTGGTGTTCTTTTTAAATCTTAATCAACGTCACATAATAAGTATTAATCTACTCTTTATTTGTGTTTCTTTTGTATTATTTTTCTTGCAAATATACAAGATCGATTTATGCTTACCCTATATACTATATCTGGATTAATGTTGAAAGTCAAAAATGGATATATTTTAATGCTCATCATCCAGTGTCTGTAGACACCCCCATGATATCATTAGACCTACATCTCGATGGGAGAGACACTGGCAGATGAGAAGGTAGAAATATGAATTTATATTTTAATGCAACAATTTTTTTTTTAATATCTAAATATCTTAAAATTCAATGGTATATCTATATTATTCCCTTCCACTTTACGTGTAACTTTGAATCTTCAATTGAATCGTTTCATATTTCATGTTGTACATATTGTACCTGAGAGATTAAAGAATTGTTCTGTTCTGTTTTGTTTTGTACTGCTATTGAGTTCGTCTCGGAATTCAGCTGGACCATTTGTTCCCTTACATATAAAGTAAGTTGAGATGCATAACGATTTGATACCTTAACCCTAAAATCAATGACTTTCATTCTCGTTTCCTTCAAAATATGTTTGTTTGATTGGTTTATAAACTTGGCGTCAACAATTTTTCAATTAGTTTGTGATGCCTGGCTCATCGATGGAGGACAACCCCTACATGACTGCGCATAATTTACTTTAAACATATTTTGTTGCCAAATTCTTTTTTCAGTGAATTACAAACACAAAATATACAACTAATGGCAAAATGGTATGGCCACAAGCTCTCACAACTTTAGAATTGGCCATTCCCTTTTGGAAGACTTTGAAGGCATCGGTAGTAAAAGAAACCGGTGGCTAAAGGAAAATTGCTCATTATGAACAATTTATCCGTCTTAAAGTCATCTTCTACATCCGATACAAGAGATGACGGAGTAAAGGTTTAAAGATAATGTGGTAAAACGCTTTTTACAGAACGTGTTCCTTATGAGTTGTTGTCAAAAATACATACACATGTATATAATATATGCATTAAATTCTATAGTTGAAAAATGTCTTTATGTCTTTAAATGTGCTGCATGAAGGGAGATGAATGAACACGATATATGATATTTATGAATTTTTACATTTTTTATTTGTTTCCAAAGCAACGCATTGAAAAGGATTGTCTTTAGTTGTCAATCATTTTGTATATTCACATAGCACCTTTTTGTAATTGATCCTTTGGTCACAGCGGTTTCTTTTAAGTCCTCTTCTATTTCTGATACAAGAAATGGCGGTATAAAGGAGTAAAGATTTAACCCATTACCAAACAATGGCGACATTTAACCACTTTGCTGCAGACAACTCTGGAAAACATAGTGAGAAAAGAAGAAATTGCTCGTGACGAGCAATTTCTCCTTTTCCAACAATGTTTTCTGCCCTATCAGAAGATTATTTTTCAATTTCATCAGATATTGAAAAGTCGTCCACAACTTTTTTCAATTTGGGACAGACGTAAATTTGGCGTTTGGTAAAGGGTTAAACCGGACCGGAAGCGGAATCCAAAAACAAAAATCCAATACGGATCAGAGAAACGATTTTGCTAAGCCAAGAAACGATTTCGGGTCAAGCCAAACAAAGTAAACAAGGTAAACAATGTAAACAAGGTAAACAAAGGTAATGCTGTACAATGAACCAAAAGACTCACCATCAATTGGTCGATCTGGTCGGAACACATCAGAGCTCGTCGTGATGTTGTACAGGCCCAGGGCTTTCGTGGGGAACACTTTCCGGTACGTGTGTGGATGAATATGACGCGGGGTCATGTAGAAACACGCCTCCTGAGGGGTGCCGTTCGGCTTTCCGCCAACATGGTAGATCAAACAAAGTAATCCCAGAATTAAAAACCGCATGTTTGTTTCTCCGCGCCTGTTTTTGCAAACAAATAACGGTTTAACTATAAGTTATTGTGCACCAACCGCACAGTGTCTCCTTCTTTTAAAAGTTACCTTAGTATCTTATTTATTGTTTTCAATTCTCGAAAAGAATTCCGTTAACGAATAAATAAATACAAATAGAAAGCACTTTATGATCAAATTCCCCGGAGAATTCGACGGTAAAACTATTCGTTGACTCTCGATGTTATTGAGGAAGAGCGCGCATGTCAACTGGTCGGTGTGTCGAGGCTCACCGATTGCTGTGTTCTCGCGAGATTTCGCGATACATCACCGTCGTCACGGTCCATTGAACACCTTCAGCCTCAATTTCCTATACAGAGTTATCGTTCGTACCTCACGGATACTGATAAATGTGGGAGCGTAGCGGGAACCAATGAACTCGGGTAGAGATTGCACCAGGCCCCGGTTTCACGAAACGACTTAAGTCGCTTATTTTGCTTAAAACTCAGTTTCTGACTCAACTTCCTGTTGGAACTGAGATTTTTGCTAAGTTGCGTTTCACGAAAAAACTAAGGCTAAAAAACTCAGCTTGAGTCGCTTATTCTGAGTCAGCCCGCACCCTGACTTAAGTTTTTGTCAGAGGCAATTTGAGCAGACATACGTTATCAAATAAGAAGAGGTACTCGGTCATTGGAAAAGCAAATTGTGCAGAGTTGGTAGTGTCCCTCACAAAGGTTTGGAAGGCTAATAAGCCAGAGAACCCAAGACCATATATTTGTACTTAACCAAAGAAAATGGGTCTACAAGTATCTGATAATACTTTGATCCATGATCAGATTAAAACAGTTACGTTAAGAATTCATCTTTTGACGTTCAAAACGTTTTGATAAGACAATAAATCTTTATAGCATTCTGAAGAAGATTCAAGCTTACACATACCATCATCATGATCAGCAGCATCATCAGCATCAACAACAACAAGAGCAGCAGCATCATCAGCATCAACAACAACAAGAGCAGCAGCATCATCAGCATCAGCAACAACAAGAGCAGCAGCATCATCAGCATCAACAACAACAAGAGCAGCAGCATCATCAGCATCAACAACAACAAGAGCAGCAGCAGCAGCGGCAACAACAACAACAACAACATCGTCATCATCCAAATCGCTGCATACATGTACATGTATAGTATTAACTTTCAGCTGATGTGTTTAGTACATGAACACAAGGACAGATACAGACAAAGTAACATTCGTCTTCAATGTCGAACTGGTTATAACATTGGCATAGTCATCGGTCTCTAGAAAATGTTATTTCTGGCGTATCTGCCCAATAGTTTCCTTATTTGTTATCTTGAAAGTCTTGGTCTCGAGAAAGCTTATCATGTCGAGATATAACCCGTAGACGTGATGACTAGAGCGAGGGAAGGAACAGGAAATTTCTCTTCTATATCATTATTTATCACAATCATGTCCGGCGCTACAATCTATCCTGTTTGTCTCTAGAAAGAAAAGCGATGAGAATTGAAAGTCCCATTTTAGATGAACCCTATGGGAATCGTTGTATGTAGCCTGCAGCGAAAACATTAACAACTGTGTAGTCGTTTTGCGTTTTCTGACATAATTAGAAGTTGGGGGAAATTTGTACTTCAGCACTATACCTCTGTGTAGTCTCTGCATAAATAAGATGACTGATTACCAAACAATGGCGACATTTAACCACCTTTGTTGCACACGACTCTAGAAAACGCTCTGGGAAAAGGAGAAATTGCAACGAGTTCTCATTTCCCACAAGGTTTTCAACTCTATCACAAATCTACTGTCCAATTTCATCACAGTTTTGAATGTCGTCTGCAAACTCTTTCAATTTGGGACAGTCGGAATTTTGGCTTTTGGTAAAGAGTTAAACTGACTCGCACTATGTGGCACATACCACGTGACCATCCTTCCGCAAGAAACGATGCTTATGTCCGAAATGCCTGCATGCCGAAAGCGAATTAACCCTTTACTAAACGCCAAGTTCTCGACTGTCCAAAATCAAAAGAATTTGCAGACGGCATTTCAAAACGAGCTGAAATTAAAGAATAATCTTCTGATAGGACAGAAACATTGTTGGAAAAAGAGAATTTGCTCGTTATGAGCAATTTATCGTTTTCCCTCAATGTTTTCAAGAGTCCTCTGCAACAGACTGGTCAAATGTCGTTATTGTTTGGTAATGGGTTAAACGACTGATCTGTGTCGTTTCTACACACGTATATGGTTAGAATATATTATAATTGTTTGAGTTTGTCTTAAAACATGTGATCCAGTCTCACCCTAGCATATCCGCCCGAGGCGTATTTAATGTACGCACTGCCTACATAAAGAAAGCTTCATTAAGTAACGTTGACTAATTATGTGGTCGACAGGTTTATTGGGTAGAGAGACAGGTCTCGGAAATTCGAGGTCCTCGGTCACTGAAAGAGCATACAGAAGATTATTTTTCAATTTCATCACATTTTGAAATGTCGCCTGCAAACTCTTTCAATTTGGGACAGTCGAAAATTTGTTGTTTTGGAAGGGTTTAAATCGTGCCTCGTAGGAATATAGCTCGTACGACAGGCATCTGTAGCTACCCTGGAAAACGCATAATAAAACGACAAAGGGAAACTGATTGTATAAATATTAATTGTTTCGCATGAAATGTACCTTGAATAAAAGTACAATATTGTTCCGAGACACGTCATTTGGAGCATTTCGGAGAAACGATTCCAATGTTGTGTTAGTTTGCGATAGTATTTAGATCAATATTGAAATAAGAGGATATTTTGGCTTGAAATTACACATATATTGAGCATAAGGTGCTACGTAAAACGTTACGATGGTACGGGAAAGCAATATGTAGAAAATCACGAATAGCATGCCGAAACTCATTAACTCAGACAGTAGCGTTTCAACATTCGGAACACCTCGGCCATTTCTTAAAATAACCTCGGAGGTAATGGGGAGCCATTTTTGAAAGTAGGTCAGCAACGAAGGGCCAATCGTATCTACTCGGCAATCCCCGTAACAAGCCGGGGATTGCCGAAAAGAGCCGATTGACAAAATATGAAACAAAGATGTGTTGATCTGATCATCTTTAATGAAAAGGGTAAAAAACCCATTCAATTGTGATATATAACCAATTTGTGTGTATTCAATAACATATTTAGTGCCTGTGTGCATTTTGCGTTAGCCGCCGGAAATAAGGCGAATTACCCCAGGATTTCTGGTGTATTCATGTACTGCCTACGAGCTATATCTACCGACTTGTTACGGGGATTGCCGAGTAGATACGATTGGCGTTTCAAGCGTTGAATGCAATGATTCAAGACCAGGTAGAGTTTGTTTTGTTTCCAAAGGTCAAGGAACACCAACGGTCTTTAACATCGAAAGAAACAATAAGCACGCCTAATGCCAAAAGCAGTATTGTCAAGATTGTGTTATAATATGTACTTATTGATAGAGATCGATTTTAGTGAAAGGTCACTTGTCCGTTGGAGTATTTTGGACAAGCTGGGCAATACGGACAATTGTTTTCGCCACCTCTCAAAACCCAACACGACACAAACAAACAAGGAGATTGACAGACTCTTTGTTAGACCATATATATATTTATATTTCCCGTTTACCTGTCCCCATAAAACAATGGCGGTATACATAACTGTTTCAATTAATAAACACCACAGCCTGTCATATCAGAGAATGCTAGCTGTCAGCCGTCCGTCCAATGTATGACAGCGTCTCACGTCACATAAGTGTTACATGTCTATTTCTATTTAATCCTTTCCCAAGCAACAAATTTTCGACTGTCCCAAATTAAAAGAGTTTGCAGACGACATTTCAAAATGTGATGGAATCGAACAATATTCTTCAGAAAGAGCAATTTCACTTTTTCCCACAATGTTTTCTAAAGTCGTCTGCAACAAAGTCGTTAAAAGACGTTATTGTTTGGGAAAGGGTTAACCCTTAGAATGCTGGGTAATTTTCTAACAATATATTTTTGTGTCGTCTGCTTTTCAAAACCTTAAATATCTGTTGGGAAAATGTGTACGTGTTACATGTCTATTTCTGTTTAACCCCTAGAATGCTTGGTAATTTTCTAACAATAGGATATTTGTGTCATCTGCTTTTCAGAACGCTAAATTTCTGCTTAATTCAAATACGTGAACGAATTATGTTTTCACCAAACAGCTTTAACCCTTGCAATGCTGGGAAACTTTTTTATAAAGGATTTTTGTGTATTCTACTTTCCAAAACTCTAAATGGCTGTTTAATTTAAATGAGGCAAGCTACTCAGAGTAGCAAACAGGGTAGCTCACTGGCTAGCCGCCAATTAACTTTGCGGCTGTTCTGAATGAAACCTGTTTGAATGAGCATGAAGTCGGTTCTAGCGATATGCGATATTAGGGTTGAATGACGAGCTGCTGAAAATAATTAGCGAAACCATTGACAAAAAAATCGTTTCGGATGATGACCTCTGAACTGTCTAATCAGTGTTGGCACTTGATATTTTTAACCTTTATAGTGATGGAACCAACTTCATGCTTATGCAAACAGGTTCGATCCAGGCCAGCTGCCAAGTAAACTGGCGCCTGGCCTGTGCTCGTGCCTGATTGCTACTCTGACTATCTTTCTTCATCAACACTAATTATATATTTACGGTTTTGGAAAGCAGACGACACAAAAACCTATTTTTAGAAAATTACTCAGCATTCTAAGGGTAAAGGTGTTATCCCTTACAAGAGGACAGTGGTCCATAAAAAGATAGACTGGTTCGTGGCATTAGCTAGTATCAAGTGAACTACTTAACCAGCCTTGCGAATTTCCATTCATAAAATGAAAGTTTGAGTACTGATTAATGTATCCAGGAAGCAGAATCGAAAGGAAACTGCTTGCTTGCTTGCCAAATGAAGTAAAATATGTAAGATAAATCGTACAGGAAATGGCCCTCGACATATTGATATTTACGGTTTTTGAAAGCAGACGACAGAAAAACCTATTTTTAGAAAATTACCCAGCATTCTAAGGGTTAAAGGAGATATCTCTTGCAAGAGGACATCGGTCCATAAAAAGATGGTATTGGTCAATCGTATCAACTCGACAATCCCCGTCACAAGTCGGTAGACATAACTCGTAGGTAGTTCATGAATACACCAGAAATCCTGGGGGAATTCGCCTCATTTCCGGCGGATAACGCACATGGTTACAATATGCACACAGGCACTAAATATGTATTTAAATACACACAACTTGGTTATATACCATAATTGAATGTTGTTGTTTTTTTACTCTTTTCATTAAAGATGATCATATCACACATCTTTGTTTCATATTTTGTGCCGGGGATTTCCGAGTAGATACGATTGCAAACGGACGTGCCCTTCGTTGCTGGCCTACTTTCAAAACGGCTCCCCATGATCTCCGAGGTTATTTTAAGAAATGGCCGAGGTGTTCCGAATGGGAATTGGTAAGTATAAAGTGAACTACTTAACCAGCCTTGCGATTTTCGACTCATAAAAAGAAAGTTTGAGTACTGATTAATGTATCCAGGAAGCAGAATCGAGAAAAACGTGCTTGTTTGTTTGCCAAATGAAGTAAAATATGTACGATAAATCGTACAGGAAATGGCCCTTGACAACATTATTTCATTATACATGGCTTGCGTTGGATGAAATGTAAGCTAAGACAAGGGGGAGAAAAAACGTTTATAACAGGAATGCCTTATTTCACATATACTTCTTGAAAGGTTTAACGCCATGTCAAGAGTAATCAAGTTATTTTACGGCTTTCCTGATTTTCACCAATAATACCCCTTTACCAAACGCCAAATTTTCGTTTGTCCCGAATTGAAATAGTTTGCAGACGACATGTCAAAAGGTGATGGAATTGAAGAAATATCTTCTGATATGGCTCGTTTAGAGCAATTTCTTCTTTTCCCACTACGTTTTCCAGATCGGTCTGCAACAAACTTGTCAAAGGTAGTTTTGTTTGGTGTTTGGCTAGGCAGGAATGTGCAGTGTTTTCATCAAGGACACTCCCAAGAAAGATTCCAGAGACAATAAAAACGTATTGTTAAGACAAAACAGGCTGAATAAAAACAGGAAATCGTTTTTAACAACAATTTCTCGTGAAGAAAGGGGTTGATTATGATACAAAATAAGTCAAATGAAAGCAGGAAACCAACCTTTACAACAGGGTATTGTTAAAAAGGTTTTTACATGTATATCATTCGGGCTTTGTCCGTTTATACAGTCATTCCTCGATGGAACTAATTTAGCCCCAAACCATTTTCCCAGGGGTCGGCTATGATATTTGCCAATCTTAGGACAGTCCTTGTAGTTTTATTTGTTGTCTTGTGGTAAACCCCTGTTGTAAACAACTGTTATATGTTTCAATTAGTATCCTTGATTCCTTTGGTTTCAACCCTTCTTTTTCTGGATGTTCATCTTATTGTGAAGCAGTCTATAATATTTTTTTCTCTTTGTTATCTTGTTGCATTCTTCTTGTCCTTGTGGCTCATTTTATATCAGGGGGTTGAATGTAGAGGAAAGAATCTGCCTAACCGGGAGCACTGACCTTGACTCATAAAAGTAAACAGAACATTGATTTTCTATAAGTTTGATGGTTATTGAATTGTTTCATGAACTAAAGAATTGTTTGGGGTTATTTACCCTAACTTTTACTCCTTCTGCACATACACCAAATTAGAAGCTAAGGGGGTTGAAACCAGAGCTAGACAGGCTACTGCTAGTTCAAAGATGTGAGGAACCTTGGCTATCGTAATGGTGTTTCATTAAAACTCTATAGCAGTTGCTCTGCCGTATGAGACGTATTATTGTCTTATTTCTTATTAGTTCTTATTTGAAAATCAAGAGCTTGTAGATAATGAATAAATATGCATTAATATCCAAAAGCGTTGTAACGGTTTTGAAATCCACGTCAGAACGTCTACACGTTCTTAGATATTTTGCACTTTCTGACTTAATTTAGCGTGCAGTAGCTATTTTCCATAAAATATTAAACCGCAAAACAAAAAAAAGTATTGTTTCAACATTATACATTGAAGTTCGACTTGTTCACTGTCTTATTATATGTGCGAACAAGCATCTTTATGATAGGTATTGATTTGCTTAGAAACGGTTTATTCAAATTGAAAGACAAAGATGCGTACGAACATTAAGTATGACAAAGGGCAGTAATGTGTGGTATTTGTTGGAAGATTTGTGACAAGGGAAGTAACCTCTTGCTGGCTTGAAGTTATTTTTAAGACAGATTTGCTTCACGTTAAAGTGGTGAGGTATATTGTCAAACCCCAGAAGCATTTGAGAGCGTCGACTGGAAATTGAGTGTACGCCATCGGCCGATACGCCATTCTTCGTCGGAAGTTCAACAAAACTCGTCTTGTCACTTCGAGACTCAAACGTCCACCCGACCATCCGGATAGTACCACATTGAGTTGGACAAATTTGAATTCTATCGTAGTAAAGGAGACATGTCATGCCTGCTTTGCTCTGCATCACTGACATAAAAACAAACAGTATTTACCATCAACTTTTATTCGTTTTATATGGTTCATGTGAGCAGAATTATTCATTAATACCAAAATCAATTGGCACGGCATATATCTAAATAGTCATTCAAACAGAGCAGAAAAGTCCTCGTATTGCATTCTTCTCGATTCAAAAATGAAAATTTATTCCATGAATGTCCCATTATCGACTAGTGATACTTTTGTCAATAGTCGCAAGTGTCCATGAATCGATCAAGCAAGTACTAGAGGACATGACGTATACGGAAGGTCTTTGATAGAAAAATGATGAATGTCTAAAAACGTAGAATGAGTAATTTAACTACATGTATTTGTTTTTGCAATTATTAAGTACATATTAATCGCTCTTTTTCAAGAGTTCGTTTCTAATGTTGTCTGCTAACAGAACTAACATTATCAATTGCAATATCAGCGTTATCAGCAGAACTTGTAACAATGCAACAACAACAATTAAAGGAAAAAACCCGATAACATCAACAACAACAACAACAAAAACATTTGAAGTCGTTTACCGATATACGATAAATGGGCGAGTCAATTATTGAGCGGATGTAGTGTATGGTTCTTATCAGCTCAGGTTCTGGTAGGATTCTTTAAGCTGGACTATTCATGATTTACGTTTATGAATTTTACTTTCATAGGTCGTGTATAAGGTAACATGAAGGTAAGTTACATGTAATAAGAATAGGCACCTATTTTTGATGTGTTTATGTTTACATGACATTAAAGCCATCGTAATCTGTAACTAACCTCATTTTTTTTGCAACCGCCTTCAATCAAAACCTCTAAAGTTGTAAGGTTTGTCATCGCCAGGACAAAGATAATAAAAAAATAAAATCGGTTGACTGACGACCTGAAAGAAACTATGAGTTGTCTTATACGACCTGTTTTCATTGCATTAAACTGGGCCCAATACAATACTTATTATAAGTAACAGTTATGGGAAATCATATTGGTTTTACGCGAATATGAATTCACAGTTGGCACTAGATACCGATTTACGATAGTGTGCCTTCTTGTTCATTTTTGACATTATGATTAGCTCTAATGTTAACGTGTATTCACACTTCACCACGGACATGGGCTAAAGCGGTCAGAATTTTCGTATCATTGCGTTTGTGTGTGCGCCGACTCTGTACGCCGGTTCCTGGCCGTTTGGGTTTATCAGGAACCAGTTTGACGCTGTCGTCAGGACCGGAAGTGACGTTTTTCAGCGGCACGACCTTGTCGGAGGAAACGACCTTCATTCCAACAAGGTCAACCGGTGAACCCCTCGTCTCTTTGGTCTTCACAACCGGTGTTTCGATCAGAGGTATTTCCGGTATATCCTCAATCTTTCCGTCTACCTTGACGAAAGTCTGGATTGGGGAACGGCTTGGTGGTTCTTTGCTTTCCTTTAATTCCTTTTTGGGAGATGGAGTTCTTGGTGTCGAAAGGTCGAGTTTGGGTACAACAGGTTCTTTTGGTAATGGCGGTGGTTGGTCTTCATTTATCGCCATTGAAGGCGATTCATCACGGCTTGAAGTACCGTGCGAATTCGAGTCCATTATGACGTTGGACGCGCTGGCGATTGACTCCGGCGGCATTTTTTCTGGACTTGCAATCAACGGCATCACTTCCGGTTTGGGGTGGATCCGACCTTTGACTTCCGGTTCTTCGAACAACTCGGTTTTCTCCGTGAGGATACCGAGCGGTGATTCCCTGCCGGGGACATCACTAATGAGCAGGTAGTTGCAGATGTTTTGTTCCCGCCTCTGTTCCGCCGTAACGTTTCCTCGCACGTTTCTAGCGAACATCTTTAACGTGTACTCTCCAAAGGGAGGGCACTCCACGTAAAACGTCATGATGTTCAGGTCGACGTCAAACTTGTCGCTGACGCTACTCACGTTGTAGTCATTGTCGTAGGTTGACGCCATCTTGAAATAAAACTTCATGTTCTGCACCGTACTAGTGTCAACGATCTTGAAGCGGACTTTCGTCTGAACGTTTTTCGCTACAATGATTCCACTGGTGTAGTTGAAAGGCGCCAACCCGATCTTGCCGATTTCCTTTCCCGGCCCCCAGCCAATGGGGTCCATTTTAGGGAAGCCCCGATCGGCGTAATTTTCCACGATCACTTTGTATATCGCGACCCAGTCGAATGTCTTATACACGGAATTCTTAGCGTTACTCTTCCCCACGATCTCCACTCGGAAAACCCCCTTCTCAGGGAACCGAACCCGCACGGAAACGGAGCTCTCGGTGGGGCGGTGCACAAAAACAGGCACGCTCGAATTGGAACCCTTCGTTAGGTACCGCTTGGTTTCCGGCCTGTCGAAATGGGATATATAACACGTGAACGTGTACTCGGGGCTCTGTTTAGGCTGAAGACCAAACATAACCTCGCATTCGCCGTCCACGGCTTCCACTTCACACAGAGGATGCGAGAGAACCTGCATTCCAAGCTCAAAGTATCGGTTCTTCAGACAGGCCGTTTCCTCGAAGGACTCCAGGTGGCGCGGCGAATCTAGAAGCTGCCACCGAGGGCGCTCCGCGAAGTGGGTGTATATCAAGTCCGCTGGGTCGGTCAGGAAGAAGGTTTCGTCGCATTGGAAACGCCCGCGTCCGTCCCCCGGGTCTTTCTTGTCGCAGGCGCCCCAGAGTGTGTCGATAAGGCGCCATGTACCGTTCAGACAGACGGCGTTCCACTCGGCGTAGTGTTTATCCATATCAATACGCTCGCCAATCTGGTAATGGACGCCCTTTGTTGCTCCGTGGATGATGACGCAAAACAGACCCGCGTACCTATGGAGAAAGAAGATGTTATGTTGAAAAAATACCTGTTGGACTTAAGATTATAAGGTGTAATAGAGAATAACTTACTACCTTTCAGACAAAAGATGTTTACCTTGTTTATTGAAATGTGGGACGCACGACCATCAAGTTAGATATAAACAAACAAACGCTCCCAAAAAATATAATAAGATGTTCAAAGTTATCAATGTGGTACTATGTGGCTGTCCTCCTTCCATAAAGCCCGTTAGCGCCAAAAAGACACACTCCATATCTCACTTTGATTGAAAGGGGCACTATGGGAAGAATACGACTACTTTCAATTACGATTTATATTCATATGCATTAAAAGATAACAATATGGATTTCGTATTAAGATTTCTTCGGTGATTTACGATAGTACATAACTCATTTATTGAGTTATATTTGTGAGGAGGAATCTTTCACGGACAAACAAAAAAACCGATGGTTCTACACAGTCTGTTGATCAAGCCCCAATGTGTTGTTCCGAATATGTGTCTTCCCCCATGACTAATTATCCGAACATCACAATAGAGTTAAATCATTGCTATCGCCTCAATAAACGTTTTATTTGAAAAAAAAAAGAAGATGAAACATGCATTTCCTCTACAATTCAACTTACAAACTACTCTCAGTAATATCCCATAGCTAAGCTGCATCGATCACTTCCACCACAAGATTTTCATCCAGAGGAAATTTCGATGAAATTTAAAAGACGATTTTTCCTTCTTCAAGGTTAAACCCGATATAGACGTTAATTTAGTATTAATTTCTTGATATGTTAAGTTCTTAGCAGTTAAATTGAAAAGTTTTGTTTTTTTAAGAAATAAATCACAAATGGGTGATTTATTTAGGTATCACCGCCATTTTTAAACGCCATTTTCGTTTCTAAGATAATTGGTCATGTGACATTTAGATTGACGGTGATCAATCAATCCCACAAAGGGAGATCACTGCTAGGAGTTTGTTCAACTAATCGTCATTACATTTTTCTCTCTTGTTTTTTTTCTCTCACACACTTTCTGTCTTTATCTCGTTCTCTCTCGAATCACGACGTTCACATTATACATATAGATTTTGTATTACCCTTATTGTATAAATGTTTACAATTTGGTTTAAATAAAGTTCTGTTAAGTTCCATTCTGTTCTGTCCATCAACTCACCTACACAGGGTGCTAAACACTTTGGAGTATCTCTGGCGCTTAGTCTGAAGAAGCCAAAGATGGTAGAGTGCCGACTGTGAGTCCTTCGGTTCGTGTTCAAGACTCTGCATGCGGTGGATTGGCTGGTTGGTGAGCCAGCGGTAGAGGACTCGAACCTTGGACATGTCGTCCTCGTATCCGTGTACGAGGTATTCCACCAGACCGCCGACCGGCTTGCTCAGTATGGACATTGGTACCTGGAAAACGAATCCGGGGATTATTGGGCGTACAAAAAGAAGTGTCCTGAGATCTGAATCTAGTGTGTCCGATTAGAATATGTTTTCCATATCTGAAAATTTGTCTTAATCGGTTGCTGAATTAAATTACAGCTATATTGTATATATTGTATTATAACATTAAGAGCATTAAGGCAAGAAAGTCAGTCAGTTAAAAAGGTCCTGAGAACGCCGTGAAAGACATTGCAACGAACGTCGTTAAATCACAAATATACAACTTCAGCTATAAAGATACTTGGCTGCTTTATTTCTCTCCCCGCAGATATTGTTTACAAGCACGACCTTTTGTTTATTAACATTTAATGTTAAGACTATATATTGTTTGTTAATCTGAGATAAAACTTTGTTCTGGTCTGATTCTTTAATACACCCTTGGGGCCTCCGTGGACTGCTGACCAGTAACAGTAGCGATTATTCTTCGCGTCAAATGAGACGAAACCTCATTGTGTGTTTCCAATGCAAATGTTTCATTACACAGCTTGATCAGCACTTATGGACGCTTATTTGGGATCTTTCTCCATCAATTATGACCCGGATATCATAATCTAACTTTTATTCTATGAACGAGTAAACCAAGTAGAACAAATGAAATATTACTTAGTTACTTACCCTGATGGCTTTATCATCAACGAGCAGATATTCCGATATATCCAGTATTTCGGACTTCTTCGTATTAGGGGGACGAGGCGGTGGTAGCGTGTCTGGTACATGTTTCGGATCCTTGACGTGGATGTCTAGGGAGTCTACGTACTTGTAGGAATTTGACGGGGCCTTGGTAAACAGTGCTGGAACTGTGGGTCCCGTCTTGATCTTTATTTTCTATGTCAAACAAAAAACGAATTATTTCCCTGGTTTTGAACTTTGAGCTATGTTTAAGTTTTGACTTTTAGATGGGCGGCAAATATAATGTGTCGGTCTGTAGACATTTCCTTCGTTTTAATGAATTGTTAATTAAAGAATTTCATTTACTTGTTTAAGATGATTGTTTTACACAGCCCCAACACTTTTTCGGATATTTAATGGCAAGAATGAAAAACCCACGTGCTTCATTGTTTATCTCCCAGATTCGGTTTGGAAGTATTGCTGTTTTTATGAATGACGTTCACTCAAATATACATAACTTATAATAAACATTCTTTTTCATCTTTTTTTTCACATATTTCTTATCGTGCTTAAAGGGGTATCCTTTTCATGGAAACTCTCGTCAGTTTATAATTTCTCAGTAGATATAAAAAAACGATAGATAAAACGAATTTGATTTCAATGTGTAAAATATTTCCTTCCCAAATGTCATAAAAATCACAAATCAAATGTTTCTTTGATAATACGGAGACAAAATGATTTACCAATATTGAAATCAATTATCAAACAACAGAATACAATGAACAACATTGACTTACCTTTTTGAGACACGATAGTGACATCGTTATCAGTAAGATCTATTATTACGCCCGAAGAAAGATCCCCTCTTGTATCGTTAAATACATGGTGCTTAGTCCGTTTTTCCCCTTTTAGCTTTCTCTCCGAATTCGAATTCAAATTAAGAACCTTAAAAACGTATAAGATTTAAAAGGCCATATTCGCCATTTTATTTCATTTCGATATGAAACATGAGTACTACGGTGAAATCCGATCGGCACCGAAATCACAGAACTTTATTACCGAGTATGGGTGCGATTTACTCACAAACGCTTTTACATGAAAAAAGCGATTTGATATGTTATAAATCTGACTTCGATAAGACAGAAGCGATGTTGAAAAAGGCCATCACTCGTCTAGAGCCATGCCTCATTTTTACACTGATTTTCGCATTGATAAGTTTAATGGTTGTATTGTATGCATTTGGATAAACTAAGAAAGAAATCACTTAACGAACGTTGTGTTGTGTTCGTCTTTCAGCACTGTAAAGTGTTTATCACGAATTCGAACACTCTTTCTTATGTTCCGTATCAGTAGTTTTCAATACCGCCATTGTTTTAACTCCTTTACACTGACAAAGATCGTGCGTCTTTTGTTGACATTTCTACATGTGTATATAGTCGAATTTCTGCGGCAGTACTGAATGGTTAAAAGACTCAGTTGTCGACTTTTAATACAAAGTTTTCTTCAAACACACTTTCTTTCGTTAATCAATGTATTCGTTAACTGATTGATTCAGTGAACGTGTTCTATGTTTAATATATTTATGGAATTAATTCGTTAATTGCTCTATGTTTTGATCGTTTCCTTGGTTGTTTGTTTGTTATAGTTATGAGTATAACGTTATAACGTTATAACGTTATTCTAATGGTTGATATAATGGTTGAATTGGTTGGTGGGTTGATTGTTTTAATGTTTGACTTTGTAAATTTCTGGTTTAATGATCTTCTTTGCCTAATTGGTAACCTGACACCAACTGACTTGGAGTTGTTGCTATTTTTAACAACATATCAGTCACACCCTTCTATTTTTCTTTGGGTAAATGGCCATTCTTTGTCTACTGTTTCCTTGGATTTGGCACGATTAATACAAAAACCATGAGGGGGATGGATTCTAACCCACACCTGACAACATAAAGATATAGACAAGCTAACACTTCTGTTACCATAAAACTAAAGTGGGAGATATGAACTGGTTTTGCTAAAATAACGATAATGCTTTTGTATTCGTATATTTCAAACGAAACCATAAAAGCCACTGTAATACAGCCAAACGCATTAGCCAGAAGCTATGAACCCCTCATGATAAAAGTGAACAGTGCATACGGAAAGGACATTTGAACGCCATTGTAATTTGACAGTCGCTCTAATTCCGACTTCAATTACTTGTGTTTGTCTTTGTTACTAAACGTTATTAACGTTTGAAATTTACACAACGACCTCTAACATTGAGGGCAACACATTGATAATGGTATGAACGATTCACAAGAAAACAGATTGTATTATTGGTTTTATTCTTTGTTTTTGCTAAAAGATTTGATGATATCATCAATAACTAGTAATAACTAGTAATCCTTGACGTGAAGTTGGCGTAGACGTAGCTAGATCGGGGGCCTGTTTTACTAAACAACTTACGGAAAATGTTTGCGTAAGTCATAATTGATAAACAAGGATAGTATCTTCAATGAAAGTACAATGTTGCAATGTGGCACTTCATTGGAAGCGTCTCGGAGAGACGATTCCAATGATGTGTCACTTTGCAATATTGCTTCGTCCAATATTGAAATAAGAGGAATTGTTGTTTTAGACTTACGCAAATCTTAAGCGTAAACTGTTTAGTAAAACGGTACCCAGGACTTCAGTGTGTCATCGGTGAATGTAGGTTGACAGATCATAGCTGTATCCGGCAAAACTTCCACATCATTGGTTAGTACGGCGCACATGCTGAAAACAAAATATAACATTAATCCCTATTAGGTTGGTGGCAAACAATTCTAGATCGGTTTGATCTTTTTAGCTATGTATGGATATAAATACCATACATACCGGAACATAAACAGTGATACAAAACAAGACTTTCAAAACTGACTGAGCTACAAATGTTTACATCTTTCCTTGCAGAAATTTTGTCTATTGACAAAGGCACGGCCGAAAACAAATCCAGCTAGGAATACAGTAGTCCTGAACAAGAAACACTGGTTGACTTATTTTCTCTCTCAAAGGAAATGAAAGAAGACTATAATAATGACAGAAATAACATAATTTCCACTCAACCAGCCAATAAAGCATACATGTTGGGTTTTATTAGCAATATTTGGTCTCACCTGACAAATGTTGCCAAGTAAGTTCACAGTTAAAGAATCTACTTTCACCGAGTTCTACACAAACACCTATTTATGCTACGTTATGCCTCCGTAAGTAAGAAAATCGAAAGAGCAACCGAGAGAAAAACTCAATGGTCTCAAAAATGAACATGTCTAATTGCCTGAGTTTGTCTTTATTTTCAAACATCTACGTTAATTGCAATGTTTTGATGTGATTAATTTCAGGCAACATATATACATTATGACAGTTGCTTAAGCAAACCTCATGAGTAACTAAGAGATAATGGATAAAATGGCACAAGACCAATGGAACGGAAGTTTTGTATAACTTACGATTCAAGAAATACACGGCAGCCATCTCCGAGAGCGATGTATTCCAAAGTTTCCACAACGTCCGGTTGATTCTATCGATGACCTTACGACCGAGGTTCAGATATCGTGTTTTCACGTTCACCCAGTAATCCACGCAGACGTTCCCGCGATATTCCACACACACCCATCTGATGGCGTAGTGCTGCGCATGCGGGTCCATGTCAACAATTACCACGTGACCTCCCCAAACATCGCCTAAAGGGTTGCAAAGAGGTCGTTTTAAGGTAGAATACCAAAATCCGCCATTTCTAAAGTCACAACTTCGGTCGTTTTCGGTATACCTCGAACTGGGCCGGAACTATTCACATTCGATAAAACGAGCCAGTCAAATAGTTCCGAACCCCGACCGAGATTAACCGAGAACTACTTTAAGTTATTCGATGATAGAATGAGTTTCAAAGTGGCGGATTATGGGTATTATACTTTGATATAAAGAAACTTCTCGCAAAATGAGAATTTAATCTTCTTGAAGTTGTTCTCTATTGATAAAATAAGGTAACATAAAACCAGATTATTGATACGCTCTCGCCCCTCTCATAACCGTGTTGTGGAGATATTGCACATTTATGTTGCAGATTGTAGTGAACTGTTCAAACAATTTAATTCGTAAAGAGTTATCAAAGTGTTAATTTCCCATAGGTAAACAGTGATGTTCTTCTTAACGATACTAGGATCATGAGGGTCTCACAAACATTTGAATGTACATATGCTACCTTATTTTTCACTCATCTGCTGCTTTCAAAGCGAAGTATAAAACGTGCTTAATCAAACCGTACAATCAAAGACGTAAATGCTTTATAAGGATTTATAACAAACTATCTGGTCATGTGCACGGGCATTGAATCCAACAAGTATGTGAAAACTTTACGGATCATTAATAAACCACCATAATTATATCTTCATAAAAATATTCTCAGTTTCCATGCTATTGCTATCGGACAAGCCAATGTAAATAGCTGAAATAGCTGCAATGAGCGCTCATAAAGACGTCTGACAGAAACATAGTTATAGATCTTACCAATATGGTCTTCAGCATAGTAACGGCCACCTGTTTTGGGGTTCCAGGCCGGGGTACAATTCGCGTACGTCTTCGAACAGGGACCATCATCTATACTGTGTGGAGAAAGTAAGAATTACTTTTTATATTGTATCTATAGGTTATATTAAGATTTCATGCCATGATGATGCATCGTTAAGCAATCGGGAATGGTATAAGGCTGTTTTGGAATTTTCCCAAAGTCTTAATTGTTATCTTGCACCAACACACATATACATCAATTACATCATGCATGAAAGGCAACGTTCAAGCCAATAAAATCTATGCTGGTCTGTAGCGATGCAATATTTGATTAAAAGAAAAGTTATAACACATATTTTTCAACAAACTTTACTTGAGATTACTCGGGAGAATCAGTTTGCAATGACCTTTGCCTCGGATATCGTCGTTTTATACAGTATGTATGATACGGAAATACCCGAAAAGTCTCGCAGAAGTTAGTTAGTCTCAAGTTAAGTTTGTTGAACAATTCACACACAAATCAAAGCGCTCTGAAAAACTAAAAGCAAGATGATTTAGGATACATTTGAAAATTTCTTTGGGCAACATCTCCAGGAAAACAGCTGCTCCTTTTACCACCATTACTATGATTATTATTTCTGAGAACAGAGACTGAACGATAGTCTATTTTTCAAACATCTGGACATTTTACGATTTCCCATGTGGCAACAGTTATAATAATATAGAGCAAAACAAAGCGGGTAAATCCGGACTACATTCCTAGTTCCAAGAAGGTATTAGTCCGACAGTGAAGGCGGATGTTTAATGAGTAATTGGGGTAAGACCGCTGTTGGTGTATCGATAAAGTACCGTCCCTCAAAAAGTGGTATGTAAATTCAATGCTGACGCACCGCACCCTTAGTCCAAAAACTGACGTTTGACCTCATACAAACATGACAATTACGCATATTTACCTGCAGTGGTCGGTGATGGTGAATTGTGGGTAATGATTCATCGCGTAGACAGCCACCCAGTCTGTGAACCTGATCGCACCAGCCCATCTTCGCGAGTGAATGAAGGCGTACTCGAACCATTTCCCCATATACTGAAAATCACATGGGGCAAGTGTTTAATATGTCTGTGTTGTTTTTGTTTTTCAATCAAATAAAAAGAAATCCATAATAATCAAAGCTACCAGGAAACTATGAAAATCTGAAGAAATAAAAAAAAGAACAAACCACAGTTCAGTTTCAAAAAGGGTAGTCCATAGAACGCCGACATGAAATATATAAATGTAAAAGATGCTGGGAACGGTAGTAAACAACCCCAAAGGAATGACTCTTGTCGACACATAATTCGCTTAAGATGAAAACGGATGTAATCTTAAATCAGCTTCGCTAGAAAGCTTTAATGTCGTAAACTGAAGTCGATATGATTTGATTCCTTCGTCCGTTACATATGAACTACTTCAATGCTGAAAAGCAGGCAATGACTTCAGAAAAATATTGTACCATGCGTATTGGTAGATACCAGGAAATTTGAGAGATGAACCAAACGCCTTTGAATCACTGACTGTGATCTAAGAAAAATGTACAAAACTCTAAAACAAACAACCTCTTAGGTTTTTGGATGAATAGTTGATTTAGCCTTTTTTGTTTATATGACACACGATACGGCATAGTCTTTGTGCAACTTAATATTATTACACTTAACAAATCTTATCTTTTTTTCTTCTAAATTGTGTAATTGAAAGCAAGATCTTTATGCTGTTTATATCAACCAAGTGCAAGTTCTCGTTAGATCAGTTTCTGTTTCTTCTTAACTCTCTTCTGAGGTACTTTATTATATGGTTTTAACTCATTTCCGAAAACTTTAAGGCGCCAGCGTTTTTTTTATAAATGGTTTGTTGTCTTTGAATATTTGAAAGCTTACCGTTAAAATTCCCACTACTTTTTATCGTTCCAAAGTATGTAGTTCGTCAATCAAAAATTAATAGATTCAAGGTAAACAGTTCCGTTCTTTTAATGAATCATTTGCATCATCATAACTCCTCGACACTCTCTTCCCACTCTCTTACCACAGGGATTCGTAGTTAGGGTACTTTGGGGGTAATGGCTAAATATATAGCCATTACCCCCAAAGAAACTCACTTCGAATCCCTGTGGTTCTTACCTTATTCCAATCTACATACGATATCCCACGGGGAGTTATACTCAGCTTTGCCTGGTTCATAGACTCGACGACAACCGCCAGTGCAAGAACACAGAGTACGGACAACTTCATCTTCGTCTCAGGGCTGCCGAATTACAAATGGTGCGGTTGCCACTCACCCCTTTTTATAAATGTACTGTTAAGACTCGGGGCGGTCCTTTTAAAAAACAGGGCATCGTTATTTATTACTTTAAACTTATTCGATTGCCAAATTCGTGCTGTGAATTACGGAAACAAAATTTACAAGTTATGACAAAAGGGTCTTATGTGATCTGTGTCATGATCGAGCCCATATCTTACTATAAGATCGCTTCCACTCGTACCATTTCTGGCAGACCATTTGACGCCAGTAACTTTCTTCCATTGTCACAGGGTTTCTACCCGTATATCTAAATCACCATGTTATAAGTCATGCTTTACAAATACGGAGTGGCAGTGCTTTTAGTATACCTTATTTGTTTTACATCGATTGTGAAGGAAGCTTTTAACTTGACCAAAGCCTCTCTCGATGACCGATTCCTGGATACTAGATCAGTACTCGCGCCGATTTGTTTGTTAGTTCCGGGAACTCTCACTTCGCCTAACGGGGTTTCGGACCCAGGACCCTCGATACAAGAGGCCGACGGTCTACCTCTGTATCGCCGTTTTAGTTTGAACATATCAAGGGTTCAGAGTAATACTATAGAAAGTGCTTCATGTTTATGAAGCACTTACTATAGTATTGCACTGAACCCTCGATATAACAAAGTCCGATAAGTGGGGCGCGATTGTAGTTTGTATTAGGATCACGCGATCTCTCCAAGGCTACGTTAAACAAAACGTTCTATCCTTTTTTGTAAATGTCACGTGACTTAATCGATCACACCGACAGTTTTATAAGAGTACGCCAGCCACGTCACCGACAGCATTGCGTCCTTACGCGCCCCCAATTGGAACTACTCGGGTATTTCCGTGAGCTGTGAAGTACACCTCGGATATCAATCTGAACGCATCGGGTTTATCCAATGAAAACACCTCTGAAATAATAGGGATGACGCCATATTGTTTCCCGCGAGAAAGACGTCACTTTACTTTCGTTTTTAAAAATAGATCTTAAATGTGAAATCTTAAAAGTCGTTACATTTGATTGAGGAAACAACTACACATGTCACAACAACAATTTCGCCATTTGGTATGAGTAACTGATAAAAAAAATGATTTAAAAGGATGTCCAACACTTCCATACACATTGAACTACTTAACGTGCACGATTAGAAAATGTGTTAATTGCCGGATGCCGATTTACCCGAAAAATTGTAACCCTACACTTATATCCCAGGTGTATTTCACAGCTCACGGAAATACCCGAGTAGTTCCGATTGCTCGGACATAAGTGTAGGGTTACAATTTTTAGACTCCGTGGATGCCATGCCGATCGCGTCATGTGATGTTCGACTCTGCCTACGTGAGAATCGACAGGTATGCTGTCTTGTGCTTTGTACTTGATGTTCAGGTAGATAGTTCTACAAAGCTCTAGCAGGCTGCATAACTACATCAGCCTTTGGGTCTTTCTTCATAGATTGAGCCTTGCGTCCCAGTGTAACTTAATCCTTTCCCAAACAATAAATTGTTGACAGTCCCAAATTGAAAGAGTTTGCAGGCGACATTTCAAAATGCGATGAAATTGGAAAATAATCTTCGGATAGGGCAGAAAACATTGTGGGAAAAGGAAAAATTACTCGTTACGAGCAATTTCTCCTTTTCCTACAATGTTTTCTAAATTCGTCTGCAACAAAGTGATCAAAAGTCGTTATTGTTTGGGAAAGGGTTAAACACTATATCTATATATAAAAAACCCACCATAAATGGCAAACAAAAAGTCACCCATTTCACGTTAAGTTCATATCAATTACTTAATATTCAAAATAATAATCATAGATGAAAAACCGATTTATCACCACTTCAGTAAAGTCATTGCTATAAATGTAATTATAATGATTTCATATTTGAATGGACGTAATTAATCTTTCAATTGAATTGAAGTCTTGATTGTTTTTCGTTTTTGATAGCTTCAAACCAGCAGCTTACCGTTTTCCGACTTGAATGGTTTCTGTTGCATGATGAAGTGATATGCACCGTGCTTTATTCACCTCTCTCCTATGATAATCTATTATGATCCGAAATTTGCTGATGAGAACTCTAATCGTGCTGTAAGGAGATTTCGAAATACAGTGAGTTCTCGTTAATCCGAACACGTCCGTTCCCAACAAAATGTCCGGATTACCGATTCATCCGGACTAATGAAGTAGCGCACGTTCTTAAACACATTAAGACATAAACGGTCTGTATGCACGTGTATACTTATATAACACTTTAGCAAACGCCAAATTGTCGACCGTCCCAAAAATAATCTTCAGATATGGCAGAAAACATTGTGGGAAAAGGAGAAATTGCTTGTCACGAGCAATTTCTCCTTTTCCCACAATGTTTTCAAAAGTTGTCTGCAACGAACTGGTCAGATAATTCCGTTCCGTTGCAATTTCGTTCGGATTGCGAGACATTCGGATAATCGGGGTCCGGATAAACGAGGCTTCACTGTACACGATGTCCGTATTCAGATAGCCTCAAACTAGATCCGTCGCTTTGCCTTGTGGTTAGACTACTCTCTTTGAAATCACTGACAGTTTCCGTATCACAGGACAGGTAGATATGTGAGGTAGTTATCCGGCTAGCTTACGGAAGACCGATGGTTTTATCCGCCTTGACTAGTCCGTTAGCCAGATAATTAATGCCAGAGACATAGATCTATGTCTCTGGTAATGCAAAGTTGAATGTTATTTAAGAACTTACCTTATTGTCATTGTTATGCTATTAATTTGGCGTTTAAGAACAGCGAGCTTATATGCTTAGGATCTAACAAACTTTGTTCTGTTTTGTTTGTGTAAAGACCTAATAAAACAGTTTATTAAATCACGTATGATTTGTTACGAGAATAGCATTGTATTCGCCGTTAGTTGGTTGCATGTTTTCCTCCCTCTAAACGCGGACCTCTTTCATCAGTCGCGCCTTTATAAGATTGTTTAACATTGACACGATGTAATAAATGATTTGTAGATTAAATTTATCATTTCAAATATGTTTTTTTCTTAAATCGCATTTTATTTCCTGGATAGTATCAGCCTGTGAGTGATTGAGTTTCGGCTTTTCGTATTTTTGACTTAACGTATCTACAAAATGGAACAATGCCTTCAAAAAAATATGATGGAACACTTGCTTTTTCAACTGTTTTACAAGTTCTATTTAAAAGATCGTAAAGAAGAAAAATGTCGTACTTTATCATTAAGCTTGTTCCACAACTTCATACACAGATGATGGAATTACCGAATTTGCTTGAGTCTATAAATAACATACAACTGTTGAATAGTTTTCTCTATTTATCAGGTTATAATTACTGTCACCGAGAACTGTCTGTCATAATTTCAGATAAATATTTTAGCAGTTGATTTTTTTTTCTTAAACATGATGATTTTTTTCTTATTTTACAGCGGCGTTTAATCAACCTGAAACAAGCAATTAGACCGTCACTCAATAAAACCTAAGTATTGTGCAACTTTTGAAAAAGGTGGTTGATAACACGGACGTAAAAAGGATATATTGCTCCTATTAAGAAATTTAACTCTTTTCACAGCGGACGTACACAAAATATTGCGTTATCGTTACACATGCTTTATCTTTGGTACGTTTAGTTTAGACATTTTGTTTAAGCCAGTCCAGCGTGAAATATACAGTACACAAATCAGTAATTAGATTTGGCAAGAGTGTCTCGCCACAATATCTCACAACTTAGAAACGGTCTCTCTCCGTTATGAGCGTTCGCCTTGGCAAACGGATTCCTTGGGTTGTATCTATTGAAGGACAAACATAAAACTCGCTTTATAATCGGGGTCTTATCTTTATAAATCAGTCGAAATGTCATTTTCATTGCGTCAAAGTAGAATAGACAAGACCACGTTGTTTTGAGGTGTAGATATCAAATGAATAGGTATTTATCATATGGTTGTACTAAGGGAAATAAATCTTACAAATCCTGTGATACAATTCAGTGCGAGTTATTTTCCTTACTCCGAAAACTCACAACGGCGTGTAAATATCACGATAATCCATATCGTACGATCGACAGGAAGTGGTTTAACGCCATTAAAAATAATATTTTTATTTCCATCTGTCAAAAAATTAAAACAGCATCCTTTGGCTAGCCTAAGGGCCAAAACCGATCTGGTGACAATGTCGTACGATCTGCCATGTATGTCGTACATGGCGATGTACATAATATCGGTCCATATCGTCCACAGTAACTCTCGAAGCTCTGTCGGGGCCAACCATTGGAGGCTGAACGTCGAGGATGGGAAGATTCAGCACGAAACGGCCGAGAATATGGCGGGAAATAGTGATGGACCGGGAAGTGACAGGGTGTTAAACATACTCACCAATAAACGGGTGGAAAACGGACAGTGGGTTGTCGATGGGGATTCGGTATGTTTGTCGTGTGGAGAGAAAGAGAAGCTCGTTGAAGGGTAAGAAAACAATAACAGATGAAACGACAATTAGGGATATCTGAACAAAAGAAACGGTTTTCTATGGCATTTGATGAAGGCTTCATTTAATTAACCATTTTGGTCATAGGAAAAGCATTAACACCAAGATAATGTAAACATGTGTTTTATAAGGAATTCTCTGATCATTATTTCAGCACATGTTTAGCTGCAACAACTACAGAAAACTTCTCTGGTTAAGTAAGATGGTATTTTACTGACCTAAGGAATTGAGCAAATTATCTTCGGTGTGTTTTCTGCGAGGGCAGCAATCCGGTTTGCCTTCCAGCGAGTTTCTTTTGTAACGAAGCTGGCAAATGAACCTCTCAAAGACACAAACACATCCGATCAGTGAAAAACTCTGTTGTACCCTGAGGGGTTGTGTTGTCTATACATATACCAGCATGTTCCCTACAACAATTCATTAGGTTCCCTTATTTGCATAAACGTTTAACGAACAATAAACTTTAATAAGAAGTGAAAATGGCAAGATTTGACATATATAAGAAGCTATAGGGTAATGTTTAACATCATATTTTTTCACTTTTGAAGTTGATGTTAAGCATGTGTATACATGCATAATACCGTCTACGCCCTCCAAGTTGTAGGAAAATTACTCAACCTTTTTGTAAGACTACTATTCTTTTTGTAAGACTACTATTATGATTGTATTCCTGGAAATTACTGTTACTGTTAATAGGGTTTTACATAACATCAACTGTATCTCAGTCATGTTATCAGTGGTCTAGATAAGAAGGAGTTGTGGGGTCTCTTACACAAAATATTTCAAAAACAAATTGAAAAGTCCTATTTTGTTGGTACTCATTAGAATCGTCTTATCCAGACGATTCTAATGCGTCTTACCCAGACGATTCTAATGAGTACCAACAATATAGGATTTAGGAAAGGAATAAAGATATTAGATGAAGGATTACGACTCTTATCTGGACCTCTGTGTCATGATACCCAGCTCATTATGATAGAGGAATATTCAGAATTTTGATCGTCCATAGGGAACAATAAAACCATCTGTGGTTAGTAAGTCAATGAGACTTGTCTTATGAGAATCCAAATACCAACATCGGGATTAGAACCAAAGGGAGAATGACTGTGGGATTTGATATCCTGTACTCAAATCACTATATCACAGAGGCCCTTATTATATGTTTAGCATTCTCTTCTATTATATTTTAAGGACTCAAGAAATACCTCAAAAGACAAGATCGCAAAAGAATGAGACTGCCAAGATTACTAAAAAAGTTTTATCATGTGGAAAAGCAGCCAATTACACACAGTATGACCATTTACGGGGCATAGCTGCTAGAAGTGAACATCCGAACATACCCGAACCTGAAGTTGCGATCATGTTTCGTAAAAAAGGCGCCAAAAGCTCAGATGTGGACATGACAGAGTTAGAAGGAAAATTGAGAAAGATCAAGAAACAGGTATTTATTCAATTTGATTGAAACATGATATTTTTTTACCAATTGAACATATAGTACAAAACATGATCAAATATTGATTGAAACGTACATGTGAATTTTAGGGACCCAAAAAGGGATTAAAAGTATTTTGAGGGTTCAGTGCATGTCTTACGAACAATGTCCGCAACGAAGCATAGCTAGAAAAATCCACTTTGGATTTCATGTCCCCTGTGGGGATTCGATCCCGGTTCTCCCTGGTGACAGTCCAAGACATAACCACTGAGCTAAAGAGTCAGCTTAGTAATGCAGAGGTTACATCTTGTCCTGATTCATTGTTGCTATGCTGTAGAGAGTGAGGTGGCTACGTAACTAAGGATGTATCTCTTGTGTCCATATTATATCGAAACCTATATTACAAACTTTAATTTATAGGGACTCATCAAAAACATCTTGGCTGGACAAGTTAAATGCTTATGCTCAATATAAGGATTAGAGATGAAATAAGTAAATATTTTCTGTCTTGCAGCAGATTACTTTCAAAATCATATATTTTCGTCTTGCAGCAAACAACTTTTAAAAAGCATTGTGGCATAGGATAAATTGCTTGTTGCAATTTATTCTTTTGCCACAATGCTTTTTCAATCTTTTCACACATCACAACAGAAGAACTGAAGGGTTTTTCTTATGTTTACAAAGCTTTCCTACAGTCGTTTGATAAAAGTAAATACATATCATCTGAAGGTGGTAAAGGGATAATCTTATCTTCACCTCTGTATAGATTGAAAAATCGTTCTTTTATTTACAGAACCCAAAGTCTTCCAGTACATACAGTCAAATAGGAAACTTTTGGCGGATAAAAGGCAATACACAACTGTCCATAGAGTGTTTTAGAAAGGCGTTAAACCTTTCCCCCAATAATCCAGAGATTCTACTCTACTTGGCACGAATATTATTCAACCTTCAGTACCTCGACGATGCCATCTTTTTGACGCGAAGATCGCTCGCTATGCAGTCAAGCGATGACAACTCGTGGCATCAACATTTTACTCTTGGAGAAATTCTAAAAGCGTACGGACATTACGAGGAAGCCAGTCTACACTTTCAACAGGCGCTAAAATTAAACCCGGGTTTTCAAAGAGCGGAAGCGCATCTACGCGACATGGAGGGATGTCCTAGCCCGTCTGTGACTCAATACACGTTATTCATAATTCTCTTTTTGGTAATGGGTGTAGTGTTTGGAGTTATCACATCTATGGAAGCGAGTTACGAAGAGGGAGCCGACGGGAAACCCCAGCGACATTTTAATCGAGCAATGGCGATGCGATCAATGAAGCTTGGTATAAATCCCCGCCTGATTAGAATGAGAAAGATGAACGGTCTCTAGCTGTCATTCTTTTTGTCTGACTGTGTACAATTTCAAGATATGGTGCGTTTTAGAATCCTTACCATGTCCTTTGTCATACTTTTTACTATGAATCCTTTTTTCCCCTGGTACTTATTAAAATTGTTTAAAAAATGCTTGTTCACCTAAGAGAAAATTTGAAAGTTAACATGATATGTCCTTGAAACAATACAGTTTTAATACTGATGTTTGATATACAATTAAAAGTAGCTATTGAAAGCATTATTAATTTAGAAAAGTCCAAACATCAATTCATCTAATTATGAACAGTTTATATGCAGTACATCTCAAAAGCATTGTCACGCTTTTGGGTTGGAAAACAAGATAATTCACAGTATACACTCTTTAAAGAACTAAAATCGATCTTATTTTGCTTTCAATGACTATTCTTTAGTGCAAATCATTTAACAGTACAGCTGATATGCAGTTTTAAAGAAATTAAATTTTAACTTCAAATTTCCTCACACCTGTGAACAAGCACATTGAAAGAGACAGATCTTATTAAAAGCCAGAATATAAGGTTCATGATACAGATAAAAGCAATAAACAATTTAAGTCGTTTGATCTCTCATGAGCCTTGACAGCTCAGTTGAGAGCATATTCAAAACAAAAACAAGGGTTCTTTTGAGTTTAACTTTTAGACCATTTCAGATAGTATTCTTTTCGAAAGGGATATAAGTAAGGATTTTTTTGTCTCACAGCTTAGATCAATTGTGTTCATGTGGGGAAACAGTCAATGGCTTGGACAGACTACTATGCAGTACTGGGTACCGTTTTACTAAACACTTTATGCTTAAGATTTGCGTAAGTCTAAAACAACAGTTCCTCTTTTATCAATATTGGGTTAAGCAATATTGCAAAGTAACACATTGCAATATTGTACTTTAATTGAAGATACTATCCATGTCTATCAATTACGACTTACGCAAATGTTTTCCGTAACTTGTTTAGTAAAACGGTACCCTGGTGAGGAAATACCTGGAGCATGGCTATGTGGGCTGACCTGTTAAAAACTGTGTTAACCCTCTACCAAAGGACAAATTTTCGACTGTCCCAAATAGAAAGTGTTTACAGACGACATTTCATAATGTGATGAAATTGAAAAGTCTCTCATTTTCCCACAATGTTTTCCAGAGTCGTCTGCAACAAACTGGTCAAAAGACCCAATTGTTTGGTAATGGGTTAAACCTGGTCATATCCAATCCTCTTTTGATCTTGACCTTGTTGTGTTCAAGATATCTGTCCTTAAGGATGTTGAAATCTGACTGGTATTCCTGTCCATAATTGCCAAATCCTTATCTGCCGTTGTCTATATGATGGCTATTAAGTAAGTTTAAGTAATAGTTCCCTGGTCTCTTCACACCTTTGGACAAGGTGGACAGTATGGACAATTGAATTTGCCATCCATGGTCCTTTTTCAACATTGATTTTTATGGGGCGAGAGGAATCTTTTACATATACTTCGATTTGAATAACTGTCTGTTTAACAATTGGTAAGGACATAAAAGAACTTGTTTTTAAGTTCATAGTTTTTTAAACTGTCAACTTGTAATTGTTAAGATCATGTGTTTTATGGATATCCCTTTTTTTGTTGGTATAAACTTTTTTACAGTAGCTAAGTTGTCTTCCAATGCACTGCCAAATGTTTTAATTTCCAAAATCGTTTTCATTGAAATTGTTTGAGATTAATGAAATCTGCATACGTCTTCTTATAAATTGTTAAAATGTTAAGCCAGTTCATTTCAAAGAAGGAATATATTTCTTGTAAAATATGATATTGTGTTAATAGAAGAATTTCCAGATGAAGAAATATTCTCCTTTTGTTATGGTGTTTTGATAAATTTGACTGCCTCAAGATGAAAAGATTCATCTCAAGAACATGGAAGCCTTCTAATACATTTTATTTCTATTTGCTATACCCATTACCAAATCGTCAATGGAACTAAGTTTGGTAATGAGACGATTAATGCAGTTAACAATGTAATTGAATTGGTTTAGGTTCTACAGAGATCCATTTAATATGAATGCTCCCCTTCATAACTGTTTTACTACATATTTTAACCCTATACTATTGGTGTTCACAAGAATTGTCTTGATAAGACAATTTTGATGAACCCAAACAAAATAGGATTTGTTTAACAGGTTTTGAAATACTGCAGATAAAACCCCCAATAAGTAAAAAACCCAAAACACCCTCTATGCTAGACCACCGGAGACAGTGTTTTTCTATAACTCATGGTTTGTGTGTTACAAGTCATATATGTTTTATTTGTCAGAACCTCTGTTACTGCCAAAAATGCTATATAGGCATGGTTAAAATGATATTCAAATTATATTCAAACATGTTGGCATGCGATCACATGACCAAAGATGACTATGCATGTTCAAATTAAAAATAACAGGTATGAAAAGTATAGTGCTCTTCTCTACATTGGAAATAGATAATAAAGATTCTGACAAAATGAATAATTACCTGTAAATTACATTTGAAATGACTATTGGTAATTGGGAAATTTGATCCTGATGGCAATTTCTAGCTTTGATTTTGATTCTTTTGTTCTTGAGGACAAAAGTGCAGTTTGAATGTCTTCTGCTTTTCCTTTACTTTTAGACTAAATAATAATTAAGTACTTGAATTGGAGATTTTTTTTCTTAGATTATACTTGGTCATGTGATTTCCCCAATATGATAAAGGGCTATATATATTGTTCTGCATGCGATGATTTTCACTATTTGTGAATTTTAGTAAATGATGTAATTTTCATTGTTAGACTATCAATGATAAAGCTTTTAGTGAATTGATGTCTTTTTTTATTTGTTATTTCAAATACTTACTTCATTTTTTGACAATATGCATATAAGGAACATTTCTGACAGATGATGCAATGCCAGGGCTTTTTTTTGCTTTATAGAAAATGAGCCTATAAAAAGACGGCTTCCAAAATGGAATTTTTTAAGATCATGCAGTTTGCCCTAAAGTTGAAAGTCACATCAGCCTTTTGGTTTCTTAATTCAACAATTTACTTGGCGGCTGACCTGGAACCAACCTGTTTGCATGAGCATGAAATGGGTTCCAGCACTGTAAGGGTTAATACATTGAATGTCAAGATATAAATGATTTACTGTCTAAAAGGTCCTTAAAGCCAAGTTAACTTCTTGGCAATTTTCAATGGTGAACAGTCCATCTTGCTTTAAGCCACATCTCTTAACAGTGTGTGAAAGTTTCATCTAAGGCTATCTTGATAAATGATGTTAAGTCATTCTGGATGCTCCCTTTGGAGTATTTTGAATGGCTGGTCCCTGTATAAAGCCATTACCAAACAATAATGACATTTGACAAGTTTGTTGCAGACAACTCTGGAAAACATTGTGGAAAAAGGAGAAATTGCTCTTACGAGCAATTTCTCTTTTTCTCACAATGTTTTCTGCCCTATAAGTGGATTATTTTCTAATTTCATCACATTTTGAAATGTCGTACGAAAACTGTTTCAATTTGGGACATTCGAAAATTTGGTAAAGGGTTAAGCCATTGATTGTTTTATACAGCGCAATTCTGTCTCCTTTTACCATGGTCGCTTAAATTGACTGTGTTTATTAGACTTGAGATCCTCACTCTTACTACGACTTCCTAAATCTCACCGTTGAGTAGCTTCCCTTTAACCCGTCCATTTTAGAAGAGATCCGAAACGTATCTCTTGAATACATAAAGTCTTCCCGAAATATATTGAGGTAGATATAGACTCAAGTTTAAAGTATACGAAAATGCCTTTTTTGTGGTTCGACGGTAGATCGTCGGCCTTGGGATTTGAGGGTCGTAGTTTCGATTGTCGTGAGAAGCAAGATCCATCTTGCGACCTTTTATCGTTCAACATTCGTTGGAAGTACTTTTTGTGTATCGAGGAATCTCCCGACTGACTTAACCCTTGGAATGTCGAGTAATTTTAACAGAAACCATTTTTGATTTTTGTGTCGGCTTCTTTATCAAACCTTAGTTATCTGTATCTGTCTCTATCTATATTGCGTGAATTTGTGACTGGCCTATGATCTAACCTGTTAGATTCTCTGGATATTTATCCTCAATGCAATTAAGTAGATATTTAAGGTTTTGAAAAGCAGACGACACAAAATTCTACATGCATTTTAAGAAAATTGCTCAGCATTCTAACAGTTAGTGATCCAAATTTCCTCATAATAGTGAACAAGCACCTTTAACATGGACCTATACCACGTGTTTATATGAAGGAAATGGGATAAGGTATATCTTATCAAATAACGACTCCACAATTGATTTTCTCGGACCGTTTGGTAACAGCTGTACAATGGCGTATACAAAACGCGCGCTTTGCTGTATTGAAATATAGGAGGCTTTCCAGTACCAGATTCTTCATAGACGATTTAAAGGATCTCCTAGTAATCTGATGCATTCAGGAAAATTTTATGAGAAAGACATTTCTTCCATTGAGCAGAGACACTTTCTTTCCTTGATACTTCTGAAACATCGCTTGCAAGACAGTTTACTTCACTTGTGACCCCATGTGAAATCATGATTTTGAACCAAATGGACAGCGAGAACAGAAGAGTTATCAAAAGAAAATTACCCACTTCGTTCTGATAATAGGAAGAAAGTACTGTGCAAAGAGGGGAAGTATCTCCTTTTTGGTACATTGTTTCTTTTTGCCATTTAATCTGAAGATGAAATACAATAAAGGATGGTGGCGCAATCAATTTTGCATAAAAACTTGTGAAGTTTGTGAAGAATTAATCCGTTTACGAACGGTAGGTACAGTAATAAATGGTGGTAGGCAACAAATAAGCAAAGGTAAATTAATGCTAAAGCATAATAGGGGCGAAATGATGTCGCGAGTGTCTTTTGAGGTTAAACGGGGTCCACTAAATATATTCTATGGGCCACACGTGTACATGTGAAGGAATAGAAAAGAGGTTTTCGATTCATTTGACGTAAGTCTCAAAATGTAATGAAGTGTTTTTTATCAATGGGAGAATACTTTCTTATGCCTGATAGAAAAGGAATTACGCATAGGGTAAGAACTGTACATGTTTTTTGTATGGATACACTGTTAAATTGTTTAACCATTTTGTTTTAAACTATTTTGTTAAGCACAAGTAGTCAACATTGAAATCTAAACAGAATATCGACATTATAGGGAAAGTCTACAAGGTCCAATGTCAAACGAATTAACGTGTCCATTACATTTTTACATTATCTACCACATATTCGAACCCATTTTCCCTTTGCAGGAATCCATGATTACAAGTGGTCCAAATCGAAAAGAAAGACGGGGGAACATTGGGTTGTTAGAGTAAGTAAGTAAGTAAATTGTTTATTATAGTGACATGTGTTCAAGTAATATACAGTTGTAACAAAATAATTATGATTACACCCGGCCTCATAGGCCTATAAGTCACTTAATCAAATGTAGACAGTCTATATACAAAGAACAAGCATTTAACTATGGAATATATAAATATAATGGCGTCGAGGAAATTGATTGATCCGAAACCAAAGACTTATAATTTTGATTGGTAAGCATTGATTTCGCATACTCTCTGCAAACGTGCATGTACCACAATTGAAAGGAGCATGCGGCATCAATAGCTATATTTCAATGAAGCATTGTTGATGGACAAAATACTTAATTGTATCACATTGTTAGATATAAGGGCCAATTATACCCATACATGTACGTTTTCATTTACCTCATATGTATTTCGTTATCCCGATCGAAAGCAAGAACTGACCAAAGTTATAAAGAAAAATGAATATGTTTTTATTACGCCATTGTCAAATTAAAGATTTGACTCGGTCTTTGGTTTCGTAATGAAGATTTTCTATTTAGAATCTGTACCCTTTTCATATATAAACGTTTATTCAAGTGTTGCTGCTATGTTTTAAACGAACATACTAAATACTCATGGCCTTTGCAATAAATCATCCGATTTCAAGATTAATTACTAGTACATGTATATTCCTACAAATCATCCTCTTTATCCAAGGTTGGTAAACAATAGGGACAATGGCGCATATTTCCCCCTTTGTTAATAAGTAAATTGTTTATAATTGTGACATGTACATAACAAGGTAAAGATACATAGTAAATAAATGATTAAAAAAAGCACCCGACCGAGCTGGTCCATATGTCTCAAAGAAAGAACAGTTTGCATTAAATTAGACATAACCATTATAATGTGGTGAATATCATGCAGTTTGTATTGCTTGCTGCAAATGACCTTGACAATGGCTGTTCATTGATTCTTGGGACAAACTTTATGACGTATTGACCGCTTGCTTTTTAAATGCGGTAGAGACGGTATTTGTTGTTTATGGTTAAGTATTTTTAATCGATCGCAATAGTACTTTTTATCTTCAGTAAGCTGTACTTACGTCAACCTAGACGCATGGGTAAGAGCGATCGAGAGAGTAACATATTTTGATCAGTTTGAAACAAACATGTACAATTACAACTGTTCATACGGAAACCTCGTTGTCTGGGACCATCTGGAGCGGTGTGTGAGAGATGAAGATCATCTTATAGGACTGATCTTGGGCGTTCTAGCTATACCTATATGGACATCAGCGCATGTTGGGTAAGTTCGTATCCTGCTATTAACTTATAAAGAACAAAACATACATCCTATTTGACAAGTACATGGTTATTTACTTATAGAGTTGATCTTTCTTTAGTTCCGGAGCCATCCAAAAGTGAATGGTTGGTGGTTGTAAGTTAATTGAACTTGAATTACTATTCAAGCAGCCAACCAAACCAAACTTTCATCCTTCATTAATCACTTTCAACAATTGTTTAGTTGTTTTTGGACATAATAGTGTTTAATTTTACCTACGTGTTTAAGACCCGTGGTTAAGGCGAAGGACTTGTGACAAGTGGGTCACGGGTTCAAACTTTAACGGTGACACTTGGACTTTTCTTGGGCAAGACGCTGCAGAACCCTGCCTTATACAAGTGCAATTCAAGAAAGCCGTAAAGTATTTAAAATAAAGTTGATTCGACGTCTAACAATGAAACGTGGACGACAGTTGTCCATGGGTAGAGCGTCGGCGTCTGTACACGATGGTCGTGGGTTCAAATCACCGGAGTAGCGGGATCTGCCTTGCGAATCTTCATTACTCAACATAAGGGTACTGGCTATGCATCCAGGAAGCAGAATCGAGAGTTATCAATATAAGTTATAAATACTTGTTTTACAATCGATGTAAAATAAATAAGTATAAACAGAGACATGGGAAAAAAGGTTAATAGATGTGGACATTAATATTCCAGTCAATACATTATACTGCGATCGGGATCGAAGTCGTCCAACAGCACTCGAGTGATATCGTTCGTGTTCACACCTTGGTTAGCAGACTGTATCGGGGTAGTCAGCGCCTTTCTAGCCCAACAGTGGCTTTCACAGGCAAGTATATCATCGTTGTCTAAGTTGCTAGTTTACAGATGTGAAGACATTTGGAAGTTATGAATAAATGTCTTTAAAACTGCACAATAGTGCCACTTTGGGACCGATAACTAGGTGCCGTATAACATTTGTGATATCCGGCACTAACCATATAACACATCCACGTGACAAATCATGACGTCTTAAGAACGCCATGACACATGACGTCATGTTTACATCATTCTCTGCTTTTTTTCACGTGTTTTATTTTCATTTTATTTTTTAAAAGTACACATAAAGGTAAAAGGATAAATAGAATAGATGATTGGTGTCTTTGAATAGGAAAAGTTATCGGGCTCGGCATCGGAATATTATCCGTTTCGCCTTCGGCTCACCGGATAATATTCCTAAGCCTTGCCCGATAACATTTCCGATTCACGACACCAACCATCTATTCTCTATAACTGCACAATAGCTGTAGTGTTATATGATACACACTGCATAAACATAAGCATGATTGTGACATCGCTTTTGCGATCTACCGCATACAAACTTTACATACGATAGATGGACACGTTTTGAATTAACTATGCTTTCAACAACTACTTTTACTTGTATATCATACAACAATACAAACACTCTTCTGTAACAAAGACCTTTTATTTTGACATGCAGAATGTCTCATCTGTGAACAAGCATCTTTAAAGAGACATGATGTATTGCATTCATTTATGAGAGACGTTTTTTTTTTATATTTTAACAGAAATTTCAAATTGCTTCATTTTAATTATATTATCAAATGGTATTTCGAAATGATTGCTATTGAATATGTTTGCTTTTTGATTGTGACATACATTTGATGCATTCACCTAGAAGAATGGATTTTATTATTAGATGAGCAAGATTGTTGTACTTTAAGAAGTAATTCGCAATGTACACGTATTATATGATGGCTACAGCATTTTACAATATATTCTTTATGTAATTACAGAGGTCTAGATTAGAGGTCTATTCCAAATGTTTATTTCTCTATTACCTCTTTAAACCCTTTACTGTTGGTACTTATTACAATCTATTCGATGAGACAATTCTAGTAACACTATAACATAATTTGATTAATTATTTATCACATTTATTAAATATTACACAACATATTCGGCGTGTCTGCCTAAACGATATGCATACCATACATGTTGATAAGTCGTGCTTAAATAACATTTGTTTTCCAGATTATTTTCGGCCTGTGTGTTTTGTTAGTGCACACACTTTGTTGTCTTCATTATCTTGTCGTTCCATTACACAAGAAGCAAAACATTGTCTCAATAGGTAAGTTACCACGACCTTCATTCATACCTGTATACCTTCTAAGAAATAGCCGACTTTGATAAAATATACTCTCATTTACATAAGAAAATGTCCTTTTTTTGGGTAATAATTGTTTAGTACTCACTTTCTCTGCATAACTTTTCCGAAATGGCTTAATTGATATTGAAAAGTAAAGTATTACCCCTCGTTTGTTAAATAGACCCGTTTTATGACATGGTGTCCATTCATTACACGAAAGTTGAACATCCAAAAATGTTGCTCCTGAATATAACGGTATACATAGACTATTTGGAATAGATAGATTTGCATGTTCTTTGAAGTTGTTGAGCCACGTTAGCTTGGAATAAAGTTGTCTTGAGTTCGAGACGTGGCTTAGCGCATATAATTTTTTCGACTTTAAGTCACTTTGACGTTGATTTATGTATAACCTATTATCAGCTATTCAAATGTTAAAAGCATAAAATGTTACGGAAGGAGCAGTTTTATTGAGGCAATACTAGGAGAATTAACAGGTGCGCTGTGATATAACTGATAAATTGTTGAAAATGTCGTAAAACACAATCAACCAACAAAGGTATATGTATTTTTAAATACTATGCCCCTTTCACAGACAAGAAACTAGTAAAGAACCGATCTCGCTTCAAGAGCTGTCCGCACATGTTGTCGTTGTTGTTTTTACCCGCCGTTATTCTGACGATTTGGGGGCGAAGCCTAGCTAGATCTGACATATATACGAGAGCCATCAATCAACAACAATCGGACGCTTCGGCTAATTTCGAAGTAAATATGTCTTGTTTTTTTTATAAGTTCATGTTTAAGCAGCCATGTTATGCAGAACTTGCGCAGCCAGCTCAGGCTATGCAAAGTCGTATTGTATGTTCGTTAGAAGCCATGTCAATAGTTATGTAACATATTTTCTGGGATTCTCCAGTGCTAGGCTTAAGTGTCCTGCCACCGCTTCCACTGACCGAGCGGCAATAGTTGGGTTCGAACTTAGGAATATCGAGTTACTAGTCAACCACACTTACCACTGAGGAGGACCCCGAAGAGTCTCCTTTTTTGTATTTTCATGATCGAGTTTCCCCTTTTCTTTGCATGTGTGGTACAGTGGTACAATCATTATTTTCCGGGTTTCCTATTCCTTGCACAAGAATATACATATGTACACATATGTATGGAGTTGGGATCTATCCAAACTTTGATTATTTATCAAGCGCAATAATTCAATAGTTTCAACACTTTGATATTGCTAAAGAACAGATGCAAACTAAATAGTTCCCATTGACAAAGTTCTTTGTTTATGGAGATATGAATACATAATAAACTTGTTTAAGAGTCCAATCAATATCAAGTTGCTAAGTCTTAGACAGGAGCAAATCCTCATATATCTTTTCTCTCTAATATTTAGATACCACACCTTGTTGGCTATATATTCGGATCCCTGGCCGGAGTGCTGCATTGTTCACCTTCTCTAATAGACATGATAGATTCGGTGAGTAATATGTATTATATAACAGTGAATATTCAGAAGGAAATATATAAATTTCAAGCGGATCAAATCACACAAGAAAACTTTTGTACACATTGTTCCTAAATCAAAGCAACATCCGGCATCCGACAGACACTGGCATGTGCGAATTTGAATTTTCTTTTATGATAAAGAACGGAAACCATTATGACAAAAGGGTATCTTATCAAAAACGACGTGTCATTTTATCCAAGCGTATTCCAATGTGTGCTACAACAAGGATACACTGGGGTCCTAAAGAGTACAGGCTTTATAAGATATACATGCCGGATATATGAATTAAAAAGGGACATTGTGGATGGTCGATTAAGCAAGGAAAAAAGAAAATGGGAAAGTACAGCACATAATAAGCCAGCACAATTCAATGTACCTATTTTAACATGAAGCTTTAAACATAGATAGAAACGTTTTTATACTTCAAATTGCTGGAAGAGACTTCATGCTTATGCAAAGAGCTTTGATCCAGATCAGCCCCCAAGAGTATTGGCGCTTGTCCTGTGATCCAACCTGTTTGCTACTCTGAGTATCTTCCATCATCAAAATTAAGCATATATCTAAGGTTTTGGAAAGCAGACGACACAAAAAACCTATTTCAAGAAAATAACCCAGCATTCTAAAGGTTAAATGGAACACTTGTAACGTTATCTTTCAGTACATCACAGTGGAGTCGAGTATCCACCTCATAACAATGTATGCTATACGGGTGTTTGGTGAATGTGCGTATGTATCCAGCGTGTTTATACAGAATGAGGATATATACAGCTATATACATACACTGCCATGGACGATTCCAAGGTATATATCATAACGAATCATTGAGAAATAAATGTTTTATACGTTTGATAGTTTTGCAGAATGTTTGATGCACGTCCACTTGCGAATTTGGAGGGGTTTCAGAATGTATATCAAGAACAAGTACAAATGTTCCTTGATTGGGTTATGTTTGATGCTTGGTTCGGTGGTAAAGGGGTTGACTTAGAACTCGGGGTCCAGGGTTCGAGCCCCAATGACATCCCTGGTTTCATGGCAGGGGTCTTTGGCAAGTCACTTCAGAGCCCTATCATAGTGCTGGTGGATTCATGAAAGCTGTAAGAGTCACATGCTTAGGCGTTTTTCCCGTACCAAAAAAGTATAATGCTTATTATGGGTATGTCTTGCACCGCATCATGTATACAACTAAAGCAATTCCCCAAATTTCATTGTCTAAAACAACTAAAGCGGTCTTCGTATTCATATACCTCCAACACGAAATAGTTCAAATACACAAAATAAGTCATACAAACACGTTTTAGAAGGTATGTAGGGTGTAGATTGTTACATGTTCCCACAAAGGATTTGGACAAAATACTTCTTTCGTTATATTTTGATGGAATGTATTTGCTTTTACAGATTGATAGCTGCTGGTTTGAACATCGGAGTATCCTTTTTGCTACAGAAATATGTGCATAACTTGCTATCAATAAAATAGGTGGATGATGTTATATATTATATTTTCATATAGGGAAAACACGTATCAAAGAGACTAATATTGTAAAGGAAATGTTTATTTACATTAGAATGGTTCTTGAAAAAACAAACAAAAAAACTCAATATCGTTAAAAACTCATTGCGTTATGATGCTTTGACACATTATTCACAAGATTTTAAATCTTCTAGTGTATTCTTTCCAACTAAGAGCGCAAGTTCTACAAGAATTGTCTTAATGTTTCATTTCGTATATGTATTTTCAGCTACTCACTCTCTATTGAACCTATGTACATTGTGTAAATCTGTACATGGATCGGTGGCCTAGGTACTTGAAATTTAAAGTCTATGCCTTTGTCTGTTCCTTCTTACCTTTTGTTTGTATGAATTGTGTCACTTCATGCTAACGAAGAATGTTTGAAAGGCGTACACCGTCTGAAGCCCTTTTCTTAACTAGCATCTTGTACTGATGTAATACATTTATAAAGGTTTCACACACCTTAGACGTATGCTCGCTCCAGAAATTAACAGGGCTGTCCGAATGTCATTCGGTCAATTATTCTAACTTTGTGTTAACGTTCGTGGAATTGTATGCAGAATCATTCGACACATTCTTCCAAAAGACATAACACGTATTGCATGTCATACTAGGTGTGTACATTGTCCTATACATGTTTAACAAGCTTAACTGTCATTTACGTTAATTTCAAGCGCCTTTCGTATTTTGAATTCCAACATGTTTTCGACTTAAACAACATTAGATATTGATACAAAGGTGCATTCAACGTAAAAAGGGGAAACAACGCAAATTGTCCAGGGATGATACAGAATGCCTTATAAGGTATGTTGTTGAGCAATGTAAATCGCCTGAGTCAAAGAACAGCTTTGTCGCACAACACACATACACTTGAGCCATTGAGAATTGTTTCACACTGATAAACGTTCAATGGCCTGAAAAGTTTAATGTATAGTTATGTTGTGAAAATGCACTACCCATGAATAGGTGCAGTGGACACAAAGCCACAGTAAATATTCACGGTTTAAAGCAACAACTAATATATCCAACCAGCAAGTGGTCACTGCAATGGTTTTATTCTATTCTGTCACCAGGGCATTTTACAGACCGATAACAAAGTGCCGTATAACCATTTTGATTTCCGTTACTAGATCATGTGATGCTGTGCGCACCTATCACTAAATTGTATCTGTTTTTATTCAACTTTTTCGTATTTTATTTTTCATGTTTTGTTTATTCTTTTTAATCCAAAAAGGTAACATGATAAACAGAATAGATTTTGGTGTCTTTGAATGGGAAAGGTAACAGAGCTTACCAGATGATATTCCTACGCCTTGCCCGATAACATTTCCGATTCACACCACCAACCATCTGTTCTCTATCTCTATTGCATATTACCCAGTTCGGAATCCGACATCGACTTCCATACGGACAGTGAGGAGGAGGTGATATGGATGCCGTTACGGAGTGTGCAGTCAGCCATACCCTCCCACCCCGTCTGTATATCAAGGGTACAGGTAAATTTAGGCTTATAAATCTGCTCATGTAAATGACGATTTTTAACCCTTAAAATGCTGGTTAATTTTTTTCTGAAAATAGAATTTTTGTGTAGTCCACTTTCCAAAACCTTAAATATCTGCTTAGTTTTGATAAGGAAAGATACTAAAAGTATCAAACAGGTTAGATCACAGGTCAGCCGCAAATTTACTTGGCGGCTGGCCTGGATCGAACCTGTTTGCATAAGCATGAAGTTGGTTCCAGTACTATAAGTTTACAGTCCGCCATTCCCTCCCACCCTGTCTGTATATCACGGGTACAGGTGAGAATATGTTTATAAATCTACTCTTGTAAATGACGATTTCTTTAACCCCTAGAATGCTGGTTAATTTTTTTCTAAAAACAGAATTTTTGTGTCGTCTACTTTCAAAAACCTTAAATATCTGCTTTTTTTGATGATGAAAGATACTCAAAGTAGCAAACAGGTTAGATCACAGGTCAGCCGCCAAGTAAGCATGCAGGTATTCCAGCACTTTAAGGGTTAAATCCGCAATTCCCTCCCACCCCGTCCGTATATCAAGAGTACAGGTGAGAATATGATAATTAATCTACCCACGTAAATGGCGATTTTCCAACCCTAGAATGCTGGTCAACTTTCTAAAAGTAGATTTTTGTGTCGTCTAATTACCAAAACCTTAAATATCTGCTTTATTTAGATGAGGAAAGATACTCAAAGTATCAAACAGGTTCGATCACAGGTCAGCCGCCAATTTACATGGCGGCTGGCCTGGATCGAACCTGTTTGCATAAGCATAAATTTGGTTCCAGCGCAATAAGGGTTAAGTCCGCCATTCCCTTCGATCCCGTCTGTATATCAAGGGTACAGGTAATTATATGTTAATAAATCTACCTGTGAAAATGACGTGTTTTTAGAATGGATGGTAACGAATAATCGAATATTCAAATATTCGAATATCCGATTTTCATGTCTGAATATTTGAATCGTATATTCGTTTTTATTGAGCAAAAAATAATGTATTTGTATATTTGAAACTATTTAACATTATTTTTGATTCATCTCTCCGCATCGTCTTAATTGATCAAATAAGCCTCGAAGAGAATGACCAATCATGCATCTGTAGCGATTTCGGAATAATACATGGATGGTTTTCACGTTACAGGAGAGTCGCTGTATCTTTTAGTCGCTTTGTTAGTGACATTTTGGATGTTCAAGTGGACCGTCTAACCCTATCTTGGTGATTTGAGAGTACACGCAAAATAACAACAAAAACGCCACATGTATACATACAGCTCCTCTGTCGAATCAGAACTCGGCAAGTTCCATTCGACTTAGAAACGAGCACTTCTTTAGCTAGACAATATACAATAGTTGTACATTTTGCATAAGGCATATTAAAACGAGATTATATAAGGAAGGCGAAAAAACACCAAGTTCTATTGATTCTATGTCTTTTGCATATTTCATGTCTTAGAATCATTTTTGTTAGTTACATGAATGCCTTCGCACATCTTTGGCTGGGTTCAAATACTGGTTCTAGAAGATTTGCACTTCATAAAACAAAGTCGTTCGATTGACTCGCGAATAACCGATGTCTCTATTTTGTTTGACAAAAACAGTTCAATAATGGTAAAAAAAAAAATGTATACATGTACACAAATTATGGTGCTTAACACAATAAAGTACATTTTTTGTCCTTCGCAGATTCTATCAGAAGCGGATCTTCCACCGGAAATGATGTCACCAGACGAGAAAGAGGCTCCTTGTAAAATGAGCGACCTTGAAAATAGTGAAGAAAATGAATACGATTCGGCAGACGACCAAGAACATCACATTGACTGAACTAAAACAAATCAAATAAAAATGAATTTAGATAGATTCGTAGATGAAATAAAAATGTACATGTAGTACGTCAATGATTGTTATTTCAATATGTTGTGCATCCCATTAGTATCATTGGAACTTTTATTGCGCACGGCTGATTTCCAGTTTATGACGCAAATAAATGTATCTATAATCAAGTCCAATTAAAATCATTCGCGACTTGCAAAGTATTTTCAAAATGGTAAAATAAAAGTTGTACGAATAAACAAGCTTTGCATTTACGGCGTACGTAACTTGAGTTTTAAACTAAACTCAACTATTAAATTAAAGGGTCACACATGTTGAAAGCAAGTCTTTCTTATACCCAACCAATTGAATGCACTAAACAGTGTGCCTGCTTGATATGAATGACTTATTTGTTTTGAAAGGTAATTCCTAACCGTTTAAAAATGTATTGTCAAATATGTTTCTAATTTCTAATCAAGAACGTCGTTTCACCTCATCTATGTGACCCTTTAATTTTTTTTTTAGAGTATATTTTGCGACCGTTATAGATTGCACTGAAACGACTTAAGGCTTAATAGATTAATTTCCAATTGAAGTATGCCACAAATGGTTGTTTTAAAGCGAAGAAGATAGGAGAAAATGTTTCCGACTGACTTACGGCACCCCGATTGCTACATCCGGATGCCTCATGATGTATGTAGTTTAATAACTGGAGGTTTCATCCTACTTACTCAGTATCCGACTGGCGTACATTGTGTTCTGATGTGGTTGAAAATCCTACTAAATAATTTCAAAATTTTTGAAAACGTAAGTCCTCCCGTTTATAGATTATCACCATCTCAAGTTGAATAAGGGTAAACTATACTATGCAGTGACTATACTTTAACGAATACAGTTTTCGTTAAAGTATAGTTACTCCATATTATAGTTAGGGGTGAATTTTCATTCAGGGCGCACTTTCTGTACGAATCTGAACTAATACAAATGCGATAGACCATGCATTCGTAGTTTTAGATGTCACGTCCAAACTGTGAGTGAAAGAAAGGAAAACGCTAATTCATTCTGTACTCGTTTATAGATTGAATGGCATCGTATGTAATTTTGGACTTTCCAATACCCCACAGGCTGTTAATCTGTTACCGAAATGCACTGTTTGTAAGATGACGCGTGAAGCTTCTAAGTTCAAAAAGGACATTCGTTTTGGTCAATCTGATAAATTATTTGAAACAGTGACAATTCTTTGCTACAAGGTCAAAGTATACACTGAATGCCGCTTCTTGTAGGTTGCAACAGTCTATGAACTGTTGCTGAAACTTACTATGAATGTAATTCCGCAGGGATCGACATAATTTGACCTAATTGCTGAAGAAATTTGGTTAACTACAAATAAAGAACTTAAAAAAATGAATAAACTAGTTTATTCCATTATGAAAAAGGGACACGCCTCGGGATTTATACAGGACTTGTGTCGCGTCGAACTTAGGGTTACTGTGTCCTCTATCGATTACATAACGTGGATTTCTTAAGTCGTCTACAGACATTCAATGTTTGCTTATACGTCAACGGAAACGGTTAAAACGTTTATCAATGTTGACGAATCTAAAACATGCATCACCTAACAACTTCTCTTTTTGTCAAATACTGGTTCTCATAAAGATGGATCTCATGAAAGATAGTTTTTCGATAAACTCACGAATTACCAATGTCTCTAGTTTCATCGATCCTTCATTAGACAAATAATGCATATTTACAAGGCTGCCAGACGCAAACTCTCATTTAGAAATTCATACCTAGGCGACTGCAAAGTACCCGGAACCGGAAAAAAACGAATCGCATATAGATGCGTGCGCAACTCCATGTGTTTCGTTCTGTACACGCGAACTTAATGCGCGCCGTTATGTCACCCCGAAAAACCAATTCATTAAAGAGATGCGCTCTCTGACAAACCCTCTTAGTCGCTGATTTGATAACTGCTCTCAAAGACCCGGTCTGCCCCGAGAGACCGAGGTTCAAACTTTTAGTAAACGAATGAAAACGCGCCCCGGAGGAAAATAAGTCATTAGACAGAGTCTCTCAAGAGAGGCGCTTAAATTACTTCTAGCCTGATGTCTCTAGTCACGGGCTTTGATAATACCATTTCCCGTTAAAATGTTACGAATTAAACGTAGTTTGATGTGGAGTTATCTAGATGTTGTAGAAAACCATCGTGAGAAAAGGAGAAGATAAAACCCATAAAATGTTATAAACTTATTAAGAGAATGAGCTGAAACTCTCTGCTTTTTTTCTATCTCCCTCTTGCAAAAGAACGAGCATATTAATTTAAAAAAGATACCCTTACCTTGCTTACCAATGAAACAACGTTTTTTCAATCAGCTTGGATCAGCAAATATTTGCAGTTATGTAAGGGGTCTTCCTTCATAAGAGAAAAGGATGGAAAAGCAATGTAACTTGAAAGTCGTTGATGTATTGTAAAACCCCCAAAACACAAACATACGAAGGAGTATTTGTTCTTACGGAGAGCTGCTGTTTAATAGAGAACTGAAGTAGATCTAAAAGGTAAAGCAAAATGCCCTTATTTCTCCATATTACTGGAGTCAATTGCGTGATGTACCGCCTTTAAGAACCCTTCGGAGGCTAATAAGTGAAACATGATTGTACTAAAGTTGCTGATGATTTCTGCATTCAGCTGCTGAGTATTCCACAGAACCCTTATTTGAAGCAAAAGACTCACATAAAAGCCTGGCTATGCCAATTTTGGTTCATTTCGATGCAAAAGCCTCCCATAAAAGCCTGGTAATGTCAGTTTGGGATCATATTCGAGACAAAAGTCCCGTAGAGAATCCCGGTAATGTCAATTTATGTTCATATTCGAGGCAAAAGCCCGCATAGAATCCCGGTAATGTGAATTTGGGTTTTCATTCGAGGCAAAAGACTCCCATAAAAGATCGCGATGTCAATTTGGGTTCATATTCGAGATTAAATTGTTGCTCATTATATAATTACATCCCACATATATTATAATGATATTGATACCATTTGGTAATCTTTGGTTCGCGTGTGAGGCAAATATCTTGCAATGGTGAAATGTTATGTAGCCTCATACGTTGATCCATGCGAAAAATCGTATGGGAAGCCTTGCATATCATTTGTTCATTCAAATAAAGAGTAAGAGAATGCAATGTGTAAGTATTTTCAAACGTTTCTCAATAATAAGATACTAGCATAAGCCAGTATTAAGTTCAAACATATCTATTTTACTTATTCTATGAATAAAGATCTTACAACTTATACGATTCACACTCGTCTCCTTCCTCGATACATGATAAGCCGCAAGGGAGATCCCGAAACCAACAGAAGTCACACCTACGACCCCCTTGTCCTTAAACCGAGGTTCCGACACAGAACCACAACCATATGCATGTCAATATTCTTCTTATTGTATACGGTAGAATATCTCTATCTCGAAATTCTGATTGTCGAACTCTTCTATACGTCGAAATAAATACTGGTTCCCCAATCATTCGTTATTTATATGTTTGTCTTTATTTTCTTTCAAGACATACATATGCCAAACTGTTTCTTTGTCGAACATTTTCACCAGGTATTTACTTAGCGACATAACTGATAAACATGGATAGTATCTTAAATGAAAGTACATCATTGCAATGTGACACGTCATTGTAAGCGTATCGGAGAGGCGATTCCAATAATGTGTTACGTTTAATTATTGCTTTACACATAATTGAAATAAGAGGGAATGGTGTTTTGAAATTACGCAAACATCAAGCTTAAGATGCTTAGTTAAACGGTTCCCACGCCCCTTAAACTTTAAGGTAAAGAGATGATACTGTATTTGATTTCGTTCATAGCTTATGCATATGTACTATTTAATTCACGAAAACGTTATGCCATATAAAGCATGATTGGTTTTGATGGCTTTTGCCTTCGCAGTATGTCCAACTAATAAAATATTTTGCCGGGTTTGCTTTTGTCACGTTTTCCGATACATTCGCAATCATTTGTTTCAATGTTGAATGTAAATGAACTTTTAATTGTTTGTTTAATTGATACTCCTTTGAAGAGTCGATAATGATATTTTCTCCTAATGATCCTAACCAGTATATCACACGCGATGAACTCTATACATTAGACTTCAAACACTATAAATTATTCGTCGCCATTTAACCCCAAAAGGTTGCTTCCCCTTTACTAAACTGAAGGGAGGGGGACTACTTTTAGATGAAAAGCAATAATGTGGTAGTGTATTTAAAACGCTTTTGAAACAAATCTCATACATGTAAGTTCTGTAAACTAATGGATAGGTTAATTCTTGTTGTTTGTTTGTTTTGACTCCTTACTTATACAGTTTGTTAGTAATAACGCAACCGAGGGGCCTCTGTGGCCTAGTGGTTAGAGTACAGAACTTGAAATCACATGGTCCCTCTCCGCGTGGGTTCAAATCCTGAGAGGGATATGGATTTTAATGAGAGGCAGTCTCCCGACTGACTTGCGTAATGCCGATAGTTCTACCCTCCTTGACCAGCCCTTATGGGGTCTTCCTCCATCATTAAGAGTCGGGCATCGCTACATAACTGAAACAATGTTGATGTAAAACCCATAAAAAAATAACGCAACCGACTTTCATTCATCCTTGATCTTTGTATTCAAACCAGTACACCAGTTGTTTGACCCTGAACCGGTTTCCCATTGTTAATTACACGTATATTTATATTCCTATTGTCCACGGACTTAAAACTAGCGAGTAACGGGTTCGACCGCACCGACACCTCTGGTTCCATGGGAGTGATCATTGACAGATCACTTCAGAGCCCTTACCTAGTACCGGTGGATATAGGAAAGCAGTAACATAACTAAAAGATTGTTGACACGGCGTTAAAACACTATACAATTTCTATTGTTCAGAATACCGTTTAGAGGAGCAATAACTTGCATTGATATTTTGTCTTTGGTAAGACCCTGTATTGTTTATGACCCGCTAGTTTCATCACATCTTGCAGCAACCTTGTATGTTTCCTGTCCCTTCGTGTCGTTTTCCATTTTGACAACTCATACAATTCCTTATGAAGGAATGTGCTAATAACATTGAATTATCTCTAAGATCAGATATATTGATAATGTCCAGCAACACGCCTTTGGCTTTATAATTGAAGGACGGAACAATACAAACCAGGTCAACGACTGCCATCAGTTTAAATTCCTCCATCGAACCATTTCTACAATTCTCTAACTTAGCAATATTCCGGTTGACACAAGGACTACCAATTGTTCTATTCAATTAAGCAAGCCCTTAATGACGCTTAAACTCGGATTACCTATCTACCAAGTACTATATGGGTATTGCTTGACAATAGAAAAAAGCCAATGAACACACAGAAACATACAATATACACTCAAAGATGTATACCCCTCCTTGACGCAGTCTCCGAGGTATCTGTAAACTATATTAGACCGAATTGAAGTAGTTTTTGAAACAACGACCTTGGTTAACACCGGGTAGATTGTTAAATACAACACATTTCGAGTATTCCACAAACACAAACTAGACCGTGTTATGCAAGGTTCGACTTCATTTTTCCACTTGTCCAACAACTAGGGTGCCATTCTACTAAACTTTATATGCTAAAAATGTGCGTAAGTACAAAACAACATTCCATCTTTTTGATATTGGGTCAAGCAATATTGCAAAGTGACACATCATTGGAAGCGTCTCTTCAAGAAGCTTCCAATGATGTGTTACTTTGCAACATTGTACTTTCATTTAAGATACCATCCATGATCATCAGTCTTGACTTACGCAAATACTTTCCTGAAGTCGATTAGTAAAACGATACTGATGTCACCCAAAGAACCAGAAAAACAATGTTAACATGACCACCTACGCCATGTGAAAAACTGCAAAAAAAATCCCCTTTATGAATGAAAAGTATTCCACATATGGGAGTGGCCGATCCTTCCTCTATCAGGCCATAATGTACACAGGTCCACTGGGTGACGTTTAATTGTTTGTTTACGTTCCGACTCGGTTGCATGCATACGTCGTTTAAGTACTTGTATATTAATCAACTAATTGTTCCTAACACGCGGCTTTGATGTCGAAATGATGATAGTGTTGACTTTATCCCGGACGAATCGTCTCATTAAAGGCACTGGTGAAATCCCCCATGTCAAACCGTCCTTTAAACTCGAGTTAATGAATGATGTATATGATGAGTATGAGCCCAACGTATGCCGACACGTAGCTTGATGTTCTAAACCCCCGAAAGTCGAATTTCTTTCACCGCTTTGAATGAAAGAGATATAATTTCTATGCTTAAAATATTTTACACAAAATTTATATCATTGTCTGTTTATGGACAGAACTAAAATATTCGTATCCATTGTATGATGTATTGAGGACCAGTAGTCTTTAATTACAGCAATACACTTTTGATCTTTGAACTTTAAACCAAAGGATGAAACACACTTGGCTGAGATAAGCAGTCTTGAAGGTTCTTGTTCAAAGGTGTGAAGAAACTTAGATATTATAATTGAAATTCTGTAAAACTGTCTATAGCAGCTGTACAATGGTATGAGACTTACTGGAGAAAAGCCATTGGACGTACAATAGGTTCCTATTTAAGTTTTTAAAGCATGTACACAATTAATTTTGTTTTAGATCAAAAAGCATTGCAACGGTTTTGAAATCCATCACATACCGTCTGCAAATACTAGAATTAATTGCAACATTCTGAATCAAGTTTGCTTTCAGTGGTTGTTTTTGCTTAATTTGATTTTTACCTGGCGGCTTGCCTAGATCCAACCTGTTTGCATAAGCATGAAGTCGATTCCAGCTATATAATGGCTAATGGAGGCACTGAAATGATAAAACTTAAAACGTTGCTTCTCTCTTTCGATTTATTCCTCTAAATTATTACACATATGATAGTTGTAACACGTTTGTGTTTAAATATTTATGGGGGTATCAAATGTACAATACATTTGTTTGCAGTATTACATACATGTATATATACATTTTTCGTAACAAAGTATTCGTAATTGACACCTTTTTATTTTTTTTTCAATAATATAACTACAGCTATAAACCTATGTAGTGTGCCCAATACGAGCAAAACATCCACTTTACAAAATGATTCTTTAACCCTTAGAATGTTGGGTAAATTTCTAAAAATAGATTTTTGTGTCGTATACTTTCCCTAACCTTAAATATCTCTGTTAAGGAAAGATACTCAGAGTAGCAAACATATTAGATCAAAGGTCAGCCGCCAATTTACTAGGCGGTTGACCCGGATCTAATCTGTTTTGCATAAGCATGAAATCTGTTCCAGCACTGTAAGGGCTATCACTGTCAGTCGCCCGTTGAAAAATCAAAGTTTATACGAATCATTCAATCTTTGATTTGTCGTTTGATTTAGTTCTGATTATAATGAGAAAAGAATTTAATTGATATATATATATATAAAACAACAACCTACTAATACAAATGTACATCGACAGACAAAGTTTTCTAGCAAGGTTGCCTGAAACACAAATATCAATGCTTTGTTTTTACACTATATAACTAATACTTTAAGCTAAAGGACAATGTCAGAGTTTTGTGCAGAATTATCCAAGCCTTTGGAATATATTCATGTCTTCCATCTCTCTTTGTTCGTTTAAACACTCTTCAAGATACTCATGTGTGAGATTGTGGCGGGTTATCAAACCTTGAACCTGAAAAGGTATAAAGATAATATATATAAATAAAGTACATCTTATGCTTTTCACAGCTTAAATCTCTGTAAATACACACCATTAGAATTATCTTTCGTTTATCTTTATTTGTGAAAAGCGCGATCAATTTTGTGTGTACATGTCAGTCAATACAGAAAAAATGGTGTGAATATTTGATTTGTTATATTTATGTACGAAAAACTGCATAATAGGCCTTATTCAAACCAAGTTACAAGTTACAAGTCTTTTATTGTAAAAAAAGGCCTCCGGCCCATCAAGACACATATATTATACAATACATTACATGTACATATGTCTCGAATTGCGATAATCGTTCGTTTCCTTCGAAAAGGACGCAACCCTAGCTTGTAACAGGTAGCAATTACGTCTTTTTGGAAGGAAGCTAAGTAAACTAAAGTAAGTAAATCAAATAAAGTAAATAAACAAAGAACTTATAACATTTAGAAATCTAAAACAGTCGTTATTATCAATTTAGACTCTTTGTTCGAGGTTAGGTTCAGACTCCTTCCCTTTCATGATGAAAGCTATATGAATGGATAATTTGCGAATTGTTGCTGGATTATCAGCCTTCATTAAAGAGGTACAGATAATTCTATAAGTGTACTTCCAGTATACCAGTTACATGTATATTAATATTGCCTCCTCATATCACTAGACTGTCCACATTCGAAAAATACATGTATTGACAACCAACGATTGCAAAAAGAATGTCCAAAAATACCACAGAACAAATAGATATGCATTCCTAAGTGGAGCTATATTTAAACTGTCATTATCCCTATTTATGTCAATGTGTTTACAAAAAGTCCATTCCGACAAAAAAAATATTAACCTGTATCATTTTCGCCCATTACTCTAGAAGTGCTAAACGCACTAAAACGCTTAACCCTTTACCAAATGCCAAATTTTCGACCGTCCCAAAGTGAAAGAGTTTGCAGATGATAATTTCAAAAAGTGATGAAATTGAATTATAATCTTCTGATAGAGTAGAAAACATTGTTGGCAAAGGAGAAATTGCTCGTTATGAGCAATTTCTCATTTTCACACAATGTTTTCCAGAGTCATCTGCAACCAAGTGGTCAAATGTCGTTATTGTTTAGTAAAGGGTAAATAAAAATCCTCATATAAGTTTGCACGATTGGAACGAACTAAAAGCACTTTTAGGAGCAAGCGATTTATTTATAGTTGGGGTTAACATCGCTTCAACATTATTTCAGTTATTTAGCGATGCCCGACTCTTAGTGATGGAGGAAGACCCCATGCTCAACTGCCCATAAGGGCTGGTCAAGCCGGGTAGAAATATTGACATTCCGTAAATCAGTCGGGAGACAACCTTGTATGAAAATCCATATCCCTGACCGGGATTTGAACCCACGCGGAGAGGAGCCATGTGATCTCAAGTGCTGTACTCCTACCTCTAGGTCACTAGGACTTCTATTTAAGAAGTATGTTTTCATCTTTCATCTCATTTGTATGTTTTGCCGTATGCGTTATTTGTGTTAACCATTTCCCAAACAATAACGACATTTGACTACTTTGTTGCAGACGACTTTAGAAAACCTTGTTGGAAAAGGAGTAATTGCTCGTAACGAGCAATTTCTCCTTTTCCCAAAAGGTGTTCTGCTCCAGCTGAAGAATATTTTCCAATTTTATCACATTTAGAAATGTCGTCTGCAAACTCTTTTAATTTGGGACAGTCTTAAATTTGGCGTTTGGGAAAGGGTTTAAATAATATATGAGGAATTGGATTGTTGTCCGTTTTTTTTTCTTTTGTCACAATTGTATTTTGTGCCGTATGCTGTACTATATGTATTAAAATCACACATAAAGAAGTGAACGAAGACGTAAAAGACGTTTTTTCTTGAATAAGAACAAAGCATTGGACTTAAAACGCAGCTTTCCTTCACTTGCCACAAATAAAGATAGTAGTTTTCAAGATTTACAATCTTTGGTGGTGCTTCAAAACGACACATTTTGCGGACGCTTTGAAAGGAAAGTTGGATTGTAACCATTATTCTAAAGAATCTTGATTTAAAACAATTAAAACAGATATTTCGAAAAAAAGGTCATTCTACGTTAGTACGTGCACTGTTTCTGTTATTGCTCGCTTCGAAATGTAATTCTATATACATGTACAACTGCCATCTCTGACCGTTCAGAATTGAGATAATTAAAATAATGTAATAACAGAGCAATCATTTAGAGAACGTAAATCCAATACCACGTGCCTCATCTAATAATGACTTCTATTGGAACATTGACCTTAGCTCGGACTTCGGAAGGCAAACATATTTTGTCATTATATCAAAATCAGAACACATCCTCAATGAAGACAATAAAAAATGTTCCTCATTAGAAAGACAAACTTTCACCAGAACTAGATTCAGCATGCTATACTTGGTTAATCTTCTTCCACCTTTTTGCCTTGTCATGTTACAAACGTTAGAAAGACGAACATTTGCCAAACAACTAAATTCAACATACTATGCTTTGTTAATCATCTTTTGTCGCAACAACTTGCGTTCTGTCTTAAGAGAGCAAACCATTTTTTGCAATGTCATGTTACAAAAGTTCATTCTCATTTCGATTCGTAACAAAAGTCCACATTAGAACCGAAATGATCTAATAATAACGCTAATCCAGCATAACGACAATGTTCTGTATTCTACTTTAACCCTTAGAGTGCTGGGTAACTTTCAAAAATAGATTATTGGCCGACTGCTCTCCAAAAACCTTAAATACATGTATCTGCTTAATTTCGATGAGGAACTGTACCCAGAGCAGCAAACAGGTTAGATCACAGGCCAGCCGCCAATTTACTCGGCGGCTGGTCTGAATCCAACCTGTTTGCATAAGCATGAAGTCGGTTCCAGCACTTTAAGGGTTAACGAGCAGACCAAACTCGACGTGCTTGTTTGCCTAGAACAAATTTATGTACGCTTAGGAAGTGTCGGATTTCGGAACGAAAATAATAACAGGGTGCTTAGTTAGCGACCAAAACACATTCATCATCAAGTAGTGAGCAGAAATAACGCGAATTGATTTACGACGTGAAAAAGTGGAAGATTTAATTGTTCCTTTTAAAAGACAATGCTTGGAATCGATGCAAATCGGGTACGAATTATGCCTATAACAGTTACGTTGGAATTTCTCTACCTGGCTTCAATACATTGGTGTCAAGAAGTTGAATGGGTCTAAATAAGGGCCATGATAGGGAATTTTACTGACAGACTGAACTCATCGGGTTTATACAGTGATAACACATCTGACATAATATGGAAGCCGCCATATTGCTTATTGTAAGACTTCGTTTGTTCTACTTCCGGTCTCAAATGGATATTTCAAATGCATTATATAAACAGGCATCTAATTTGATTGACGAAACAGATTTGTACAAACATAACATCTTATCATATCCCGATTTTATATGATTAACCGACCAAAACATAACGATTTAAGAAGATGTTCGAGATGTCCATATACATTGCCCTTCTCAGCATGGACGCTACTAAGAAACGGATTATTAGCCGAGACAAATAAAACAAAAATCGTCACCATACACTTATTAACGAATTGTTTTTCTCAGGTCCTTTAGTGTCAAATGGTAGCCTGGGGTCCTGGTCCGTGCGTATTACTTCGGGGCATACGCACGGGCCAGGACTCCAGGCTAGTCAAAAGGGTGAATTGCTCAACAATAGTATATTTTGATTTTGTTTGTATAATTACGAAGATAAGCCATTTGCAGATTTTTAAATGGTCATGATGACTTCCTATTTATCGACATCTGACCAAAAGTAGACTATTAATATACAGACAAGTTCGCGTATCATATAGATATGGATCAGGCTTATGCATTTCCGTCCTTCAGATCAGGTACAATGATGATGACTTCGGTCACCTTTTTGAGATTTTTCCCCACACATTTTATAATCAGATGCGAACAATTGCAATTTGTAACAGCCCTTTTGCTAAGAATAAGGTTCCCCCAAGTATGCAATGTACTGAGGGCGGTTCTCACAGAGGCCGAATCATCCATTAATAATAGAGCAGTTTAAGCGGTAAATATAGCATCATGCCGGCTAAATGCGCACTTGGGAATGTAACACCCGGGTGCCCTGGGGTACAACACTTTCAACACTTTATGGTCAATGTGAACCCATCGAATCTAATTGATCTATAGTTAACATTCGTCCACGGCCGTTTATCTTATTACCAAACAATAACGATATTTGACCAGTTTGTTGCAGACGACTCTGGAAAACATTATGGGAAAAGGAGAAATTGCTCTGAACTAGCAATTTCTCCTTTTTCCACAATGTTTTCTGCCATATCAGATGACTGTTTTTCAATTTCATCACATGTTGAAATGTCGTCTGCAAACTCTTTCAATTTGGGACAGTCGAAAATTAGTGTTTGGTAAAGGGTTAAAGGCTTGATTTTAAGTTCGAGTTTTGTTTGGTCATATAGACCAAACACAACTCAAAATAAGTAAATTCCGTTTTTATCTATGCATGCTTAATGATTTAAAACCCCAGGAACAAAGCTTATCGTTGAGGGAAAAGGTCTCTTATTGGCCTCGATCTGGTGTCTAATGCTTACATGAGAAGGGACATGCCAGTTGATGGATGCGATGCTTGTAATTTGACTGGAGTCACACTGGGTTGTAATTGTATACAAATAGAATACTCGTATGTCGTGGTTTACATGTACTGAACGCTAGACTAGGTTTATGGTTTAGTCAATCAATCGAATTGATTAATGTCTTGTTGATTGATTTGATTCTCGATTCCTTGAATGTTTGAGTGTCTTTTCGGTCATTGTAAATGACCAAAGACAAAAATGCTTTGCCGAATTTAGCCTAAACACCGTTGAATGTAATTTGTAAATTGAACCCCTTGATATATAGCTTAATTTCATGCTGCGATTACCATCATGAAGTCTTCATTGGTATAAAACAGATGATGGCACACACACTGGACAATACATTTATACACGATCCCTGCTCATCCTTTAAAACCAGAGTATGTCTTTTTCATTTCAGTTACGGGGGAATTAGAAAAATAACGTCATTGATCAGAAACAGGTTTCACATTCACAGACGTGAAGGATTTACAAGACACATGCACAAAATATACACACGAAGAATAAAGATGTTACTTGTTTCTTTCTTGTATGAATTTTATATCGCACCATAATGTTTCAGTTTATGCTGTGATACCCGGTTCATAATGATGGCGAATGATCCAGTACACATGCTGCCCACAATGGCTACTAAAACTGGGTAGAACCATCGACCTTTACGTAAATCAATTAGGAGACGTCCTCTCCTGATAATCTAAAAGCCGTCATTAGGAGTTGAACCTACTCTGAGAGAGGCCATGCGATTTCAAATTCTGTACTCTAATATAACCACAAGGTCATCGAGGCCCATTATGAAGATATACATCTAGCTTAAATAAGCACTCAGTAAACTATTGTAGACATATCGATTTGCTTAAATTAATTCACTTAGTACCAAAAAGAAGTGAATTTTGATAGTCACATTTCCATTTTGTATGATTATCATGTTGCATTAAAGAAATGGTTTGTTTCCGAAGTGACTCAACTTAAGGTTGTTTCAAGCGGAAGTTGTGTCCTTTTGGAAGAAAACACCCCAAAATGAGTTGTGTTAATGTATTGTTTAGAACGACGATGTACTGTATTTGTATAAGTCAATACAATTATTCTTATTCCGATTATGATTCTTTGTTTTGCCAAGGTCCAAATGGTCAACACACCACAGAGTCTACTTTCGCAAACGTACAACCCAGACTTATCGATATTGAGTCTGAGTTAATTAACAGAAGGCTGTTAGCTTAGATACACCCTGTACTGCAACGCCTAACAACAAAGCCATATATTAGCGAGGATTGTCTCCCAATTACTCCAATGGGAAATTATTAACATTTCGAACATTACAGATTTAATTGAAACGAAGTTTATTTGATCGCGCTGACAATATAAAGGTTGCGACCTCGCAATGGCCGTGCAATATTTACGATATGCATTGAAATCGGTGGCAGAGGTGTCCACGAATTTCGGTCATCTCTGAAAACGTTACCGGCAGCTTTGAGTCCAGACGGTTTCGGAATAATGACAGGGGTATAGCTTAACGTGTTAGAGTATTTTATCAAGTATTTAACCTTCTTTTAAAAATTCATGCAATTGTAAAAAGCGTTTATTATGTCTGAAATGAAAAATACAACCCCAAAAGATGCATACTTACATCATAGCAAACCATGACGACTTTCTTGTGAATTAAGGTGTTAACCTCTCACTTCTATATGCATGTAGCTTACCTTGCCGTACTTGCAACAGAAGATTTAAGGACCAGTGTCACGAAAGCATTAATGAGCCATTTATCCTCTCTTTGGCGTAAAGGCACATCAAAGGAGAGGAGAACAAATACAATTGTGAAAAGGTTTATGGACTTCTTTTATAATGTTCATAAAAGTCACGATAACTAATTCACGAATGCATTGAGACCCTATTAAATAGACTCATTTAAAATAAGTTATCTTGTGCTTGAAATACAGTTGTCTCCAATTCAATCATGTTTATCAACAACCTGTTTGCTTACATATTCAAAATAACGAATTCTGATTGGTCGGTTTAAAAACTTGTGTATCAACTGTCTAGGTCAGAGGTGAAGAATCAGGAAAGCTGAATTATAAAACTTGCTAATCTGGGTTATTTCTGGTTTACTTTCACATTTAAGTTGTGCTGATGGTGTTTTCTGGGGGATAATTATTTGAATCTGTCTAAAATATTACCAAATAATATAGTTTGGTATAGCATTAATCTCCTTTAATGGGCCTTTAAAGGAACCTATTTTCGTCTACATAATATCAACCGTCTGCTGAAACTGTCAAAATTTGGACCAATCACAGGATCCCATATGGGGAAAAGTTACTTAGTTACAGGTTCTTATTCTTGGCGTCATTTAACAATCACTGATAAGCCTGAATCTGCTAATTTAGCTACAGTTGATCGCATATGTAAGAGGATTTAGAGTGCGACTTAAGAAATTTGAATCTTAAATGCATTTAATTTGTAAAATATACGCAGAATATTTCCAAAATTAGGCTGAATAGTGTAAAACATCAAACCAAACCCACCTGTCCAAAATGGTCGACAACAGGAAGATGTCTAAGTCCCATACTTCTAAACAAGTTGAACACTTGTGGTACTGGCGTCTCTGGGTATACGGTGTATGGGGTAACGTTCATATAGGGTCGGGCGTCCTGAAATAACGTTAGGAACGATAGATAAACACTAGGGTACCGTTTTCCTAAACAACTCTAGGAAAATACTTGCGTAAGTAATGACTGATAAACATGGATAATATCTTCAATGAAAGTACAATATTGCAATGTGACACGTCATTGGAAGCGTCTCGGAGAGACGATTCTAATGATGTGTTACTTTGAAATATTGCTTAGCTCAATATTGAAATAAGAGGAACAGTTGTTTTTGACATACGCAAATCCTAAGCGTAAAGTTTTTTGTAAAACGGTACCCAGAGGAATATCTTTACCTCGAACTTCTGACTGTCGAACTCTCTATACGTCGAAGTAAATGCAGAGTTCCGAAATAATTCGTCCGTATTATCACGTCTAAATATTTCAGACGTATATACGTGGGACTCACTACAAGTCGAATATTTTCACGAGGTCATTATTACCATTCCAGGGTTTGAACCCCCAAAGAGAGGGGCCATACGATGTGAAGTTGTCTAGAACACGATCCATACCTGTGAAATCTTGATCGAGGTTTTAAAAGCTTGTATATGTTTCATTCCCAAAAGCAAAGTTACTTTTGATATTCAATGTTTACGACAATTTTGTTAACGTTTATGTAAAAGTTGCGAATCATTATGAGACAGACCACAGAGAACTGTTTTACTAAACAGTTCATGCAAAAAAAATCGCGTAAGCTCAAAAAAGGATTCCCTCTTATTTCAATATTGGGGAAAACAATACTGCACAGTAACACATCATTGGAATCGTCTCTCCGAGACGCTTTCAATGACGTGTCATCTGGCAATATTGGGCGTTAAGATACTATCCATTTTTATCAGTTTTGACTTACGCAAATTTGTTCCTTAAGTCGTTTCGTTAGACGGTACTCAGCACTTTAACCACTACGCCACAGAGGCCCTTAGTATCCATTACAACCCTTGACATAACGTATACAAGTGACAAGTCGTTTGTTTTATTAATCATTAGTGAACAGTCGAGAGGTGTGGGAATTTGAACTTATAAGCATACATCAGATATATGTTCTCCTCGTCATCATCATTAAAAGGTAACCACGAGACAGATCCAACCCACACGATTTTTTGTTTGTCGTTTTCATCTTCCGTGATCTAAGTGACAGTTGCCCAACACGGATTCCGTCATTAAAACGTTAATGAGTCGTCAATCTTGTTATTGAATCGTTTCATACAATGAGGGGGTATCTTCTTGCGGAATTATCTACCGACCCATCATGGCATGTATATATGGTCAGAGATAGGTAAAAATGATCGATTGGATGAGGAAGAATTGATCGTTGATAGTATATTGTATAGTATGTTAGTCTTAGAGAAAGCTGTCTCATTTAAGTTCGTTGACGTAGCTTCCTTTAGGCACTTGCCTACACTTTTATTTCAAGAAGCAAAAAAACCAAGGGTCTCTATTTCCTGCTTAAACACAATATATTTTTGTGTTCTAAAATACATGCAAGAATGCACCTGGGCGATTTTAGACTGCATTTCCCCCCAGGGAGAGCATGCCGCCTGACCCCCCTGCCCCTGGATGACGTGCCTACACATTCATTTTAGTCAAGTTACGCAATCAGGTTAGATCTCAGGCCAGCCGCCAAGTTAATTGGCGGCCGGCCTGGATCTTACCTGTTTGCATAAGCATGATGTCGGTTCCAGCACTATAAGGGTTTAATGCCTTCTTCATACTTACCAGGATGTATTTTGAATCAAACGTCCGATTACTGCAGACGTCGACCAGGTCCGGATAACGGGGGTAGTCAGCCGTCATACAATCGTAACTGGCGTACGGCTGGGATCCGTCCTGTAATGATACAACGACAAAGTAATATCTGTCTCCGTACAATCACAAGACCCATCTTTGCTTTCCAGAACCTTAAATATCTGCTAAATTGTGTTGAGGAAAGATACTCAGAGTAGAGGTTAAATCACAGGCCAGCCGCCAATTGACTTAAGTAATATTTAAGTAATATCTGTTTCCGTACAATAGTACGGCTCCTCTCTGTGTGCGTTAACCATTAGAATAACTGGGTATTTTTCTAGATATATTTTTGGTTCGTCTTTTTTCCTACCACCTTAAATATCTGCTTAATTCTGTTTAGGAAATATACTCTGATTTACTTGGCGGCTGGACTGTGAAATAACCTTTTTGCATTAAGCATGAAGTATGTTCCAGGGTACCGTTTTACTAAACACTTTACGCTTAAGATTTGCGTAAGTCCAAAACAACAGTTCCTCTTATTTGAATATTGGGCCAAACAATATTGCAATGAAACATATCAATGGAATCGTCTCTCCGAGACGCTTCCAATGACGTGCCCCATTGCAATAATGTACTGTCATTGAAAATATTATCCATGTTTATCAGTTATGACTTACGCAGATCTTAAGCGTAAAGTGTTTAGTAAAACGGTATCCAGAAGTATAAGGGTTAGAGCTACTTGTTCACAGATGTAAGGAACTTAATAAGTGAAATTTCTTTAAAACGATAGAACTCTTGTAGTGTTGTAAAGTTGTTTTGGGAAATAGTAATTGAAAGTAAATTTGATCCCTATATACGTATTACAGCCTGTATACTATGGGATTAGATGCATTGCATGCACTGCAACGCTCTGTTTTAAACAGTCGATTATAACAAGCAATCGTTAAAGAATCTTTGCACATCAATCAATCAATAAATCAATCAATCAATCAATCAATTAATCATTTTAGACAGGAATGAATTGAATTGATAAATAAATTATCCAAAGAGACCTAATAACAATTACGTCGAAAATTCAAAGCATTTATATGCAATACTGTATTGATCATATTAAGGGAACTGGGTTTAAACAATGTCAACAACAACTAATTTATATTACGACAGTTCACTTATTCATGCTTCCTCACGTGGGCTGTATGGATAATACCTCCAACCAGAAACCAAGTTAATCTAAAGGTTAGCAGACAGTATGTAGACTGATACCAGACAAGAATTCCTCGTTATTCCTATTTTTGAATGATAATGCCTCTCAGAATGGTTTAAATCGTGAGCAATTAAAAATCATTGAAACCAGCGAATTTATGACTGGACAAACACATCAAAGTGCCCCGTTACCTTAACCCTTTCCCAAACAACACATTTTCGACTGTCCCAAATTGAAAGAGTTTGCTGACGACATTTCAAAATGTGATGAAATTGGACAATAATCTTCTGATAGGGCAGAAAACATTGTGGGAAAAGGAGAAATTGCTCGTTACGAGCAATTTCTCCTTTTCCCACAATGTTTTCTAAAGTCGTCTGCAACAAAGTGGTCAAATGTCATTATTGTTTGGGAAAGGGTTAAAGCTGTTTATTCACAGATGTGAAGAAACTTGGATATTCAAATGTTATTTCGTTTGAACAGTAATGTTATATGATACTTACTGGAGAATAGTCATTGGAAGGAAAATGAGCAAGTATTCAAGTATTTATTGCCTGCATACAATGAATAAATGAGTATTCAGATTCTAAAGCGTTGAAATGATTTTGAAATCAATCGTATACTGCCTGTCCGATCTTAGGTATATTGGCCAATTTTGAATCAATTTTGCGTTCAGTAGCAATTTCCAATAGATATCACACTGCAATACAAACACTGTATTGTTTCAACGACATTTTATTTTGACCAGCTAATTGTCTTATCTGTGAGTGAGCGCATTTAATGCAAACCCCAAAATGCTAATGAGTAACTTATGGAAGACTGGCATTATAAGATGCATCAAAATGCACGATGCTGTATGTAGAAAAGTACGATTTGTCATTTCATTCTATTGTAAAACAGGGTTTCCGACTACATTTCGAACTCGCTTCTCTATGTTCTAAAAGGCAAACATCCATCACTCGCTCACACTAACTTTTCAAAACGTTTGAAAAAATCCCCAACTTTGAAATGCTTTGTTCGAATAGATTGAGAGCGGATGTATTCAAGCAAATGTGTACTATAGTGTGAACATGAAATGTATCAAATATCATTATGTGTCTCTAAACTGGTTTCAAACTAGAAAAAAGTGATGTGCGAGTAACTTATACGAATTCGATTTCGAGCAATAATCAGCTTTTCCCAAAACGCTGTAATGGGTCAAAGCATCGATTTAGCGAGGGTGGCTCGGACTGATGAAAGCACTGATGGACTTCCTCTGTACTCCCACGATGTCAAAATGTCAAACGCGTTAGTAAAAACAACAAAAGTTTAATGGTCACCAAAACTGTTTGGACTTTCAATTACCCAAATTCCCATTGCGGATACATGGTCGATATCTGACTCATAGTATAGTTTGTTTTTGCACAAACCAAAGGGAACAATCCATTCATTCTGTTTAGGTAGTGTACTTTTGCTGAACTGGTTATGCATTCAGAAACGGTAAAGGATTGAAAAGAGTATAAATAGATAAATGATATTTGGAACAATCTAAAAGATCTTTACAAAAACATTTTCGTAAATATGTATTCAACATTTTCTTCCTCAATCAAGTGATCTATTCGAAGCATGAGTAGCTAGGCCTAAAGGAATAAAATCATTTGGAAGAATCACTCATAAAGACCCATTTCCCCACCAGTCATAAAGGTATTAAACCAATATCGTCTTTCGTTGCTTCAAACTTAGACATGTTGCAAAATTTCATATGAAGGGATGAATGAAACTCGCCTACTGCAACCAATCTCCTTTAGAAGTGGCGTTGACTACTGTACATCGATGAAGCGTTCAATATTTGTCACTTGCGCATTGACACCTTGTGACGTCAGCAAGGTTGCGGAAGACAGGGGATAAAAACGGAGAGTTTCCGATCGAAGGTCCATTTCAGGACGAGACCGACAGAGACCCGGATCACCGATTAGCCAATCAGAAACACGCACCAGAGAATCGTTGGCATTTTGAATTTTTAAAAGACATTTTAGATAATAGACTCTTTTTAAGTAACAGGAAACAAATATGAAATTCGGCGGCAATAAAACGGGACTAGTAATGGTGGTGTTGGTGGTGATTATGACACTATTCGTACAAACAGAAGCCAACTGGTACGGTAAAAGAGGTAAGTGGAATTGTGTTTTTGTTCTTTTACCTGGCGATCTCTATTTTAAGGTGTTTTTATTCTCTTTTTTGTAAAAAAGCACGAAACTCTCATTTTCATTTTCTAGATAGCGAATGCTTATTGTTGTGTCAATCAAAAGTCAAACAATTGTCTTTATCTTTTATTCTTGTAGTGTAACTCCATCACTTCAGACAATTAAAACCGAGCACGACATCAAGCACAAATGGTCCCAATGCTACCAATGTTTTCTTCTACATGTATTTAGTATTCTACCTTAACATTACCAAACCATTCTTTAAGATTGCAAATAATTTAACCAATCGCTATAATTTGATAATGTTATCAATATCAATGACAATTATATTACTCATGATATACAGTCAAACTTGTGTTAAGAGGCCAGTCTATGGGACAGAGTAAATTGGCTGTTTAAGACAGGTTGGCTGCTTAACACAAATTGATTTACACTATAAATCTAACAATATGACTTTTGGTAGTGGCTGTTTAAGGCAGGTTGGCTGCTTAAAAGGGTGGCTGCTAAACACAAGTTATACTGTACTATCTTTTTATTATTCATCCTTGTTTTCTATTTCAGCATAATCATTAGATTACCATCGTTGCTATTATTATTATAACTATTATTGTTATCATTACCATAACTATTGTCATTAATTTTTAATGGTGACTTTTATCCTTTACATTATTGTTATATACTTTATTGATGAAAACTGTATTTTATGAACGCTTCGTATTTCTTATTATTAGGAACAAATATAACTAAACAAATTCATCTGAACAGTATTGTATTGCTCTTACGTTTCATAAACAATACATAATGTCAATGAACTATCATCTTTATTTTTGATAAATAAATATTAAAATGTACTGTCTTTACCGGGGTTAATATTTTCTTCTCGTTATAAAAAAAAGAAAAACGCATCGCGCACGATCTTCGGTTCCGCGTGACAGTCATTTTCTTACGCATCTCGAAACAAATACAAATCTCGGAAAAGATACTGAACCCATTACCAAACTATAACGAGCTTTTACCACTTTGTTGCAGACGAGTCTGGAAAATATTGTTGGAAAAGGAGAAATTGCTCATCACGAGTAATTTCTCCTTTTCCCACAATATTTTCCGCCCTATCAGAAGATTTATTTTTCAATTTCATCACATTATGAAATATCGTCTGCAAACTCTTTCAGTTTGGGACAGTCGAAAATTTGGCGTTTGGTAAAGGGTTAAACATGATATTATATATCCATGCACACGGTGGACCGCAACTTCTGCACCCATGCTATCCGATGAAGAAATGTACTGTCATCTCCATATAATCAAAGACATATTTCATGAACTTGGTAGAACATCATGACCCCTTGCAGACAAAATGTGTTGATAATGTCAACGTCTGTTTAGTTTTATGGTGACGAGTCAGGGTAGCATTGTATGTTGTCTACAACGCACTGTAAATGAGATAATGAAAGAAAACATTTTCAGGAATGAAAACTGTCGCATTTGAGAAGTTGTCTGCTTCTAAGCCCAACTCGAAATTTAAAAAGAAAACACACCAAAAATACAAAACAAAAATAAAACAATAAAACCAAAGCAACATAATCATCATCATCATAACAACGGAAATAACAGTAATAATTATCTCGTATATTAGCAATATCTAAAATGATATTAGTTTCTATGATAATAGTGTCTTTTGCTGTACACTTAAACAAGATCAGTGCCAAACATAACATGAAGAAATTGACTGTGTCCCTTATAGATAATACTTAACTATTGTTACATTTTCCAGTATCAAAAGAATTAAAATACACCCACTATATGTGCAAGTAACTACACGTTTAGAATCGAAACAGTTGTTGAATGAAGTCTTTTAGCCATCTCTCTTACTTTCCTTCAAAAGATTCGTCATAAGTATGCAACACAAATGGTAAACATGTTTAGTTCCACGCTTGTACTGAGATTTCATTAGGAATTCTTATTCATTTCCGAAATTCGTGCTTTAACAGTGAAACATGTAAAGAAGATACGACATAGAAATCTCTCCCGGGAACACAAATAAACCAACTCTCAGTTCGAAATGAAAATTACTTTATAAAGTACCGTGAATTGTCTTGTTTTGTGTATATATCTATTTTTTCACCAGTTAAACATAATAATAGGACACATGAATTTCTTTCTTTCTTTCTTTCTTTCTTTCTTTCTTTCTTTCTTTCTTTCTTTCTTTCTTTCTTTCTTTTCTTTCTTTCTTTCTTTCTTTCTTTCTTTCTTTCTTTCTTTCTTTCTTTCTTTCTTTCTTTCTTTCTTTCTTTCTTTCTTCTTTCTTTCTTTCTTTCTTTCTTTCTTTCTTTCTTTCTTTCTTTCTTTCTTTCTTTCTTTCTTTCTTTCTTTCTTTCTTTCTTTCTTTCTTTCTTTCTTTTTTTCTTTCGATTCTCTTTTCCAAGACGGAACGCTTTATAATGTGTTTCTCTGTAGTGGCGAGACATTTGCTAACATCTTAATGTCATACAAAACGCACTAGATCAAATCGAATCGAACTATTCATGTGTCGAAAATGCCATGATAATATATCTTTATGTTAAGCAATGCCTGAATAACTATCAATGTTTATAATGCAGACTTTTAAACGGGTTAGACCCCTATACGGCTACTTATTTGGGTCTATGTGCGTGTTCCGAACAGAAAGAAACGACGATTTTGAAATGCGGAAAAAAATACCGTTCATTTAATGTTCGAGTGAAAAACCAAGACTCAATATGTCGCATAGGTAATAGCGTTATTTTCTCAGACATCGCAACACGTGTTTTCAAATCAAGCAAGCAGACGTATAAATCTTATCATACGGAAACTCGCGGTTGTTGTCATCAGGTATATCATTCCCGCCTTCTGAGAAAAGGACTAACTTAAGGGTAAAAATTATCAGACTGTTTAACTAAAACGAACGCACAAACAAACATGAGAAATCTCGGACATGATTCGTCATGACTTGAATAGTTGACGACCAACCGCTCTCTAAGCCAACAATAAAATAATCAAATACTTTCAAAGCGGACTTCAATTTCATCAACAATTTTGACTTCGGAATTTTTGGCAATCTTTTTTGTTCAGTTATAAACCCATATATGTAATAACCTTGACTGAACAACCTTAATCTTCTGAATTCTGGTAGAAATAGATTTCTTAACATTGGAGTACGTAGCCGAAAACTATCCAAATCAGTTTAAGAAAGTTACTTTAAGTATATGATTAAAAATCGTGTCAACAGATTTTAGTAATACGAAGGCTTTGCCAAAAAATAACTAGTTCTAGGCTAGGCAATTGAAGTGTCATTCCAAAGGACAACCGTCGGTACTGAATAGGCTTGAACATGGGTTCCAGATTGGCAAGTCATTAAACTTAACATATTGGTAACATAGAACCTCTTGAGTAAATTGGTTCCGCTAGATTTAACATAATAGAGGGAAATAATGTGATTATTTTGTATCGTTAATATTAGGGTAGAATACCCATAATCCATCATTTTGAAACTCTTTCTTTCGTCGGATTACTTCGGTAGTTTTCGGTATACATCTGTCGATGCCGGGACTATTCGCTTTACACTGAATAGTTCCGGCCACGACCGATGTATAATGAGAACGACCGAAGTTATCCGACGAAAGAATGAGTCTCAAAATGACGGATCATGGGTATTCTACCTTAAGAAAGGGGAGAGGCACTAACTCCTTAAAGACTTCTTTTGCCATCGTTGTTTGTTAGCCTAGTACGGGAACCAACAGGGACTTTAATACGCAGAAAATCCATTCATTTTGTGTCACAGTAATCCTCATTGAGTAATGACAATTCTAAAAAATCACGAAGAACCGACAAAAAGTGCATTAGGTTATCTGTATTAAATCAGTGTCTATATCAGACTGAACAGTTAAGGGTGCTTGCACACATCAGAGGAATTTTGGAAGTCAGATGTCGTTAAAACAATACAGTTTCTGTAATGCTGTTTGTTATACAATTTAAAGTAGCTATCGAAAGTTGAATTAGGTTAAGAAGCGTAAATTTATCTCTAAGATTTGCGTTAGTCTAAATCAACGATTCCTCTTATATCAATATTATCTCTCCGAGGCGCTTCCAATGATGTGTATCATTGCAATATTGTACTTTCATTGAAGATACTATCCATGTTTATCAGTAATGACTTACGCAAATATTGTACTAAGGTGAGTAGAATGACCCCTTAAATTGTTTAAGCAATGTATCACTTAAACACAATGTTGTTTTTTTTATAAATATCTACAGTCGTTATGACAGTGTGACTACGATGTCATTTTTGTAATACAGCGACATTTTAGTTTGTTTGTGCGAGCGCTTTTTTCCATCCAGGAGTGATTCATATCTTCATGGTGCAGACTCTTGAAGTCATCAACAGTGTTTACATTGCAAATAGAATCTTGAAAGAAAAACCTCGCAGTGAATTAGAGTGTCTGCCTATTCATGAAATTCAAATGACTAAAAAAAACAATTTCGGCAATCCGGCACAATAACTAACATCTCTTCATATTTTTCCCCTATACAACACTTAAAAAATCATTTATTGATTGGCGGTAAGCTTAAACTTGTGGCCTAGAAATCTTGTTCACTTTATCTGCTGTATTCGATCGGGCACAACGAATGAGAAAATTGTTCCTTTTATTGTTTTAAACATTTAAAGGCATTATCTGATAAATGGTGATTTTTGACTTGTGTCCTAGAAATCTTGTTCACTTTACTACTATAGTCCATAAATCCAACCTGGCACCATAAACAAAACTATTCTCTTTTTTTTTAACATTTAAAGGCATTAACTGATAGATGTTTTTTTTTACTTGTGTCTTAGAAACCATATCCGCCTTACCACTTCCAAACCCGGGCCCGATCTGGTCTCATAACCAACACGACCTTTTAAGTGAACATTTAAAAGCCTTTATTAATTGATGTTCATCTTTTAACTTGCGTCTAAGAAATCATATCCACTTCACCATTGTCGACTACACTGTCTGTTCTGACACAAGACTTAAACACGAGTTATTTCTTTATTTCCTATTGAACCTTCAATTTTCTTTATTTGATTAATGGCCATCTTTGACATTTAACTTACAAGTAAAAGGTGGCCACCCAGCAATAAATCCTTTTGTTTTTATAAATCCGGGTTTCCCTGTCTTTTAGATGCCCTTAGTTTACAATAAAAACACTTATACAAGCATGACAGAGTTGCAACCAAAAATATAAATAGCTATGAAACAGTTATTAGCAGACAAATGCGTCATGTGACGTGCACGATATGCTAACCGCTCCATCACGAATTATCTGTTCGTGCAATTAATAATCGGCCTATTATCTTAGTGGTTTACTTTTCCCCTTTATGAAAGAACAGCAAAGAACAGCGAGAGAACGGTTACAGTGGCTACGTTACACTTAACAATGCATTAACGCAAATAATTGGCTTGGTCATAATTAAGCACTATATTTTACCCTATATAGTCCAGCCCTATAGACTTACGCGAAGATTTTGTAGATCAACTATTAACTATTTGTAAGTTTGATTAAAAGTGTACGCCCTAGAAATTTAGTTATACGTCTGCGATCAGTGTATATTTCCACGTTTCTAGTTTTCTTTTGTTACAAACAGCAATCCTACTTTTCTTTCGAAGACGTCACAATAGATTTTCAGATTGAAAACGGTTGTTAACGGCAAAAGCTCGTATTAAAACAAACCATTTTGGATCGAAATCATTCAGGAAAACTCTTATACGCCATGGTTTACGACATTCGGAAAACCTCGGCCATTTCTCAAAATAACCTCGGAGGTAGGTAGTATGGGGAGCCATATTAAAAGTAGTCTGGCAACATGGCGGCGACGAAGGGCATGTCCGTTTGCAATCGTTTATACTCGGCAATCCCCGGTTCAAACCGGGTATTGCCGAGTTTATACGATTGTGTTTACGACTGTAAGTCATTCGGGGACCATTATAACATGAAAGGGGACGAACCTGCTACAATTCCATTTGTTTGAATAAATATTGGTGTTAATGATTTAATTTATAATGCACAGAGCGATTCCCGTCGTTTAGCTTCACTTAGCTATAACACGTTTGTACTGAAATAATGGAAATAAACATAATACCATTTTCCTCTTATGGGATTGGATGCTTTTACCTTTATAAAGCGTCCATATGTAAAAAATGCACAAAATGAACATATGTATTTCTTTTGTGATATTGGGTATAAAAGCTTTGTAAGAAAGGAGGCGATGTGTCACCGTAGATTCATCATTTATATAGATAGTGTTGCGTTGTATCTACAACATTACTACTTAGTTATTTAAGTAGAATTGTCCGTTTTAAACGGTTAAAGAAAAGAGTAAGAACCTTCAAGGAAAACATCGCCCCGAAGGCCTCCAGTTGAAATGAGCCCAAAGTCAGAGTATCCCTCCTTCGCACAAGATTCAATGATACCAGAAACAATCATCTTTATAGCTAGTACAATTGAAACAAAGATATACCCGACTTTCATACATGTATACTCCTTCGTTCAAATGAAGAAAAGGTTGCAAGAAAATTAGCTGTCTTTATTTCATATACAATGATGAAAGTCGATACAATATTTACCAGAATTCAAAAGGACATATCCCAAAGCAATCGAAGAAGTCAGGACTTTTCAAAGAACATATATCTATTAACCAATGGAACTCGAATCATAGTTTACATAGCCCTTTAATCAATTTGGACTTTTGTAATAGGAGCAACAGGCCTTTGTTTTCAATAGATTTTTTGTATCCTGTATTTAGTATATTCGGTTTATTTGCAGGCGACAAGGTGGACGATACGCTGTATCAACTTTTGGCGGGAAACGTTCCAAGCATGGCAGACGGTCAATTGGACGCCCAGCTGACGTTACGGGCGATAAGTAAACTGATAACGGACTACCAGCTTAGACAGTTCGAACATGGCGAGAGCAAAGGACCAAATAAGAGATAGGCATATCCAACATGGTAATAATTAAATTCATTGTTAACATGGGTTATTTTTTACTGAACGTCTATTGCTTTGGTTTGTTTAAATGAGGTCAAACGCGGTGTCAATGTATTTACATTATTTTACGACTTGTTAGTCAGTACTGGACAGAGCTTGCCAATGAACGCTCCAAAAACAATCCAGGGTACCGTTTTACTAAACAATTTATGCTAGAAAAGTGCGTAATTTCAAAACAACAATCCCTCATTTCACTAGTTGGGTCAGTCATACAAACTAACACATCGTTGGACTCGTCACTCCGAGACGCTTCCGAAAATGTGTCACATAACAACATCGCACTTTTGTTTAAGATGGTATCCATATAAATCGGTTTCGACTTACTCAAATATTTTCCGAATATCATTTGATAAAACTGTACCCTGTGCCGCTGTTGAGGATTCATCCCGGAATCTCAGTGTCACAAGTCCGACAGCTTAACAACTGGGCCACATAGGACCCGCTTTACCAAACGACCCAAGGAAAATATTTGGACAGGTCAACTCTGATATATAATGAATATTGTATTTAAATGTAAAATTGGCATGTGACACGTCATTGGATGCGTCTTGGAGAGACGATTTCAATGATGTGTTACACTGCAGTTGCTGATCTCAATATTGAAATAAGACGGAAAGTCTTTTAGAACATTTGCCAATTTCTAGCCAATGCTGCTAAGTTAAACGGTACCTTGATGTTAAGGACTAGCCTAGAATACAGCTATAGTGTATATCCAAAGCGCAACTTCACGGTTTTATTGTTCACCTATAAGATAAGATTAGATTGAAAGCTTGGGCACATACTCAAGGGTTGTCCGAATGGTTAAGCCGTCAAACAGGTCCAGAGTTTCAAATACAAGCTCAAACGTGCACCCCCGTTTACTGGTCGATATGATAAAGCTGGTTCCAATAGAAAGACATGTATATCCTTGAAAACTTCGTCAACATCGGGGGAATAATGTAGTTTTTGACTTATTGATATACATGTTCATAATTTGTATCTTTCAGTTTACCCATATCACAGAACAATATGCGTGGATGAATGAATGATGACAGCCAATTCTTCTAAGATCCTGAACAACAGAAAACAATACCACTGGAACTAACTTGACTGTGCCGTGTCCCTCTCATAGCTACTATATCTGCTACTACTTAAACATTAACGTTGTAAAAAGTGAGCATCCAAAGTGAACACGTCTTAGATTTGGTTTCTTGATTGATAGTCATAGAACAAAATGGAATTTAAGGTCTTTCTTCAAATTGCTCTCGACTCTCAAACAACTCCTGGTGAAAATGATGAATAATCGAACTCAACATATGCTCTTTGGACTTAAACATTATAATATTCGAAAACATCAAAACGGGTCCGTTACATTAAAACAAAAGCATGCGAGTAATATATAATTGAGTATATAACATCAATAAACAGCTAGAATAAAATCAGTTAATCACATCTTTTGTTCTGTTTTATACTTATTTCCATGTTCATACCCATTTCGCTGACCCAGCCAATTAGCAGATTGTTATAGCAATGCTCTATTTACGGCCCTTAGTGAACCGATTGTGGAGGACAGCCGTCCATTGGTAAAGGGGAAGGCCTAGGGAAACGGGGGCTGTGGGATCGAATCCCGTCACAAAACAGTTTCCACTTCTCGACCGTCCATTGCATCCATATTCGGCGCGAGTACTGATTATGTATCCAAGAATTTCAACGGAAAGTGATAATCATTGTTTGTCGGAACTTGCTTTGCATCCGATGTAAAATAAACAAGTTCAAGCTATGATTGGTCCTCGAACATTATGGACGGGTAAACCGTCGCCAAGATTCAACACTAAGAATGCTGGGTAATCTTCGTAAAATATATGTCCGTGTAGTCTGCTTTCCTTAACTTAAATATATGCTTAATTTTGATGGGGAAAGATAGGTTAGCAAACAGGTTGGATCACAGGCTAGCCACAAATTCACTTTGCGGCTGACCCGGATCCAACCTGTTTGCATAAGCATGAGTTCGGTTCCAGCATTATAAGGGTTAAGAGATGCTAAAATGAACGTCGGACAATCATTATCTATACGAAATACTTCTGACAGGCGCGTAGCCAGGCATACGCCAATACGCCATGGCGTATACTTGGCTGGAGAAAATGAAAAAATAAAGTGGCCGAAAAATGCAATAAAAATCGAAACCTAAGGGGGTAGGGTTTCCTAACACTGAAAAAAGCTTAACATTGTTCCCTAAAGTCCATGTAGTTCTCTAGTTCAGACAAGCAGATGAATGCATGATGATGCCAGCTTCGAATCTTTATGCCGTAGAACTTTTGATGGTAAGTGTATTTTACACTAGATAGATCTATAGCCAGTTAGCTCTACATTGCGGCGATCACAACCAAAAATAGATTTCGTATGTTACCCCGCTAAAGTTTAAAATGGCGAAATCGGCCACGAGCGATGTTCCACCATATCCAGATATTTCTGAAGACCTCGGTGCCACGGCAAATTCATTTCACAACAACCAGAAAGTTGCTCTTTAAAGTGCAAAATGAAACTATGTTCATTCATACAAGTTTCCCCACAGGTATGTAAACATCAAATGTTAGTGAACAATGAACATGTTGACAAGGATCGCAGATGATTGTCATAAAAGTTGAAGTCTATTCAACTTGACTAACTGTTTGGCAATATGCATGTTTTGCTACCTCAAAGAAGTTTTTTGTTTTGTCCAATTCTTGTCTCAAACAAAAGGTATTTTTTGCAACGCTATATCACATATCAATATAGGTATTGGTCCCTTTGTACATACGTGTACACGCATTTAAATCTGCTAGATCTACTTTGTTTATTATCTTCAAACTATACTGTACGCCAAACGTACTAGGCCTGTCGTTAGAAGCATAAACTGGAAATTGGTGTAATTAGCAAATGTATCTAACTTACTTAGTTGGACCATCTACGCTTGATCAAAACAATTAATGTAACTTATTTTGTGTGATACTTTCACTCATGTTTATCATAAACAAATATGAAAACTGTACATAATCTTATCGTAAATTTATCAATGCATCTAGACAGAATAAGATTTTGAATAGTCGAAATAATTCCTTGATATTACATTATTTCTTGAAATAAAACTTGATATTAGTGTGAATGGAAAAAAGGAAGAAAATATGACTTGATCTGACTGAAGTAGTTTTGTTAATGCGAAGTTTTCAATTTGACTGACCATGCCGCACTGAATTGAGATTATTTTATGGATTTATCAAACTCATGGTTATCTACGTAACATGATTTATTACAACTTTTCAAATGCGAATCAGTGGAATCTTGCTTACAAATGTACCCGAAAAAATAACAAAAACTGAGTATAGACATTATTTGACTGAACCAAAAAGTTATGCCCTTCCTGAAAACGACCAAGTAAAGATTTTAGAGCAGAAAATTGAAATTGAAAAAGTTGTCAACTGGTCTTTTGCATGATATTTTGTGAAAAAAGCATGTGCAGCTCCAACATATGCATTAAAAGTACATACAGATTTCTGACGGTTTTTATTTGTCAAAAATCTTTTGGAAAACACCACAAACTAACAAAAAAATCGCACAAATGTTCTGGCAGCAACGCCCTACGACATTTGGCGGAAAAATATCTACCTGCCCTTTTTGGACCACCTGGGTGTTGAGCTGAACCCCAGACTTTTGCAGGGCAATGAGCGCTTTAAGGCACAATTTGTAATCCCCATTGAGGTATAAAAAAAAACTTTCAAGGAAATAGTATTAGAAATGTTTGCTGATTCGAAAATAATTTTGTTTATCCACATCCTCTTAGATTATAGAGACAGACACTTTGAAAATACTAATTCAACACAAGTTATATGCTCTATAAAGTCGAATGTTCCCATTGAATTTCTCTGTCTAACTGTCAGTACAACACAATGTTTTGCAGGGTGTTTGCGAGATATTATTTAGTAATATTTCTGGGAGCCTAGTCATATTAGACTCGTGGTATTGAGACTGTATCACAAATGTGTTTCAGCTAATTTTAAAATACAGAAAAACATTTTAAGCTAATGACTTAGATAACTACATAGAGTAAGTTGCTTTAAGTGGTTGAATAAGTGGTCGATTTACAATGTAGATATGTGGGGGTCTTTTCATTAATGGTGTGAATCTGCCTCTCAATGATCCGGACAATGTCCATGTTAAATCCTACCTCAGGAGCACCATGACAATCAGGTGCCTCTCTGGCCTTGGACTCCTGAACAGGGAAAAAAGAGATCCAAGCAGAAAGGGTCGTCGACATCTTCGCCAACAACGAGAGCGACGGCTAGCCCTCATTTTCCGGGATCAGTTATGGGATAAATATATTTTTTATCTGTTATTTGTGCTTAAATTAATTTTATGCCAATCATACGACAATCTACGTGTTTACCGTTGAATATCATTATTATACATATCTTTTTTATTGTGATCGGTTGCTGTGTTATAACTATTGTTGTAGATGCTTTAGAAATAGCGAATTGAGAGTAATAAAAACAAACAGTAACCTAGTTTCTGTTTAAAGACCACTACACAGTGATTCGGGCACTTACATAGACGCTTGTATGGTCTAATGTGCACCAGTTTTATCTTAGGAAAAATTTCAAAACGTCGAAGAGATATTTTTCAAAACAACACATTCGTTAAGAAAAGAAGAGATAAGAAAAGGTGTCGGTATGAATCCAAGGCAATAAAAGTTACCGTCTTTTAGGGAAGGGGTGTATAAACGTAAACTCATGCAGAACGAGAAGTATTCATCGTAAGTCCGTCGTCTTAATCTGTTAATGCTGTTTTTTTTTTCGTCTTGTTTTCGTGCACATAATTAACTACGTGATTCACGGAAATCGACAAGACGCGTCTTCGGTTCACATCGACAATCAATGGAATCTTCGTTTTTCTTATCAAATGGGGCTGCATTTTTGTAATAAATACATTTTGGGAGGTTATTATTTCGAACTCGTGGCAAGTAGAGATGGGATAATGGGTCATTAGACATCATTTACCACAACATTTAGACCAATAGTTTTTCCTGCATAATTTGGACAAAATGGGCATAACACCACCTTAACAAAAATCAATTCAATCTAAGTTTAATCAGGCCTCTAGTAAGTTGTGAGTCCAATTACCAAATACTACGAACATTAGTACCACACATACATATACGGTATATTGTTATTTTTTTTATGAGTGGAATAGGTTTTATTTCTGTTTTGAATAAAGTGTTGTTTATGTCTAATCAACCGCTTCTTGATTTTTTTTTCGTTTACACACGTTTGATAGCTAAACCATGTACTCAAACATTCTTCGTTGTAGAGGTGTTGTATTTTATATCATTTTTGTTCAGGTAATGAATTTCAAAATACAGATTTGGTGAATCCATTTGATGAAATATTTATGGTGAAACGCCATAGAAAATTCACGAGATGCAACAAAATGACATCTTATTTTCAAAAACCTCCCTGGGGGAGGTCCCAAAGACCCCCGCCAGCGGGAGGGGATACCCCTCCCACACCCTCCCCAACTCGGCGCTACGCGCCTCGGGTCAAGCCTTACGGCATGACTTGGCGTATGGTTCATTTTGCTCTAACTACGCGCCTGTCTGAAATATAATATGAGTAGCACCTTTACCTGGTTCAGCAAAAATATTGCCAACACTACAAAAGGTGTCATTATGGTCATCAAGTGTAAAATCCCTATATCTACTCTAGACGTCAATATGTTCAACACATTTCATGTCCCTGAATCTACACATGCTGTCAACATATTCAATAGTTTAGATACCTTTCTATCTAAAAAAATTGGTAGTATTTTGAAGAGGTGTACCGTCCTTGAATCAACATATGCTTATGTCAAACAGATGTTATGTCCTTGAATCTACACACGATATCAATATGTTCAACAAATGTATTGACCCTGTCTCCAACCACACTGTCAATGTTTTTCAAAGTTCAAATAAGGTAATGAACACAAATCTACACGCGCTGCCAATATGTTCAGCAAAGGTAATATCCCTAAATCTACTCACGCTGTCAATATGTTAAAGTCCATAGTATCTACACCCTGCCAAGATCTGCTTTAGATGTAATATCACTATTGTCTATAAGCACACTGTCAATATGTTCTACATATGCAATGTCACTATTATCTACACACGCTGCCAATATATTCTACAGATGCATTGTCCATATTATTTACACACGCTGCCAATATGTTTTACAGATGCATTGTCCATATTATTAACACACACTGTAAATTTGTCATACAGAATATTTGTTCTATTTTTAAAACACACTGGCATTTTGTGACACAGAAAAAAATGTTTCAATTTTTATAACACACTGTAAATTTGCTCTACATATGTAATGTTCCTATAATCTACACACGCTGCCAATATGTTCTACAGGTGCAATGTCCATATTATCTACACACACTGTCAATATGCCATACAGAAAAAAATGTTTCAATTTTTATAACACCTTGTAAATTTGTTCTACATATGCAATGTTCCTATTATTTTTACACACTGTGAATTTGTCATACATTTTTTTTCTAATTTTAATACACACTGTCAATTTGCCACACAGAAAAAAATGTTTCAATTTTTATAACACACTGTAAATTTGTTCTACATCTGTAATGTTCCTATTATCTACAAAAGCTGCCAATGTGTTTTACAGATGTAATGTCCATACTATTTACACACACTGTCAATATGTCATACAGAAAAAATGTTTCAATTTTCATAACACACTTTAAATTTGTTCTACATATATAATGTTCTGTTCCTTTTATCAACACAAGCTGCCATTTGTTCTACAAATGTTATTTTTCTATTATCCACACACGCTGCAAATATGTTCTACAGATGTAATGTTCTATTGTTTCTATTATCTACATACACTGTCAATATGGTCTAAAAATGTATTGTCTATATTATCTACAGTCACTGTCAAATGGTTCAACATATGTTATGGTTCCTTCACACGCTGCCAATATGTTCTACAGATGTAATGTTTCTATTATCTACATACACTGTCAATATGTTCTACAGATGTAGTGGTTTCTATTTACTACACACGCTGACAATATGTTCTACAGAGGTAATGTTTCTATTATTAAAACAACCTGCCAATATGTCTGACAGAAGTGATATTTCTCTTATCTTCAAAAACTGTAAAAATGTTCTACAAAATTAATGCTCCTATGATCGTCACAAGCTGTCAATAGTTTCTACAGATGAAATGTTTCTTTATCTTCAAACGCTGCCAATAGTTTCTACAGATGTAATTTTCTTTATCTTCAAACGCTGCCCAATATTTTCTACAGATGTAACGTTCCTATTATCTACATACATTGCCAATATGTCCTACAGATGTAATATTTCTATTATCTTCGGAAACTGTCAAAATTTTCTACAGAATTAATGATCTTACTATCGTCACAGACTGTCGATATGTTCTACATATTTAATGTCATTATTATCTACACAATATCGATATCATCTACATATGTTATGTTCCAATTATATACACAGGCTGCCAATGTATTTTACAGATGAAATGTTCCCATTATATACACAGGCTGCCAATCTTTTTTTACAAATGTAATGTTCCCAATAAATATACAAGCTGCCAATCTATTTTACAGGTGTAATGTTCCCATTATATACACACACTCCCAATTTATTCTACAGATGTAATGTTCCCATTAAATACAGAGACTGCCAATATATTTTACAGATGTTATGTTCCCATTTAATTTACAGACTGCTTATCTCTTCGACAGATGTAGTGCCCCCATTATATACACAGACTGCCAATCTAATTTACAGGTGTAATGTTTCCATTATATTCACAGGCTGCCAATATATTTTACAGATGTTATGTTCCCATATAATTTAAAGACTGCTTATCTCTTCGACAGATGTAGTGTTCCCATTATATACACAGACTGCCAATCTCTTTTACAGATGTAATGTTCCCATTATATACACAGGTTGCTTATCTCTTCTACAGATATAATGTATCCATTATATACACAGACTGCCAATCTCTTCTACAGAAGTAATGTTCCCATTATAAACACAGACTGCCAATCTCTTTTACAGAAGTAATGTTTCCATTATATACACAGACTGCCAATCTCTTTTACAGATGTAATGTTCCAATCATATACACAGGCTGCTTACTATTCTACAGATGTAACTTTCCCATTATATGCACAGACAGTCAATTTGTTTTACAGATGCAATGTTCCCATTATATACACAGGCTGCCAATCTATTTTACAGGTGTAATGTTCCCATTATATACACAGACTGCCAATCTATTTTACAGGTGTAATGTTCCCATTATATACACAGACTGCCAATCTATTTTACAGGTGTAATGTTCCCATTATATACACAGACTGCCAATCTATTTTACAGGTGTAATGTTCCCATTATATACACAGACTGCCAATCTATTTTACAGGTGTAATGTTCCCATTATATACACAGACTGCCAATCTATTTTACAGGTGTAATGTTCCCATTATATACACAGACTGCCAATCTATTTTACAGGTGTAATGTTTTATCTTTCTGCAGAGTAATGTTCCCATTATATATCTCTCTGCAGATGTAATCAGATCCCATTTTATACAGAGACTGCCAATCTCTTCTACAGCAATAATGTTCCTCTTTTATACAGAGACTTCCAATCTCTTCTGCAGATGTAATGTTCCCATTTTATACAGATACTGGAAATCTCTTCTACAGATGTAATGTTCCCATTATATGCACAGACAAGACTGCTAATCTCTTCTACAAATGTAATGTTTCTTTTGTCTACACAGGCTGCTAATCTATTTTACAGATGTAATGTTCATTTTGTCTACACACACTGTCAATATGTTCTACAGGTGCAATGTCCCTATCGTCTTCAGACACACTGTCTTTATGTCCTTAGGTGTTACGGTTATGTTTCTAAGGTGTTTTGGCCGTGTGTCTTCACGACCAACATGTGTACATTTGAAATGTTCTTCTTAGCATCACAAGTGTTTAACAAATGCTTGGTTTCTTTATCATCACACATTTATGATCAACATTTTATGTACTTTGTCTACACAATAGTGTCAGTTGGATTTTTAACAGAGACAGTCTTTACGATTGACATACCGAATGCTGATGGTTTTATCAGAATTGACAAGCCCATGAAATTGAAAAATAATCTTCCGATAGGACAGAAGATATCGTGGGTAAAGGAGAAATTGCTCGTTAAGAGCAATTTCCCCTTTTCCCACAATGTTTTCTAGATTTGTCTGCATAAACCTGGTCAAACGTCATTATTGTTTTGTAATTGGTAAATTTACACAACACATTTACATTATGTTTACAAAAATAATACAATTCGGTGGTATTCGGATGTCTCTGTACAATATATATCGGATGGTCACAGTGAAAGCTGTAGCGGATGTTTTCTTTTCTTTAACAGAGATCAGCCTAGATAGATTGCCTCAACAGAAAGCCCTTCGGACGAAATTTTTGCTTTTCTTTGTGAATATTGGCCGGTGGTTGTCCATATTTTGAGTTTTCGTGATAAACAAGAAAATGGGTACTAACTATGGATTTGAATCTACATAACAGAAGAATTCAAAAGTTGAAGTTTTATGCCAATTAATAATTAAGATTTAGTCAGAGTTTGATTTACATTTCTTTTACTAAAAGTTTATAATGCTCCAACAAGTGATGAACGTGGAATCTGAACTTCAGTTGCAACATATATCAGCCACAAGACATTACGACAGCGTTTCTAATTTGCTACCATTGCGTCGATCAAGCTTACAATAAATAAAACCCATACCGACTGCACAACTGTACCGCCTAAACCCACCCGCATTTCTTGAAGGACAATTACGTGGTAGATAACATTCTCCGAGCTGGAAGCTCTGTGTACAGCGATCGTCGATTAATTAACAAAAACACACGCACACATGATCAGCCCAAGGATTACACAGGGAAGTGGAAAAGGTCTGGCGGATAAACAAATACAATCATAGCGAAAATTGCCCGGGTTAAGTCGGTATCTCAAAGATTAAACGCTTTAATGAGACGCATGCCCGCGGTAATTCGGCTCATTTCATGCACAGAATCCTTATTTGTTTGTGCTGTATGCCTTTCTGCATAATTTTGTATCCAAACAGCACCCGAACTAAAACCTTTATTAGATTTTTTAAACTTCCATTTTTTACATTGATTGTGACGGAATCCTATAGCTTATTAGATGTACTCTCGAGTACTGCGTCCTTGATACTTAACCAGTATTCGCGCCGAATTAAGGTCTAGTCCCGGCAATTATCACCTTGCCTAACAGGGATCTAACCCGGGACCCTCCGTACGAGAGGCTGACGCTCTAGCAATGTACCAATGGCGTCGTAAATCACATATCGTACCTTTTAACCTGACCATGGTTACCCTAGCCGTAAACCTATTACTATTACCAAGGAGGCCAAAGAGGGAAGCCATAAATCCCTACCATAGTAACGTGTCTGCTATGCTTCTTCATTATTCATTTGGAATGGTTTCGTTACAACTTGAGGTATTAATACCAGGAAAGTATATAAGCATATATATAAAGTAAAGGGACGAATGAAAAAGGCACTCACCCCTGCGGATGTCTCCGACATATACACGCCATTTTTAATCAACACTACTAACTGTGACCGCATTATCATTCCCTCGAACTTGAGCAAATTAGTCTTCGTGGTTTTCGACCTACTGCAACACAAAGGAAATTGAATTAAAACAAAGAACTATGTAACATTACAGACAGCCTAATTGTTTAATCCTTCTCTATTTTAGAAAACGAAACATTTTCGACAACAGAAAAAAATGCTCGTATTAAACAATTTGTACACGTTTCTGTGTAACAACGACCATGACTTAATATAACAAAGACGTTTAATATAATATACTTGAGAATCATCGTTGACTGTCAGTTGATATTAAAATCTGACACCAAATATCAAAATAGAGAGCGCATTCAAAGTATGCACCGTTTAAAGTGGCCACCGACTTTTTCCTATTAGGCTTGACGGGTATAAAACATGGAATGAAAGGAGACGTATGAGTTTAAAGCAGTTTTAAAACAGGGAGTGATATAGGAATGTGTATAACGTATCGGTGCAGTGAAAAAACTCACGCTTCCTTTTTCTAACTCCTATTCAATGTGGAATAAAAAATCTTTTCATGTGGGTTTTATATCGCTTCATTATTTCAAATATGTTGCGATGTCAGAAACAAAGTGATGGAAGAAGACCCCAAACTTAACTGCCCATAAGAGCTGGTCAAGCCGGGTAGATCCATTGGCATTACGTAAGTAAGCCAGGAGACTGCCTCTCATGAAAATCCAAATGCAGTCACCGGGATTTGAAGCCATGGGGACACTGCCCATGTATATTGAAGCTTTGTCCTGTAAACTATTGGCCACGTAGGCGTAGAGGTAAGCTAGTACAGCTGCATAATAAAAAGCTGTAACCTTACGTTCAGATGAATCATTCAAACAATAATCAAATATTTCTCCAAATGTTATTCGATGTCCCTATGCTTAACCCTCTACCAAACACCAAATTTTCGACTGTCTCAAATTGAAAGAGCTTGCAGACGGCATTTCAAAATATGAAGTAATTGAAAAATAATTTTCTAATAGGGCAGACAACATTGAGGGAAAAGGAGAAATTGGTCTAAACGAGCAATTTCTCATTTAGACAAATTTCCCCTTTTCCCACAATGTTTTCCAGAGTTGTCTGCAACTAACCGGTCAAATGTCGTTATTGTTTGGCAATGGGTTAAGAATATGGATGTTTTCATTTTATCATGTCTTTTCTATTCGAAGTTCAGAAACTATCGGTGAACAGGTAGGTTTTACACGTCCGTAATTATCACTCGCTTGAGAAACAATTAGTGTGAATGGCGCAATTATTGTTTCTTTGGATCAATAAAAAGCAATTTTCACATTGTATAAGTCAAAGTTATATAAATATATATCAAAAGCAAGTGTAAGACTCTAGTAAGCTTTTAACAGATAATGAGGAACTTACCGTGGTCTTGCAGCATGTCAGTCCTTGATGTTAGACGTATTTTGATAATTTGCGCTTGAGAGTTGGCGAGTTGAGGCAATATGATTTGCAAAGAACGAATATTCGACTTTCCATATTAAAGGCTTCATCTTGGTTAATATACACATTTACATGTACTGCTATGACGCAAAAGCCCAAAGCGATTCAGAGAAAATGAGAAGTTGATCAAAATGTGCACCATCGTCTTTTGACAAACGTGTCTCTTTCTATTTTTGTTGTCTATGTTAATATTTAAATAATTGGCCGATTAAGGTTGCCGAAACCGGTCTCCATTTCAATGACGCGTTCGACGTGTCATTGAGTATTGGATAACGATCAGAAAGCTGAAGAAAAAACATTTTACTGTAGGATATCTCAAGTAGGACCGAAAATATTGCGACAATTCTGTAACATTTACGGAGTTATAATGTGTTGACTCCAATTAAAGAGTTTTGCATTGGGATTTTGTAAACAACTATAGGGAGGGGGGTGTCATTGCCTGTTTGTTAAGGACATTTTACTTACACTTCAGCTGGGTCCACCGGATATTCATCCTCCTAAAACAAACAAACAAACAAACAAACAAACATTTACATTGATTAGCAAGCTAGCGTTAATTTAGCTTACTATATTATTCTCTTTCCCCTTTTAGGAAAGAAAAATTATTTCTCCTTCAAAGTGCATAGTATTTCAAACGTTTTCCCGTGATTCCCTGTTTGGCGAAAGTACTAATTACTTATCTAGGAATAAAACAACAAGAAATATTAATTAAGTCGAAAAACAGTTGTCATTTTGATGAATATTGAAGACATTTTAAACACGTTAAGAATAATACTTTGATGCGTCATTTTTATGAATAAAATAGAAACGAATTTTAATGACTTATACAGACAAACATATTTCGTCATGCAAACAAATACATTTTGACATAAACATACATGTATACATTTCGACACGGATTATGTATTGGCTCTAAATACGGTACCTTCTTTTTGAAAGCTGAATTAAATCGAAAAGATTTAAATACGTACCATTGCGTTATTCATGGCCCCTTTCTCTATTATGCTCACGACCGGAAATGCATTATGGGCCGTTGTCTTCAGTATGCGCTGAATGATGGATATGCGCGTGCGCGGGAATAGGAAGTCGATGGTTTTTGACATGACGTCACGGGCCTTTAGCCTAAAGGACATGATATGAAAGACCATTGCACACAATTTGTTTCTTTGACATAATTGTGGATTAAATACTTTTTGCACTGCATACGAAAATGAACGTTGAAGAAACAGTGGAGACAAAAAGTTAATAGTTAATATTTATTTTTACCATAATATCGAAGGTGTGTACCTTATTAAACACAGGAAATATCACTTCTCGTACTCAATAGATTTAGCCGATTCTAGCCTTGGAATTGGACCCGTTCATTGTTTAACTAGGTTCGGTGTATCACAAGGAATGTCAGCCATTCTGCAACAACTTTGGGAAGTTTGTCAGAATTCTATACCTTTTCTCAACAGTATTTCAAGTCAAAGCTTTGTGGTCAGCGCAGAAACGCATATAATTGGTAATTCCTCAGAAGGACTTGGCCCTCTCTCTAAAACACAGACTCTCTTTGCGAGATGAACAAAATCATTCCGTGAAAGAAACCACCAAACAAATCAACCATGCTGCATTGACTTCTTTTGATGAAAGAAAGAACATTTGCTGAGTCGTGTTTCGTACTTAGAATCCTATTTTTCAAGCCGGACACGTTACCAATTAGACTTTCCATTAGGCTGTGCTTACTCTAGCCACTGTAATACATTGTACTAACCGTTCCATGCCATCTGGTATGTCCCATTCTAACAGCGGTACACCTTTCAGGTGGATGTGAATATCATACAGTCCGTCATTGAAGAAATCTCCCGACCACTTTGCAACCTGGAGGAAGACAATTTGTTTATAGATGGTCTATAACAATATTTTAACAATATATACCTAATGTAAATGCCTTCATCTGCCTCCGTGGGATTCCCCAAAACTATGGTCTAAATTGTGTTGTTAAAGTGCAACCAACAAATCCAGCTGCTCTGATTAGGATAGAACAAAGATCGTTGGGTTATTTATCTACAAGATTAGCCACCAGGCCATAAAGCAAGACACAGGAGGGACAGATGTCTGGAAGTAAGTGCGAAATATTTCATGCCGTTTAGTAACATGTATGTGATAAGCAAGCAACGATAAATCTGTACATTCAAAGTTCCCCATAAAAAAAACATGTTAAACTCTGTAAACTTGGTTACACATCATAGAAGCATATCTTAAAACAAAATCAGAACACTATATGGTAATGCCCTTATTCAGTGATGCCAAGCATGCCATCTTGAAAAGCCATAAAACATTGTCTGTCCGTCTTTGAACAGCCATGTCAATGTATTTTTAGAGTTTTCTAAAGATCACTAGGGTACCGCTTTACTAAACAGTTTACGCTTAAGATTTGCGTAAGTCCAAAACAACAAGTTCTCTTATTTCAATATTTGGCAAAGCAATATTGCAAAGCAACACATTATTGGAATCGTCTCTCCGTGACGCATCCAATTACGTGTCACATTGCAATATTGTACTTTCAATGAAGATACTATCAATGTATGTTAGTTACGACTTACGCAAATATTTGGCTAAGCAATATTGCAAAGTAATACATCATTGGAATCGTCTCTCCGAGACGCTTCCAATGACGTGTTACATTGCAATATTGTACTTTCAATGAAGATACTATCCATGTATATCAGCTATGACTAACGCAAGCATTTTCCTTAAGTTGCTTAGTAAAACGGTACCCTACAGTGATGATCACAAAGAGCCCATACCATTAGCACAATCATGAGCGGTAAACCGTAGCTGATCTCGTTCGTCGATTCGATCAGGATCACAGTCAGGCTGATCGTCATACGTACAACCCCTCCGAGAAACGCGGCCGCACCCACCAGGGCGAATGTCCCGGAGTAGACACCTTTATCATAGCCAATAACACTGAAATATAATGAAACACACAACATATCGCGTCAGACCAATCGTAACTACTCGAAAATTTTCGAAATCTTAGAAATAACGCTGAAATATAGTGATACAACAAACATATCGCGTCAGACCAATCGTAACTACTCGGGAATTACCGTTACCTGAGAAATAACACTGAAATATAGTAATACAACAAACATATTGCGTCAGACCAATCGTAACTACTCGGGAATTACCGTTACCTGAGAAATAACGCTGAAATATAGTGATACAACAAACATATCGCGTCAGACCAATCGTAACTACTCGAAAATTTTCGAAATCTTAGAAATAACGCTGAAATATAGTGATACAACAAACATATCGCGTCAGACCAATCGTAACTACTATGGAATTACCGTTACCTGAGAAATAACACTGAAATATAGTAATACAACAAACATATCGCGTCAGACCATTCGTAACTACTCGAAAATTTTCGAAATCTTAGAAATAACGCTGAAATATAGTGATACAACAAACATATCGCGTCAGACCAATCGTAACTACTCGGGAATTACCGTTACCTGAGAAATAACACTGAAATATAGTAATACAACAAACATATCGCGTCAGACCAATCGTAACTACCCGGGAATTTTCGAAATCTTAGAAATAACACTGAATTATAGTGATACACACAACATATCGCGTTTGACCAAACTTCTCGGGATATTCCGTTACCTGAGAAATAACACTGAAATATAATGAATCACGCAAGCCTAGATTTCTAGTTTATTTCACATAAGTTGTAGAGAACAGTGGTCTAGAGGTAGAGCGTTTGCTCGTGAGAAGCGGGTCTATTTATGGATCTTTCAGTACTCCACATTTGGAGCGAGTACTGGCTATGTCTCTAGGAATCACAACCGAGAGTGATTTATCGAAGTTGTAAGAACTTGTACCACAATTGATGTAAAATAAATAAGTCTAAATGACTAAACTAAAAGAAAACGTTTCTATCATTTAAATGTGCAAATACAAAATTTGAAACTGTTTAACGTTAGTGGATAGATAGATTTAAATTAAGAAACAAGAAAAAAAGATAAAATTGAGGCAGGTGGATATATTTCAAAGATGAAATGCTAAAACATAACATCTTGCGTCTAACGCGACCTCAGATGAACCAGGTGGACAAAACGAAGTTGCGAGTTTGGATTTTGTGGTAATAACTCATACAAAAAGGGATGTTGATAGTTAAATAAAGATATCTACAATGTGGACATAAAGCCCGTTAACTTAATCAAAGGGAACGCGATATTATGAAGCAAGGTGGATGTTCCTTAACCCTTATAGTGCTGGAACCTACTTCATGCTTATGCAAACAGGTTAAATCCAGGCCAGCCACCAAATAAATTGGCGACTGGCCTGTGATCTAACCTGTTTGTTACTCTGAGTATCTTTACTTATCAAAATTGAGCAGATATTTAAGGTTTTCGAAAGCAGACGACACAAAATATATTTTTTAGAAAATTACTCAGCATTCGAAGGGTTAAAAGGCCACATGACAATGACTTTGAGACTTCATAAAACTGTGACATAGAAAGCTTACACAACTAAAATGTCAGCAATAAACACTTAAAGCGACTTTGCTATACTAATTAAGGTTGAAGTATATGTAAAAGCTATCAATAAACAAACATTTCAGCAAGAGTATGACAATACTTACTCGGTAAGTAATGTCGCCACAAATCGTCCGTACGCAGCGCCACACAGAAGACAAGGGACGAAAAGACCGCTTGGAACCCCCACTCCATACGTCCAACACGCAAGGAGGAAGAAAAATATAAAGAACAAGCCCAGGGTCCGTAAACTAAATTGACCTGAAAAAACAAAATGGAACGAGTGTCTGAAACCTAACTCCGTAAACTTAATTGAGATGGCGTCGAAAGACAATAGGTAGAAAACCATGGAGAATAGACCCAGGTTTCTTCAGTTGATTTGATCTTCAGTACGAAACGGGTCCACTGTCAATAATCTTAATATACCTAATACATAAAAACAGCATCCCAGCCTCCGTAAATCAATAGAAATGTAATACTTGTTCTTTTAAGTACCTTCAAGGCTCATTCAAAGAAGCTTATTGTGTGATTTCATAATCAAAAGTTATATGGCTTTTACAATAGAAATATTTTTCAATGATTGTTTAATCTAAAAATGCATCGTTCTCCTGTTGATATATATTTGATCGATCAGCAAGTTATTATATGTGTTAAATCATTATATGTTATTAACAGTTAATACAGGGAAATTATTCGTGACCTCAGAATAATGTAACCATTCGATATAAGGACAGCGAACAAAGCCTATCTAGCCTCTATCCACATGCGTTTATGCCAAACCGTGACCATCATCCCTTCCGAAAATACTTTTAAAGATGCAGTGCTTACACGATCTATTAATCTCTGACTGTTGACCACTTGTGTGCTTTTATAATTTGAAACTTAAGATATTCAACACTTCTGATTGGATAACAGCTAGGACGAGTATATATAGAGCTGAGACTTAGAGGAAAAGATCTTCCAACAGTGGACAAGACAACAATTTGGGAAAACTCTCGTTTACACGTCTGATATATTGCTGAAAATATACACGGGTACGTCAATTAACCCAGTACCAAACAATAACGATGTTTAACCACTTTGTTGCAGATGACTCTGGAAAGCATTATGGGAAAAGGAGAAATTGCTCGTAACTAGCAATTTCTCCTTTTCCCATAATGTTTACTGCCCTATCAGAAGATTATTTTCCAATTTCAACACATTTATGAAATGTCATCTGCAAACTCTTTCAATTCTGGACAGTCGAAAATTTAGTGGCGTTTGATAAAGGGTTGGCGTCAACAATACCTTCTTGGTGAAACAGTTGCTTTATCGCCTCCTCCTGTGAGTTGAAGAAGAGCGTCGCCATGTCGTTATAGTATCCGTCCTTGCAGAAATAGGTTCGAACCTCTGTGTCCGTCCCGGTGGACGAGTTTCCCATCTACAATTCACAGCATTAGAACCGTCTCATTATGAGAAAATACCCAACTAAGACTAGTAAATCGCAATGCACAAGAGCGTCGTTGGTTATGAGCTTATCTTTGCAGCAGAACCCAAGGGGTAGGGGGCACAGGAATCTGTCTATATTTGATCGAAGGAAAAGAAATTTCATTTATGAATTCTCGACATGGAATAAAAAGGTAGCTTTTCTTCCAGAACTTGATATAAATTGATAGATATTTTGAAATTGTTTTCTAGCTACTTTCTTTCAAACAGCTTGAGATTCTTCAACCTTGTACTAGAAATGCATTAATGCCAGAAACGTCATTCCAACCTTATAACCTATTGTGTTGTTTCGCTGCTTTTAAGGGTAAAGCTTAGCGGTAATGATGCACTTATGGAGACTTACAATATATGTTGTCAGAGACTTAGTAAAATAATTGACTAAACTTTACGCAGATGGTTATCATAACCTCATGCATTTTTTTGCTGTCTTATAGAATACAAAATGAAGGCAATGGTGCACCATTAAAGCCTTACAATATCTGTTGCAGGAGACTAGATAAAAGAATAAACCAAACTTTATCTATATGGTTGTAATAATGTAGTTTATCCTGTCACTAGTGCCATTTTGGGACCGATAACTAGGTGCCGTATAACATTTGTGATATCCGGCACTAGCCATATAACACATGCACGTGACGAATCATGACGTCATAAGAACGACATGACGTCATGCTTACATCATTCTTTACCTATTTTTGTCCTTTTTCTCGTGTTTTATTTTCATCTTTTTTTCTTTTGAATACATAAAGGTAACAGGATAAATAGAATAGATAGTTGGTGTCTTTGAATTGGAAGTGTTATCGGGCTCGGCTTCGGATAATTATCCGTTTCGACTTGGGCTTACCGGATAATATTCCTAAGCCTTGCCCGATAACATTTCCGATTCACGACACCAACCATCTATTCCCTATGTTTCCCTTTATCTTATAGACCACAGCTTCAACGTTACGATGCATCAGTAAAGATTTGGAATGCCTGTTGCCTTAGACTCGATATAAGTGTTAACTAAAAACTAAACTTAATCCAGATGGTTGTAATAACCTGCCATGTTTTCCAACGTCTTATAGAATAAAGCTTCACGGTAATTGTACAACTATTAAAACTTACAATATCTGAGAATTCTTTGCAATTTCCAAGAGCCATTGCAGCGACGAACGCAATGATGGTGGTAGCCATTGCAACCAAAAGTGCTTCCAATATTCTGAAATAAACAATATGATTTTTGTATGACCAAGACAAGTATGGTGTATGCAAAAGAACATGAGACAAATGCTAAACTTATACTGTGCTAGAGTTCTACTGTAAGAAATATTTGTTTTAGAAAGTGTCCATAGGACACGCACCACTAGAGAAATAGCCCAGTTGATAATGCTTAAAACAAACGAGATTACGATAAGATCATTCTAAATAAGGAATTGTCCTGACGTGTATGGACTTTCTAATGTGCTGTGACGCAGGCTCGATCACTAACCAGCGTTAACAAAATACACGTAAACTGTTCAATAATTGCTTCAGTTCATTGCATCCTGAATAACAGTTATAGCAATGCTGCATGATGCCAGGTCGGCGTCCGTCAGAAAGGTATCACTGTTTATGAGCATGTCCATGTATACATTCGTGAACATATTCTCGGTGTTCATGATATTTCAACGACAATTCCTCGTACATGCCTGTTTATGAAGGTCATGAGCGCAGTTCTTGAATCTTTCACATGGATTCAAAAGACAGATAACGCCCATCAGTGATGAACCTAACCGAGGTTGTACGATAGGAAGATCATCCATTGTGGAAGACCATTATAATAATTTCATGTGTGTTGTTCTAAATTATACACTGCATACAGTATAGAAATGTTCTAACCCTTACCTGACCGACTTGTGTTTCGTGTTCACATGTTTCATCCTGTAGACCGTTAGGACCTTATTGATGTAGTTAAACAGAGCGCCCAGCAATCCGCCGATAAGCCCCATCAGAATGAACAGGAACAGGTCCAGGGCCGTCCATAATCGGCAAACACCGTTGGTCATGTTTTCCTCCGTACACTGTTTATATAAACGATATGCTCAAAATAAAGGCATGGCACAATGACAAAATATCTACACGTCTGTAGTCTAAAACAGAATGAACAGCCGACACACACCATTGACCATATTTTCTTCCGTACACTGTATATATAAACAGTATGCTTCAAATATAAGCATGGCATAATGGCTAAATATATATACACTTTTGTTCTATGAAACAGAGTGTACATCCGGCAAACAACATTGGTCATTCCTCCGTACACTGTGTATTTAAATGACAAATGCACGGAAAATCGTGTAATCTCAGCTAAAGAGCGCGACGATATCTTAGTATGCCACAACCGGCAAACTCCTTTTACTCCTTTTTTCCTTCATACACCGTATATGAATGACAATAGATACACTGATGAAACCTCTTCATTTCGGTTTAACCGAGAAAATGTCTTACTTTAAGCCAGAAGAACAATACCACAATTTCAAATAATTTCCCAGTAAAGTAAGTAAAAACTTGTCAAATCTGAAAGCAACATCAGACGATATAGACACGGCATAGGATATAGTTCTCCTTAATAATGGTTTTCTCACGATACTTTTAACCAGGTTAGAAACAGAAAGTTTACATATTGTTTCAATCTACCTACCTTAAACACCCCGAAGTTGATGAGGCCCGGTAGATAGAAGAATCCCCAGCTATTGCTGTCCAAGCCGCTAAGGAAGAAGTTCAGCGTAAACGTGGCTGACATTGAGCAGAAAAACTGTAAACAAATAGAACAAACTAGAACATGAAAACAGGTTAGAATAAATGGAATAAGATTTATATTAAAAACTGATTGAATTATAACTGACAAAATAAATCGATGGATTCAGAAATAATGGTGAACAGGTGGACAAAATAAAACCCAGAAAAGAAATATAAACAAAGACCGTACATGTGCTATCTGCTAAACAAACCTTAGGGATAATGACGCCCACGATTTTTCTATCAATCACAATTCATTAATGTACATCAATCCTTGTGTTTGGTTATGTAAAACTAGTTTCAAATTACGAAACATACTAAGTGTCCTGTGTGAAATGAGACAGTAACATTACTGTACATGTAGCAGTCATATGTATTATGCAGTAATTATCATGGTGTTTTTTTTTTATCTTGTTTACCAAGCAAACAAGAGAAAATACTGCCAATAATGTTTTTCATGAATCGAATTATCTTTACTTTTATGTCTTGTGGTATCTTTCACCAAACACGAACATGTGTCTCCTAGAGCTCGACCTATTTTCTTCAGAATTAGATCTAGCAGTGGTGCGAGAGGCTCCATTAAATCCCAAGAAAAGCATTGCCTAAGAGCAACACGTGTGACTAGTATATACTATCTTGTGTGCGCCTTCGTTGACCTTAGAAACAACACTATTTGAAAATCAAAACAAAATCGAACGGACCACTTCTTTAAACCGGTAAATTAGAGTTTCCGAGAAACTGTGTTAATTGATTGCCCATACGTCAAAGCTGCTGTGTCGTTATCCTCACCAATTACCATTGATTTCGGACGCAATATGTGAAAACAACTGTTCAGTTGTACGTCTCCTAAAGTTTAACATTCTGTTTTTCAAACTAATTGAAAAACTATTGTTTACAAGGCCCCTGTTCCGTACAATTTCCATTTGATTTCAATCTGATGTACTTGCGTTATTGTATCTAACGCCAACCGTATAAACATCGTTGTTGTTTAAGCTAACAAGAGCGTGACAAGACCCATTTTGTATTAGACTCACAAACTCACCGTACGCCATGTCAGTTTCTGATTCCAGAATGAACACCCCTCTTCTAAACTAAATAGAACGCCTCCAATAGGCGCACCGAATGCAGCTGAAACCAAACATAAAAGAGTGATTTATATGGCATGTGCTTTCCTTGGAACAAACATATATGAGAAGATATATTTATCGTGTTTCGGGGGGAGGGGCTCCGTGGCTTACTGGTTAGAATACAGAAATTGAAATCAAATGTTCCCTATCCATTGCTTTGGTTCGAACCCCGTTGATGTCATTTGGAGCGGATTTGTTTACCCAAGACCTACATTGGTCATAGTTTGAGAATATCTTTGGTATTTGCAGTTTATAAGGTCCACTTAATTACTTTTTCATATAACAAAACTAAGTCTCTGAACTCACACTGTATTATGTTATGCTGTACCCAGCAAGGACGCATATATATTATTTATCATTTCAGTTCTAATGTGTTGCTATTTTATAAAATATACCCATTGAGTTGGTTCTAATAAATACCCACAAAATAGGGATCCACGAATAGGTATTGAGGTAACATACATACAAAATATTCTGACACACCTGTTACCCCGACTCATGACTTTGGGTACATACCTGCAACTCCCGCAGCTGCACCACCAGCGACAAAATCTCGCTTGTCTCTATAGAAATAAAAAAACAAGTATGTACTGTACAATTATGAAACGGAAGTGGCATACTCTTTCATTTGGTTTTCCGTTCTTATTTGGTTTTACGTCAACAGTGTTATTGTTATTTTACGATATATGGCATTATCGTCATTGAGGAAGACGCCAAGTCTCACGGACCGTTACTGATATGTATGTCAAGCTAGCTAGTATACACGAATTTCTGTAAGATTGAACGGAGAATTCCTCTCATTGAAGTCAAACTCTACTGACAATCTAGAATAGAGAGGCAGTCGAATCCTTTCAGGTAAGCGATAAGAGGCAAGTCATCCAATGAATCTTACGGGCAACTGAAACACAATATACCAAATGTCTTTAAAAGGTTTTTACTTCAGTAGGGATAATTTCCTAACAAAACTCAAATTCATTAGATATTTGAATATCCTTTATTATGTTAAGAATTCGTCACCAGATGTCATCTCCCTGTCAACATGTTCCATTTCATTCATGATAAGAAGCGCTACTCTTGAGAGAATAATAGCATGTAAGGGAAGATTTACCTCCCTTATCAATTTTGTTGCATTATATCTTTGGATTTATTGTTGTTGAGTTGAACGCAGCTATACCTGTACATCTATCGAGTCTCTTGGAAGCGTGTATATTCAACAACGATTAACCTTATTAAAATGAATTTGTGAGAAAGTACGTCTTTGCTTTCGTTTTTTAAATCATAAACACAGAACGGTATGTTTGAAATTATGCCAAAGATAACGAATGATGTCAAACAATTAAATGCACATTTAAATATCCCTTTAGCTCCTTTGCTTTATATAATCCATGTTCAAAGCCGTATGAAAATTAAGTTGTGCCTTAAGAAAAAAATTGCTCAATTCAAATAATTCTCTCTTATGCCAAAATTATTTTGTATAAATGCTAGAATGAAGACTAAATTCTTATATCGGACCAATGCCAGTTGCCGAGGATTTCAGCTTGTACCTATCGTTAAATCCTATTTGAGGCTATGGGGTCAAAGGGCGAGTTAACATTGTTCCTAATGTTTTAGAAAATTGGTATATATTGTATCAGGTCAAATTACCTGTCTGTTCTAAAGAAGTCGAACTTCGATTTCAGCTTTTTGAATGTGATGCTTTGAAACTGAAATGAGAAAGAAAAATACACTGACCATGAGCAAACGTGTTATAAAGTCGAAAATGGTACCCTCTACTAATGGGAATCGAATCCACGACTTTTTTCTAACCTGTTTGCATATGCATGAAGTCGCTTCAAGCACTATAAGGGTAAACAATATAAACAACACAAATATTGTTATAGCAATATCAATCAGTTCGTGAAACACACTTACATGTATACAAACACACACCCATAACTCTCATACATCGGCGTACAAAACCAATTTAATTCAGGAAAAAAGAAAGAAAAACATGCATTGTATGTAAAACGTTACTTGACCTACACCTCTTGCTTCGTGTAACATTTTCGTCTGAGATTTTGTCAATGTATTGAAAGTATGACTCATATTTATTAAAGTATACTACAGTAATATCTCGTTAATACGAACACGTCCGTTCCCAACAAGATTTCTGGATTAACGAATAATCCGGACTTATGAAGCAAGGGCTGGTCTTATACATATTTAGACATAAACGGTCTATATGTACGTGTATACTTATAAACCTTTACCAAACGCCAAATCTTCGACCGTCCCAAATTGAAACAGTTTGCAGACGACATTTGACAAAACGTGATGAAAATCTTAATTAATTATCTGATATGGCAAAAACATTTAGGGTCAAGGAGAAATTGCTCGTGACGAGCAATTTCTCCTTGACCCACAATGTTTTTAAGAGTCGTCTGCAACAAACTGGTCAAATGTCGTCATTGTTTGGTAATTACTGCACAATAATTCCGTTCCCTTATAATTTCGTTCGGATTGCGAGATATCCGGATAATCGGTGTCCGGATAAACGAGGCTTCACTGTACTTACTTGAGGTATGCCCGCACCAATAATTGCACCACTATGAATCATGGGACCCTCCTTGCCAACAAACAAACCTAGAAAACGTTAATGTTTGTTAAAAGTCTACTATGGTTTTTATTCTAAAACGAGGTCGTTTCTCGCTTTTAAGTGGATATGAACATACGTATCATATAAGGCATTTCTAGGTTATGATATTTGAATGCCCAAAATACATCGAGTAGTTGACATTTCAATAGATTTACAATCTCAAAGTCTTATTTGCAATGACATCCGCTTCGATCCTAATTATGGTAACAAAACGTACTATCAAAGCATGTGGTAATCGTTAGTTTTGACCATATGGCAAATGGTGTCTCAAAACGTACTTAATCAAATAATACAGATATTTGGATGCTTTTGAACTGCCTGGTATTCAAACAACTGTATATACACTCTTTAAAATCGCTACTCGTACTTTTTTACAATCGAATTGTTTTTGTCATATCTCATGAACATGCCCTTATTCAGATCTAATTAGTAGGTTTGGATTTCTTGCCCAAGTATACCAAGGGTGAGTTTTCAATTATCTTAATCGAAAAACAAAACAAATCAATCAGAAAAGAATGACACTGTGCAATACTGTTATCAGCCCTCCATATTCCATGAAGGGCTTATAATAGTCTTGCACAAAAAGCCAAAGTTCTAACTTACCCCCAGCAACGCTGAATAAAACTCCAACGGCCTTGGCTATGAACGATTTGAATCTCACGACGCGTGGAATTCTTACGCCGTTCAAATAACATTTTATTTCCGGGATACCCGATCCGGCTGCGACCGGCTGAAATTTATTTCAAAGAAAAACGAAATGAATATGTCCGTTTATATGAAGTAAAATATAGTTTTCGCATAATTTATTTTAAAGAAAAAAGAACACAATAAGAAATAGGTATACATCATTAGAGATCATTTGCTATAGTTAAAAAGTAGTTTGTAGTAAACATGTTTGTATCTATGATTTACAAACGTCCTGCTTTTAACGGTTTACGTATTTGCATAATTGGAATATGATAGTAAATTGATGAAAGATGTATTATTCATAGTGATTTTATTTTATATTTGAATTAACTGTAATGGCCAAAAGGAGGTTTATGCTTAATTTGTCGAAAGAAAAATGAATCGAAAAATTGTATCATAGCTGCATGTATTTCCTCCAGCATCATGAAATCATATTTCAAGTAGGTAGCACAACCCTCTTGATAAAGAATACGACTTTTTTTCTCTATCGTGTGTTGTATTACTTAACCCTTAGAATGCTGGGCAATTTTCAAAAATAGATTTTTGTGTCGCCTGCCTTCCAAAACCTTAAATACCCGCTTGATTTTGATGAAGAACGAATAAAGATATTTAAAGTAGCGAACAGGTTTGATCACAGGTCAGCCGCCAATTTTCTTGGCGGCTGGTCTGGATCCAACCTGTTTGCATAAGAATAAAGTCGGCTCAAGCACTTTAAGGGTTAAGGTATCCCTCATATGGCATTAGACCACAAACAAATACTCTTACCTCTATGACTGTAAGCGTGGCCGCCACTGCAACAAACCCAGCGTTAAATAAAGCCAGAACAACAAGTGGTACCACTAAACAACCCTCATCGGAACACACATTGATTACTGAGGGAAAGGTTAAGGACAACAGAAATGTGAATAGATACCCTAATAGCTTTGTTAATCGGTTGAGCAGTTAAATCATGAAAAGGTTATTTTAATCAAATAACGCATTATTATGTGTTAATTGAAAACTTGGAGTACACATTGACATCATATAGACAAATAGACAAATATGTGCATCTGTTAATTGAACGACACACTTGTTGGCAATTTGATACAATGAGTTCGATATTATGTTCATTTTAAGAACATAGTACAAGAAAAAAATATATGAACGTGAACGAAAAGGATACAATGATCAACAGTTGAGAACTTTAACTTCGAAAGTTGCTTTACTATAGTGTCGATGAAAAATGCAACCTGCAAAAAAAAGATAATTTTTTTCATGAGACGTCTATATCATCAAGCTTTCATTCAAGGTCGGAAAAGTAACCCACTATGTTAAATGCATCATGAATATTACAATATTATTTAACCTGTTACATTTACGTGTTATCTTAGTAGCTTAGGTATCAACATCTTGTGCAGAATTCATGAAAAAAATGATAGATCGGTGCACGAGTATGTGTGTCGACTGCTTTAAAGGTAACGATGTACCTTTATAGAAAAGGTATTCAAAACATGATCAATTCCTGGTACTCACTGTTCCTGTTGAAAGCCCAATAAAGAAAGTAATGACCCATTTTATGACCTCTACCTTACTCAAAGACTGAAAATAGAAAAACAAGTGATGGAACTATAAGCAAAAAAAAGGTGCATCAATTAATAAATAAAAAAAGACGTTATGTGGATGCTTATACAATGTACAATAGATGCTTCGAAAGACTTTCAACAACCTACATTTCAAGCAATCAAGTAAATACTGAATATTTAAAGATTTAGTCTTTTCGTTCAATTATCGGTGAATTATGCGAATCATCTTAGAGCTCTTTGTCAAAGGAGAAACGCTGTTTGACATTAAACGCCAGTTAATGTTGCATGCATTTGTTATTATAAGTTTATAATAAGTGTTGGTTTACTTACATGTTCTTGACGTTGTTTCTCTAAATAGTCTTCATATGGTTTATTAAAACATTTGTCATAGTCAAGACTCTGAAAACATGAAGTAAAATAATGATCGTGCATTTGTAAGATTTCACTTTACTACACTAAACTATGCCAAATCTAACAGTGTTGCAAAAAATGTAATTATCACCTCAGTCTGACAGTGAGAACTCTTGTCTTACTTTACCATTAATGCTGTTTGAAAGTGACTTTGGGATAAACATGTTCTCTTTATGAACTTTGACCAAGCATAATGCCTTCACAGGGTCATATGAATTGATCCAACTCTTTAGATACATACATGTAGGCATGCGATTTCGATGTCAAATAGACAAATCGACATAAGGATACTTAACTTGTATAATGCTTAATTCAAAAGTGTAATCTCATAAAAATTTGCTAATGACTTATAAGTATTCAATCTGTAATAGTAAAGCAACAAATAGCAACATGTGCATACATGTTTTTTAAATGCAACATCTTTAATGAATGACTTGATCTGATTTTACATGATGCTGATTGGAAAACTCTTTAATTCCTTATGGCGTCCTCCATTCACTTCGTTATGTCATACAAGACTCATGTATTCTTTTATACTGCAGCTGGTCTTTATCTCACCATTTTATACCAAGGGAATGACTATAAAACAACTGTTGTTTTCGTCAGTAAATGGAATGGAATTGCATTGAGTTTTATTGATGTACTACTTGATTGAAATGAATACTAATTTATCAAAATCCAGAATACGACTACAAATTAGTGTTACACTGAAGTAAAACCATAAGGTTGCTTCTACACTGAGCTTTGATTTATAACGATTGATATTTGTCGACATGATATTACACAAATAAGATCTTAATACGGCTTCAAGTCAAGCAGATAAGGGTCTTCTAGATAGCTAGATAGCTGACATCTTGTAATTGGCTTTTATTGGTTTTATGCACAAAGTTTTTTCTGATTTAAGAAAAGATACAAAACGCATAAGCATGATAAAAAACCACTTATAATTCATTTTCAAAAGATAAAAACATCTTCTGAAATGAATCAAACGTTTGAAATACACTTTTCATCATCATTTGCTCTTCAGCTGACGTCTATACTCGTGCATGTCCTTTGTCACGCAATAACTGTACTAAATGAGTATTGTAATAAACTGTCATTGTTTTTGCAAGATAGTGTAATGAAATGATTTTGTCTTAATGAATGTGGACTACTAATGAAACATTGACTTTATCTATAGCCTCATTGTCAATTCAAGTATCACAATACCTCGTAATCCTTCCTTGGTAATAACCCAGTCGATGCGTGGCTCTGAACAGTCTGTGACCTCTAAAACACAAGAAAAATCGAAATGTAATGAAATTATAGATTAAATTCATGGCTGACAGTACCTTAGGGTTCCCTAACGATTTACCAAAAATCATTTAAAACGGCAACAGATTGTCATTTCATGTCTCTCAAATGTATCTCGGAATTTCTTGACGAAATTGGAAACTCTTCATGACGAGCAACATACTAAAAGACATAAAAGTGTCAATGTGTATTATATTACTTTAAACTTATTTACTTTCCATAGATTGTAAAACAAGTTCTTACAACTTGAATTCATCGCTCTGGATCCTACTTCCTAAAAACATAACCAATACATGTACCGAATGTGGATTATTGAAAGTGGACCCCGCTACCCACGAACACACAACCTTCGGTTCTCGTGGTCGATGCTCTTTCCCTTATTTCAACGTTCTCCACTGTATGGGCCACGTCACGCAAAAAGGGGCACTCGGACATGGCAAACAGTGTAGCCCCAGACCAGCCGCCACGTCAGTGACGTGGCGGTTGGTCTGGGGCAACACTGTTTGCCATCTTAGAGGACATCCAGTTAAACCTTTAAATAAATACAAATGATAACTTTCGTGACTAGATGCTGGAATAATAGCGCTAAGATAGAGCTGAGTCAGCGCTTTTTTTTATATGTCCGAGTGCCCCTTTTCGCGTGACGCGGCCCATATAATAGTGTCGGAGTAGTAATCAAAACAACGTTTAACTCAAAAATATTTTCTCATTAAACCCCGCACACTGACCTAATCATTGACCTAATAGCTACAGGTTCAGACCAATCTTTATCTTATATAAGGTTAAAGTTAGTCATCCTATAGCGTGGCCTAATAAGATTTACATATCTTAACCAGTGTCAATATTTATATCAAATGTTTCAAACATGAGCACTGTGTTCCTCGCATCGCAAGATCTTTGTTCATGTAGTTGTAAAATCGTCGCATGAGGTCAGCCAGTTCAACATCCAAAAATGAAATACTAATCTGACGAAATAAAGTCAATATTACATAAACACTTGTTTGCGCCTCATAACCATTCTTACTAGACGACTTACAAGTGATCATGGTCGGGTCGACTGAAATGTTTTCTTTGTCAATGTCAGAAAGTCAAATATTGTGCTTGACCGAGGCCTAGCCTAGACAGTGGTTCTGAGATAAGATCATCTTGGGTTCGAATCTTCGGTTGTTGTGAGCAGCATGTCTTATCATGCGATCTTTTATCAATCTACGTTCTGTGCAAATAACTACTTCGTAATACAAAAGAAGACTCGAGAGATATTGATCTATGCTAGGTTGTAAAGACTTGTTAGTTTAACAATTAATGTCAAATGAACAAGATTTTAACTAAAACTTTACTACTAAAACTTGACTACCAAAGCTTGACTAAGCAAACCCTTCATTTCGAAGTCTAATAACACCAATTTCCAGAGTTTGTTTGTATCATAAGACCGACGGAGATTGGGGTGCAATGCAGTTCTAGCTATGATACCCTAGTAATGTACGCACATTTTGAAAGATACTACAATTAATGCATCGTAACGAACCCTTGTTAAAAAGTTTTTTTATCAAGTACAAACAATCCAACAAACAAACAACCATTCATACAAAGCATTAAAAAACCAACATGATTCACTAGGCTTACCTCACTTTCGATATTCTCTAGCCTTTGCACATTCTCCCTGCTCTCGTTTCCACAGCAACGTAAACACGCCGTTGTCATGGTTATTCCTTTTGAAAATGCTTGTTATTGCAAAACACTCATTCTTACTTTTAAAAATGTTGATGTATTTCGCGCAATATAAAGTCCGTTTTTAACTGTAAAATGTTAGGGTTAAGGTAGTACCAATGCTAGATTTTCCCAAAGCATTTTTGAAGTGAACTATTTCACGAGGTTTGAGGAGTTGTCCGAATGACTTCGGGCAACTTTGCAAACACAGTCAAAGGGTTCACGTCAGAAATGTTGCGGTACTATAGCACAGATAGATATTATCCTTAGTATGCTGGGTAGTTCTCTATAAGTCGTCTGCCTTTCAAAGCTTAAAATATCTGCTAAAAGGTGAGGAAAGGTACTCAGAGTAGCAAACAGGTTAGATCTAGGGCCATCCGCTAATTTACTTGGCAACTGGCCTGGATCTAACCTGTTTGCATTAGCAATAAGTCGGTTTCAGCACTAAAAGCATTAAACCACATTGTTTTAAATGCACTTGACTCTGCTTCTTTCGGATCCTGTAAATAAGGAAGTTATCAGTCTCGAGCATAGATCAACACATTTTATTACCAGATACACATGGGAAATAAAGATTACATATATCACACCGACATTGAACACACCAATTTGTTACTATTTTTAGTAGATCTTTTCAAAAACATCTATCTAGTTTAGTTTGAGCTGAACGGTGTTCAAGAAAATCTCGATTTTTATAAGAGGTAAGTTTATCATGGATAAATGGACAATGGCTAAATAGTACTGTCCACCGTCAAACACAAGATATATCCCATTCGAACGACAACACCACTGGTGCTTGGTTCGATCCCCGTTAGCAGCGAGCCGAAATTACCAGGACTGACTCTCAGCGCGAGTGCTGGCTATGTATCCAGAAAGCAGAATTGAGAGTGATTGATCGAAATTGAAATAATGTGTTTCGGAATAGATGTAGAATGAATAAGTTTTAAAAGTACGACAACCGATTGATTCCTTCTTTAGAGTTTGCTGGTGTTTATTCAAATTGAAGCAGCAACGCTTTTACGCAAAACTTTTGAAATCGTAAGGACATAATTTCTCTGAGTGTTCAGTGGCTTAGAAAAAACTATTTATACACTGTTTGTTACATATTAGTGAAACAAAAACAATCTATTGACAACGGTTTAGATTCATGAGTTACACCATATCACATTCACACTTGCTTACTCCATGTATAACTCCATTTCCTTACTTATTGAATGTTGTTCACTGGCTATCTGACTCCAATTGCATTCTTGAAAACGATCGAATTAATCCAAGTTTGAAATAAAACGTTAATTGTTAAATGCATGAAGTAATTTCTTGACTTGATAATTAACGGATATATTGAATCGTTGTTTCGAATATCATTGCACCGCTATCATGTGTAGTAGAGCTGTCCCTCTTGTTATCGTAAACCCTTCACTATCTTTACATAAACAACGGCAGACAATTCTGAAACAAGATTATCTAAACGTCAAACATATTCATTAAACGGAGAACATGTACTTAATGAATTATAGACATGAAATGATTGTGAAAAAAGGAAGAATTTGCTCATTATGAGCATTTCGACACAAATGTTTTCAAAATCACCTCAGTTACAAGAGACTTCTATGATGGTGTTATTAGGGTTTATTCGTCTTCTTTCAACGCACTTTGAAAGCACCAGTTAGATAATCCTAAATAATGATTAAACAAATCATTTTAATTAGAAAAAGAATCTAAAGAAAAATTAAAGACAAAGGGAGTTCTTAACGATAAAATGTACTCTGCTGACACATAGGTTACTGATGTTAAAGCTACAAACTAAGTGTAAGAAGTATACATATGTACCTATCTATATATGGAGTAATTGATTAACCAGCTATCGGCCAAGATACTTGCGGGATGGTTTTGTATTCAAATAAGCAATTAAAGGTGCGCGTTCACAGATGAAAAAAAGAGAAAGTCTTTGAAACAAAACATTTTTGTATTGTGTTTGAAATGCAGTTAGAAGTATCAGTTGAATACATGTTCGATTCAAGAAGCACAAACTTATCTAAGAATGTACATACTTTATGCCGTAGATCTCAAAAGCGATATAACGCTTTTGGATTTAAAAATACATCGCGTAAACGTTTCAGTTACAGCTGCAATGTTGCGGTTCCTGTCTCATATTGATGGAGGAAGACCCCCCTCCACCCCACCCGCACACACACACACACACACACACCCACCCACACCCCAACACACACACTTGACTGCCTATATAACTGGATATTCGGATATAACAGTTGACGTTCCGTAAGCCAGCATCAAGACTATCTCTCAAGATAATCAAAACGCCACCAACGGGACTTTGAACCCATGTGGAGAGAGGCAAATTCTGTACTCTTGCCAGTAGGTCGGCCCCATATTGTTTTGTATTAGCCAACGTGAATCCGCTGTGTGACTGGCTAATTGGGTAATTAGCTAGGGGATAAAGTACAATGCACTTGAAACATTGAGTAACCAGATCTATAAAGATATATGTCGGAACACTTTCTTACTATATACGGTGTATATGTACACTGGTCGCCTTAAGCAAATAACCATACCGGAATGTGTGACAAGCGCAGGTCTTTTTTTTTTTTAAGACGATAATAAACAACATGAACAAATATATATATATATCTTTAGATGAAAAACTCTAGATGAATAACCAACTTGTCGGTTATTATTGAATATATGTTATTTGTTTAATGTTATATACGAACCTCTATAAAGTATCATCCCGTTCTATGAGCAGTGAACTTACTCAGTCGGTGAAGACATGTTGGAAAATAAGTCGTCCATTCCTCTTCAAACATAACCAAAGTTGCGGTTTAATTTGATACAATGCAGTATGTTTTATAATTGTAAACTCCACTGATAAAGTACAAGGCGAAGCCGCATGTATTCCTGGCCTCCTGTATTTACCATGTCGAAAGATTTTAAGAGTGTCAAAGATATGGAACTCAATAGCTTACTAGATATATAATTAATTTTTGTTATCTCCCTTATGGTATAACATCAAGGAAACGCTTGTCACAGGTATCGTTCAAAATTCAACGTTCGAATCCCTAGTTTGCTAAGCATAACTACCAATTCATTAAAATCTGCCATCCGTTTGTAAGAATGCAAGCTGACATCAGTTTATCATGATTATCATTATTAACATGGAATACGTTCTGTAGCCAAAACGATGCTTTTGGGTAAATCATTATTCTTATAAATCGATTCTCTATTCGAGGACGATGTGTCAAAGCCTGAAGATCTGGCTTCGATTTTACCTGGTTCAAGGCTGAGGATAATATCCTTAACATTTTCCCCTCATGGCGGATTTTGTAGCTTGATTAATGTGACAGCGGCCTAGTCTAGTGTCTAAAAATAGTATTTTCTTTTGGTTGGCTGTATATACTTCAGTTGAAATAAATTGTTCTTCTTTATGTAATAATGCGAGCAACATTGTGATGAAATAAAACACAGTTCATCCAGAGTGATTCTTCATTTTATCCCGTTGTTCGTAAAAATCTCTTGCGACAGATGCTCTATTGAACAAGTAAGACAGAAATGATTAATGGTTAGTCCTCTAGGGTCACTCGATTAATCCCCTAATCCACTCGCGATTGAATGGTATTATGTTTTAACATACATGCATGACCTAATTAACAAGGCCTCAGTCCTTTAACACCAGATTAAGAGTTTAAGAGAAGTGCACTATTTTCAACAGAGAAATAATGGCGGGCCTGTATTAGGATGTTTGACGATCATGTAGGAAAATAATACAACGGTAAGTTTGTCTCTTTTACATACTCGGCAATCCCGTTTATTCAACAATTCCTTTTTTTGTTTATGAAATATATGAATTAGTTCAAAAAAAGAACACGATAAACATCTTTGTGGACTATTTTTAGTTGCAAATTTTTAAAATGTTTTCGGTTAGATAATAAAACCATACACAATGAAACAATCTCTCATTTAAAGCTCAACAACAGTCCTTCCAGATAAATGGTTAAAAAGACCGTTAATCAGTCTGGACCGCTAAATCGTTGTTTACATAGGCGAATGCTGTGATTCGAATCCTAAATTTTGTTGCAGTTTTAGGTTTGCGCGTTTTTCTCAAGGTTGGCATATATGCTATAGTCTTGATTATTTGAAGAGTGATCATAATTATGATAAAACGCTTTATGATCTATGAGAGCTTAAAGCGTCCGCTGTAGGTTGATGAATTCCCCTATGGTCGTCTTGTCGTACGTGTATGAATAAAGTATTCAAAGGGGCTAGGTTACACGTTGTATTCTGTAAGTAACACTTGTTTTAAAGACGGCTAAGACAACTAATTTCCACCACTAAATAAATGATGTGTTTCAATTTGTTCATTCTAAAGGTCGTTAAAATGAGTATTTTCGTTAAAGAGTCCTTAACAAGCATTCGCACCTTTCAGTGCTTTGATTAAAAACAAAACCACAATAAAACGGATTGTTCGTTACTCAATACTAGCATCGTGATTAGAGCTTCGATCCGATGTTTGTATGAGTCCCATACACTAATACTCACTTCGATGGTTTCGAAGGACGGAAATAATGTAACATTGGTTACAAAAACCTCTTTAAACATTGTATCTGCGATATAACTGTTACAGATCTGTGTTGTCTGTCAATCTATGCTCAGAAGGCATTTCTTTTCAAAAGGACAACAATCTCCATCCGTCTCTTTAGACGGACTAGTGTTGTCACAGAGATACGTACAAAATGCCTTGTACCCCATCCGAGAGCTACAATTGATAGTTCAGTATACTCATTTTGTTTTACATTTACAGATTAGCCACGATCAACACAAAGAGAAGCACCGAAGATGGTTGGTTCCCCGCCATTGATTCTCCTTGCCGTCCTATTCGGTTCCCCTTGGTTGTCTCTGGCACAGACTGGTCCCCCGTATTGTAGTTATAGTGAGGGCTGGTTTACGTGTCTGTATGCCGTCATGCCGTCGGCGAACCGGCCTATTGACTATACACAGTTCAGTATCCCGCCACAACTGATGGAGATGTCAGTGAATGGTTTCGTACCTTATATTGGTGAGTGTATTGCTAATGATTGCTGAAAACTTTTATTTGGAAATAGTATTGGTACGTATTTCTATATCAACAATGTATTTAAAAGCCAGCTATACGTATATACTACGATGTGCTCATTTTCCAAAATATATATCAATTATTTCATATGACAGTATTTATTTCATTTTTTATCCAAAAACGTACAAATACAGTGTTGTAGAGCTCTATGTATTACACAATGAACCAAACGGGGTCCCTTTAACAACCATATATTGAATTTCATACAAGCGAACAGAAATTCCTTACCCTTTGACTATCCGCTTGTATAACATTTAGTATTTTTACCAGGAAAAGTTCATTGTCAACAGTTTACATATCTATGTTCTTTGGTTATTATTCATAAAGGCCAAAAAAATCATTAGTGTCAGGACATTTCGCAACTACAAGTTGGTCAAGAATATGACTAAAACTAGAAACACGTGGTAAATATCGTTTTTAATTCAGACATAGAAACTCTGCATTTTGATCGCAATGTGCTTTGTTAATAACAATAAACTCTATTGGACAATATCCTATCACCATTGCGTTTTACAGACCGATAACAGGGTGCCGCATAACCATTTCGTTATCCGTCACTGGATCACGTGATCGCTGCGTGCACCCGTCAATATCTTACCCCCGTTTTGTTTCATCGTTTTGGTTTCTTATTTTCATTTTTTCTTTGTTTCAAGTGTTTGATGTCTTGAATGGGAAGACTCAACGAACTCGGCTAAAGATTTTTATGCGATTTGCCTTTGACTGACCGTATATTATTCTTACGCATTGCCCGATAGGATTTCTGATTCATGACAGCAACCTCATAGTATCTCTCTCTATATATATTCTCTTCTAGGAGACACACGGACTTTCAGCAGTACGTTTGAGACTTTCAATAAAGCCACAATGGACACCAACTCTCCCATCGTACTGACCATGTATTGCGGCTGGAACGGAGCGCTATATGTCGGATCCGGTGCCTTCTATAACATGAGCCACGTACAGATCTTACACGTAAGGACATGTAATGAACATAAAACTATTTGAATATTTGCCAATTATGTTAGTTCGTTATGATTTTAGTTGATTTTATGCGCCTGATTAACATGTGCATATTGATTGTTTAAACAATGTACTGTAATTGGAACGGACCCTTAACTGTCGGAACCGACGATTGCTATAACATGAGCCACGTACAGAACCTACATGTAAGGACTTTAAGCGATTATAAACCTTTCGCTTACAGAAGCTTTCTGAATGACTGGCGTTTGCAAATGCCTCTGTAATACACTAATATTGTGTTTCCGATTTTAAAGAGGTCTGTCTGCTACATATATCTGCTTTTTTATGACATTGGCCAAGTAAAGCGCCACACAAAATGGTCTTCTTTTAAATTAAAATCGTTTAATCTTATTTATTCTACATTGCATATAAAAGAACATAAAAAATAACCTTAAACAGTCTTAATTCTGTTTCCTGGGTGCATAGCCAGTACCCGCACCGAATTGGAATTGTACCGGGACTTATTCTGTTATTAATCACTCTCGATTCTGTTTCCTGGTACACAGCCAGTAATTGTGCAGAATGGGGCTTTATAAAAATCCGGCATTGCTCTGGAATTTTCTTGGTGCAGTATACATTTGTAACAACCGGAATTAGAATAAAAAAGGAAATACAAAACTCATTTAATTTCCTGTTTTTTTTACAATGTCGGTAACATGTTTCCAGTTTTAAACGATTTTCGGTTGTTACATATGTTATTTTTCTAAACAGAATATAATAACCAAATGCATTTAGAACAGAAAATGTAATAGTTATTTCATTTCCTGTTTTACTACAATTCCAGTTGACATATTTCCTGTTGTATTACATTTTCGGTTGTTACATAGGTTCATTTTCTACAGAATACAATAACCAAATGCATTTAAAACATCCACTTTCAGATTAAGAACTGTAACATCTACAACATCCCCTCCTACGGTTTCGATGGACTAACCAATCTGGACACCATTTGGATCGACTCGGGCACTATCGACTATATCGATCCGAACGGTATGGCGGGCCTTAACGTGGAGAAACAGATTACCGACACCCACCAACCACCGCAACTTTTCGGACACGTTGGACTGGCGAATGCGCGATTCACTTCCGGTGTAGTACCGCCCGGCTTCCTGTACAGTTGGAAGAATTTGACGTCGGCCAGGTTTGAGGTAGATTATATTCATTTTGTATATGATTGAATACCGTTTCGATCGAGACTTTTAATCCAGATTGTTCTTATTTTAGTTGTTTATCAAAATGAGCTCTAACGTGATATCTTCACTTTTTCACTTTTTCGTTATGTATTGTCTTTCCTGGACCAGACAAGAGTTATAAAGAATCTGGTCAAAGAACACTACCATGATACAAGATGTATCGGTGGAGCTCGAACCCAGGACCTCAGTGTCTTAAGCACGCCACCGTAACCTTGGACCACACAGGGTCCCTTAACAATCCGTTCTTTGTCTAAATACACACCGTTAGAACTCATCTTCGACAACCCAATCATACATGTGATACACATATCTGACCGAACTTGATTTGGACGAGACTTGATAAATCTATTTCATAAGGTGACGATCTTTATTGAAATGTTTGTTTGCGTTTAAACATGTATTTCAACATTCTTTCAAGCAAATCTTCAGCGTTTCCTCGATACCAACCAGAATTAAAACTGTCCAGTAAAACATTTTCCATTCCAGAATACAAATATCACTACGCTCACATCCGACACATTCCGATACAACAGTAAGCTTCGCCTAGTCGACCTGAGCGATAACCCGTTAGGTGTGCTGCCATCAGGCCTCTGGTCCGGGCTCGAATCTCTGAGCGAGGTCACCCTCCGAGGAATAGACTGGTCGTGCACCTGCGCGGACCTTTGGTTCATCGAACATGCTCGTGACAACAACATCACACTGTTTGGGGATCTTATTTGTTCTACAGGTGGTAAGATAAGTTGATTATTTCATGTCGAGTATGTTCACAGTATGTTAACAGTAAAGTAGAATTTGTCTTCGGCTTTATGTGCTTTGGACTATGGGTACCTTTGCATGCAGATGTTCAATACTTTAAATGGTGCAAACAGCCCGACGTCCATACTTTGTAAAGCAGATGGCCCACGTTTTTGATGGTGCCTTCAGCCTGTACCATGCTCTTAATGGTGCAATCAGTATGTTGTCTTTATAAAGAGAATACATGGTTGTTGTATTGAACCGTAAATGTTATCGAGCAAGATGTGGGCATATTTTCATGTACCCCGAAGGCTAGTCGGATAACATTCCGAATCCGAGCCCAATACATTCTTACTATTCAAGAATTGAATCTTCTATTCGATATATCCTATGGCTTGTTTTGATTTAAGGAGTAGAAAAATAGAAAAGAAAAGAAAAAATCAACACAGACAGATGATGGAAGCGATCACGTGATCTAGTGACGGATAACAAAAACGGTATACGGCACCCTTTTTTAGGTCCGTGTTTTGCACTGGTGACAGGATAATTTTTTATTGATTTCCGCGATTCTACCCGAATGCAAGATGTTATGTGCTTTGTCTAAGGAATGTATGTTTATTATGCTTTGTTTTTCTAGGAATGACAGCGACAAAGTACTATTACGAGAACTGTTTGGATAAAGATGTGTGTGCTGGGAAAACAGGTAATCAAGTTTGCATGCTAAGAGCATCATGAAGAGGGTTCTTTTGTTTGACGGAGACTACCACTCTTATACTAATTGCTTTTCACTATGTTAGTGGTTCACTGCCAATTATTGACAGTGTTTTAGTAATATCTTAAAAAATGTAATTTAAGCAAGCTATTTTCCTTTTCAAAATAGTTTTTAAGTCGCATTGATATTCGTTGGCCTATAATTTCATAATTTAAATGTTTAACCAACGATTTGATTGTCCATTGGTTTTCCTCAAGGCCAAGTGCAAACCGACAGCTTTGTTTACATTAGACATGCGACCTGCTGTTCATCATTGAAATGTGAGTTAACGCGGAGAAACAGTGGAAACATTGTTCCGTATCTCTGAAGAAAGGCAAGTAGCACGAATAAGTGCCACGATCAGCGTGATGTCAATGTCCGAACACAGACTGAAAATTGAATAGAATCAAACAGGACGTTATACTTTTTCTTTATGCCCCAGTCACATAGCCCGGCCGATGTCCGGCATCGGTAGAGCTCGGAGGATTTTTTTGGTGCCACCGAGCTCTGCTCAACGGAAGCAGAGCTCGGTGACTTGAACGGACTCCGTTCGGACATCTTCAAGCGACCGACCGAACACCGGCCGGTGACCGTACTGAGTCTGTCGCGAAATGGGATTTTTTTTTCTGCCGATGTGGCAGCAACTACCGGCCGGAGATCGGCCGGACATTGGAAGGAATACGGTCGGTACCCGAACAGGTAACAGGACACCGTGCGATCGCCGGCCGGGTTGTTAACGGGCTTTGAACAATGACCGGCCGATGCTTGTCCGATGTAACACGGACTTGGGTGCCGAGCTATTCAGTTCTTCCTACCTGACATTGTCAGTTCATCACTGTGGCTGCACCGAGGAGACTTCGAATGGCACTGCTCGACATGCATTTCATTTGAAAATTGAGGGAGCTCGGTGAGAGTCCGGTGAAATTCAGCTCCGAAGTTAAAATTTCACCGAGCTGCCACCGATGCGGTTTTAAGCAACAAACGCCACGGATGTCCGGCCGGTGTCCGGCGGGTGTTCGGCCGGGTTCGGCGAATATCGCAACGCTGGCTCACCGGAACCTCATCGGCTGGGCTATGTGACTAGGCCATTAACAAAGAACGAACTATTGCTTGTGAAGACAATTTGATGGTTGGGATAATAGTTATCGTCCGTGACTACGTTGGTCTTCTTTCTGGATTCTGTTGCATTGATCCTGACTTGTGAGAACTTGAAAACGTTTTTAACAACATAAAACCTCAGTTTACTAATAAGTCTTTCAATAAATCATCATCTTAACTGACAAACTGATGCGAACAGCTTTATAAACCAGTGTGATGAAAGGATTAATACTTGCTGGTGACGCGTAGTTCATCTTTTAGACAATCTTTTCGCTTTGATACATAAAGGATTTTCTATCTTGTTATTTTTGTTGGTGCTGTTGATTTCGATTCGGACAAGTTGTAAGTCCCCTAACCCAGGGATTCTGCTGAATTATTTATGTATGCCAACCCTTAGAGTGCTGGAACCGACTTCATGTTTATGCAAACAGGTTAGATCACAGGCCATCCGCCAAATAATTGGCGGCTGACCTGTGATCTAACTTGTTTGTTACGTGTACTCGTTGAGTATCTATCCTCATAATTATTAAGCAGATATTTACGGTTTTGGAAAGCAAACGACACAAAAATCTATTATTTTAGAAAAAGACCCAACATTCTAAGGGTAAAGTCTTTCCTTCATTCATTGTATGTTCTTGTAATACAGGTATTGCCATCGGGACACAATGCGAGTTAATGTTGGGAATGATCATATCTTCCCTGGCAACGGTTGCGTTGGTCTTGCTCATCGTAGCCTTGATATTAACCCTTACAGTGCTGGAACCGACTCCATGCTTATGCCAACAAGTTCGATCAAAGGCCAGCCGTCAATAAATTGGCGGCTGGCCTGTGATCTAACCTGTTTGCTACTCATTGTTTACCTTTCCCCATCAAAATTAAGCAGACATTAAAAGTTTTGGAAATCAGATGTCACAAAAGTCCATTTCCCGAAAATTAATAAGCATTCAAAGGGTCAAGATTTTTCTACATTCAGTACATGCTCTTCTGATACAGGTATTGCCATTGGGACCCAATGCGAGTTGATGTTGGGGATGATCATATCGTCCTTGGCAACGGTAGCGTTAATCCTGGTGATTGTCGCATTGATACTGACCTGTATGAATATGAGAACGGCTCCTGGTAAAATCTCGGGAAAGCGGCGTGCGAACGCGAAGAACAGGTGGAAGGATGCAACGACCAAAGCCAAATTGAAGAATGCTTTTAAAAAGGCATCGAAAGCATGTAAGCTGAGTGACTATAGTATACATCGTTTTGTGAATTTTATATGAAAGTCTCAAGTACCAGATGATAGAATAGTGACTTTAGAATTAATCGTTTTCTCAATGAAGGTCTCCTGTACCAGATGATAGAATAGTGACTTTAGAATTAATCGTTTTCTCAATGAAGGTCTCCTGTACCAGATGATAGAATAGTGACTTTAGAATTAATCGTTTTCTCAATGAAGGTCTCCTGTACCAGATGATAGAATAGTGACTTTAGAATTAATCGTTTTCTCAATGAAGGTCTCCTGTACCAGATGATAGAATAGTGACTTTAGAATTAATCGTTTTCTCAATGAAGGTCTCCTGTACCAGATGATAAAATAGTGCTAGTGGTTATCCTTTATGGGCGTGGTGCAGTTTCAATACAGCTCGAATTATAGTAACTATAACTTGAAAAACGATATACGCTTTAAACAGTTTTGCCGTTTACATCTTTCCCATTTCGTTTCTCTTCCTTGTGAATTGCGGGCTTATATAACCAGATTAATGCTTGCGTCATATCCGCTTATGCAAAAAGCAGGTACTAAAAAGGCATAAAAATAAAACACAAGAAAGAAACCACAGAGTATGTTTGGTATTTAACTTGAATGCAACCGAAGATGAGTTCCATTTTCTATTGGTGCGCCAGAATAACAAAATCAATCAGTAACACAAGTCTTTTGGATTAGATACAAAGAACCATGTGACCGTTGCTTGACCCAATAATCAGAAATGATTTGGCTTATATCAAGGGGTGTAGCCCCCATATTCTCAAAGTGTAACTAACGATCTTTAATGTAATAATGTAAATTAGATACCAAACAAAGGAATTTCTTATTACATTTAAGTCGAATCCTTTGAAATTGAATCACTGAGATCTGAACGGGAATTTGTAGTTACTTTGTGCCTTTAGTATGAATTGACACGCCATATTGGTTTAAACAGCGACGACTTCAATAGATTATAATGCTTTTCAGACGATTTAAAACCCTTTTGATGATATTCCATCTTGTTCCTTTTCAGAATGAGGTTTCATACAAACAGTCATCTTCAACGATATATTAACCAACAATGGCATTCCAACAAGACCGTTTCAAGACGCTTCAGTTTTATGAAGACCATATCACATCAAAGATGTTTTCTGTTTGATATACAGTTAATTGTGTTTTAAGCAACCTATTAAACCCTGAGTCTACTTCAACTCTATTTGCTTTGACGCATTTCATGAAGTAGGGTAATGAAAGCACTGTGACAAAATCAAGAAATTGCTCATGAATTCCCTCATTGGGTTAGTTAGCTTCAAAGCAACATATTAAAGTATTGTATGTATATGTATTGGCGTCTGTTGCGGCATTTACTTTGGACCAGTCACGATAAAATATGGCATAATGATTACCTTGAAGCTCTTTAGAGGATAGTACTGTTTGTTTCTTGTTTATTGATGTCAATTACAAATATTCTATCTCCGTTGTACTTTGTTTTCAACTGGTTATCAATTAAATGCATATCGCATCTAGTATATATAATAATACTTCTGAATGTATTAAAGCTACTGTGCTAAATTGTTCCCCTTCTTAATATGAATGCCGGTCTCTAGTGGTGGGACACAAATAAATCATGGAGCATGCTCTCAGAGGCCTTATTGAGCACCAGAACCAGTATTTACCAAGCCAAAAAAAATGCAATTTAATACAACATGAAAAGCAATAATTATTACGTAACCTGTTTTATATAATTTCCGGTTGTTACATGCCTTCCATAATTACACTGACCTCGGATTTTCTGACAGGTCCAATATTTCTTCACTTTAGGAACAACACAAATACGTATGCATTCACAATTTGAATAACTCCCAAAACCAAACGTTGAAATTATAGTAGATCTATATACTTTTCATGTAGTTTTTGTTTTATATCATGTGAATATCTATTTCTATACAATGCCCCCACCCACCATATTAAGTATTTCATTTTCTTTGCGATGTCTGTTTCGCAAGTAATGATGAAAGAGCCGAAGATGATATTCCCGCGATGGATTGGCGAAATTGATTTGAACCATCATGCACTCTCTAATAAGCCGGGATATAATCCTCTCATTTACATCAAAACATAGTTTTAACCTTATTTATTCTACATTGATTGTGGCACAAGTTCTTACGACTTAGCCTAATAAACCTCGATTCTGCTTCCTAGATACGCAACCAGTACTCGCGCCAAATTTGGATAACTGAAAGGTCGCAAGGAGTATCTTGCCACTCACGGGATTCGATTGTATGATCTTCGTGTCCCGTAGCTGACGCTCCGTACCTTGGTGCCGTTAAACTTAACAATTTTAGGAATGTATTTGCGAAAGTAAATGAAAACACAATGTTGTCATGTGACACGTCGTTGGAAAGACGATTCCAATGACGTGTTACTTTGCAATACTGCATTGTTATTTGAAAAAGAGTGAAGGATGTTTTGAACTTACGAAAATCAAAGGATTAGATGTTTAGTAAAATGGTACCCTGGTAAACCCTCCTCAAACTCCAAATCCACTGCTTTGTGCGTACGAACTCTGGTGGCGTTCCGCACATGATAAACTCGGCAAAATAACGTCAAAGTAAAGAGGATGAGACAGTAGAATTGTGAAGGTAAAATTGTTTAAACAGAGTGAAAACTAAGTATTCAAGCCATTGCTCCACCTACTTTTCTTTGCTACATGGGGATTCAAATCCATTGCGTAAAGAGAGTTAGTTGCTCCACATGAACAATTTATCACCATTTTGTCACAATTGTTTCTTTCTGATATCACAATCTAAAAATGTAACTTTCTGTTGTATTTTGAGTCCGCTACTGATTTCCGTACAGACCTGCCACACATTAATCTACGGAGAATGATAGTAATGAGTTTGCCACAATGATTTGAATTGTCACATCTATAGAGTAGTATGATTGATTTTACAATAATAAATTCCCATGCAAACAATTTCAACAACATAAGAACTGTGTATGAAGTTATGTAAATCAAGCGCGTTTGCACTGTGATTGCACTGGTATACTCTGTTTCTACACAAAACACAACGCAACGCAAAGGAAATTAATACTTACATTACACGCAGTCTTAATGAATTTCTACAATTGCTTATTAACGTTTCAAAAGTATTATAAATCATCTGTCTGAATATATGTAATCAAATCTAACAGGGCTTGTTCAGTATGTGCTTGTTCAAATTTATAAGTTTATGTGTCTGCAGAAGAACTCATAGTGTGCTTAATTGAGAAACCCCTCATGTATGTAGTCTTAATGAATCTATCATCATAATTAATTCTTGCGCTAGTCTGGATTACATGCCCCTTAACAGTACCACTTTATTATGGTACGAAACGAAGGGAACTAGGCTATTCATACACAAACAGTATGAACTGAATAAAATTTATCTGATGGTGTGTGATACCAAAGAAGACCACAGTTGCATTAGAGAGAGAGTCTGTCGCGTAATTGTCGGTAGATTACAACTTTACTATGTTCAACCAATATATGCTTTATGTAGTATTTGAAATAAACCATTATGGCAACAGTAGGCGTGCCTCCTTTTAACTTATATCTCCCTTGAATGGTGGCTTCGTTAAACATGTGCTGTATGTTCGCTAGAACGTGTATACATGTATATGAAGTAAAAGATCAATAGAAGTTGGTACTTTGTTCAAAAGTTGCGAATAGAAAACTGGACAATTGTTTCTTTTTTCTATGTTTGTATTCGCAGTCAAAAATTCAAACTTACTTCCGAAATCTTTGACATACATCGATGACTGTGCCTTACAACTCTGGAGAAAAGAGGCCAGAAAAGCACGTTAAGAATCATCGCTGCTGTCCTGTGTATGACTGTACTAATGTTGGTGTTGTAAACCGGTCTATTGGACTATATACACAGACGGGGGAACTACTTGACCAATGTTTATGAACCTATGTCCGAACAAGATCAGGCACGCATGTCTACTAAAACAGTTGGTCTTTGACTGGGATTTCTCTACCGAGAGTTAGACGTAACGCCATAATTAAGCATGGGGGGGGGGGTACTATATACCACTAAAACCGAAGAGTTGATGGTCAACTCATGCAAGGTACACATTGTGGCTATTATTGGCAAAAATAGGCGAAAAAAAGCAAAATCACCTTGGTGCGGCCATCTTGTTCAGACATAAGATAGTAATCATTGCTCACGTGATTCCCCTCTTGGTACAGATGGGTAAATATCTATCATGGGAAGTAATGACAATTTTTAAGTGTCCAAGAGTTGACTGTGATAACACGTTCGTGCGTAAATAAAATTATCTATATTGTATTTTTTTTTCATGAGCCGAACATTTATAAAAAAAAATCACAAGGCAGATTTCGCTTCTTGTAGGAATTGAACCAATTACCTTCGTGTCCCGGTGCCGATACTCTACCTAGGACCACTGTCCTCCACATAGCATCGTGCGGTTGTCTTGGTAAAAAAAGAATGAATAAGACGAATAAATAGATACATGTCTTTATTTCGCAGTTATATAAAATAAATTATTTCAATTCTGTAATATGTTTTTTTTGTAATATTGCGTTTTTATTATTTACAATGTCTTTATGATAGACTGAAAATAAATCTTTTGTATAAAATCATATATTCTTTTGCACAAAAATGGAGATGACAATAAACAATTTCAATAAACAATAACAAAGTATTTTCGATATAATTTCTGCAAATAATTAATAGGGGAAGGATCAAATCTGACGAAATAATTCCTTTTTTTGGCAAGGTCTGTTCAAATGCTTATGCTTGAAGACAATGGCTTTTAATCATAATCTGATTCTCTTTGGCACATGCCTTATGAATATTTGCCAACCATTTATAACATGAAACCTGACATAGAATATGATAACAAAGAATCAGTCTTTGGTGAATGGATTGAAACAAAAAGGAAAACTGTCACTCTTAGTGATGACACTATTCTTAATTTCTCATTTGCATTCATGCAGAATAAAATATATAATTATTTAGAACCTCTGCTTAAAGAAGAAGTCGTCATTAATGGATTTTAAAACATACAAGCATGTGGTATTATGTGACAGATTAAGCTCGGAAGAAACATTAAATGTCTGTTTTAAGAATTAAATAAAAACAAACGTTCGTTCTTTTACGATTGCTTTTTTTATACCAAGCTTTACTTCATTCGACTGCTATTGTTGTAAACATGTCCCTTCTCTGGTGAAAAGAATAAGCAAAAAAGCGGGAAATGGATAAACATGGATTAGCAATAATCCGCCTTACGTTTCAGATCAACATATATATCAATATCTGGGCTTTAAACAGTGTCGTTTGGTCGGACAAAATGGCGGATAGAAGGCTCGTTCGGTAATCACAATATTTCCACAACAGGAATTGTGTGATTTTAAGAACAGATTTAACGTTAATTAGTTTCTATATTGAAAGGAACATAGGTTGGAATTAGAAGGTAATTGTAACATCGCGAAGAGTGTATAAGAAATCGGTTAATCGTTATCATAACATTTCCTTAAATAAAACACAACTAGCATTTTCTTAATTAAAAGTTTGCTTTTTCAGTTTCCAGCTTCAACGTTTTTGACTCTTAAAAAGAAACAACAACAATAACACTACCTACATTTATTCAACTTTACAAGTCCCCGATTAAAAACCGAGATGGCTGCCACAGGATACATCTCCGTTATGAGGAGCTTGCTTATACTTGGAACCTTTATCATCGCCGCGCATGCTCAGACCATGCCGACCGGATGTGCCTACAGCGAGGGCCTGTATACGTGCAACTACGACACCCTCAACACGAACACCTTGATCCCCCTTAGTGCGGCAGGCTTCAACCCGATACCTCAGCGACTGAGGCTGACGAACCTACCGGCCACCCTCACCACCGCCATCTTTAATGCGAACTTCGCGAGCATGAGTACAGGTTGGTGTTTTATCTATTTATCAATTATAGGCGTAAACAATGTTACAGTTATGTTGCAATGTCGGACCCTTAATGTTGGAAGAAGACACCATACTCAACTACTGTTAATGTCTTGCCAAGCCGGATAGAACAAGAGTCATCTGGGAGACTGCCTTTAATGAAGATCTAGATACTGTCATCTTAATTTGAACCCAAGCAATGAGGGTCCATGTGATTTAACGTTCTGTACTCTAACCACTCGACCAAGAAGGCCATTCGCATTTCATTAAGGATCCAAATTATTTGTTTGCAATAGTTGTACAGTGATTTAGCCTCGGCTTCTGGTACCGAGTGTACCAGATCCGATGCCCGTTAGCGACAGAGATTAATGCTGCGTCTTAGACGCAAATCGGCTCGAGTGTAAGTTGTGTATCCGGGAAGCATATATTTTCATAAACAATCTTAAAAACAACCTAATTGGTTTTTTATTTAAGATGAAATAAAATTAGACCCTCTAACAGTTCTAGATTTTAACACAAAGATGGATTTCGATCTATTACTATAAGGGAAACTCAAATGATTAAAACTTGCCTTCCTTTTTGTATCCACTACTATCATAATTTTACCTTCGCTTCAAATCCTGCTTGGCGTTTATTCATTGTCTGTTGATATATACTTATCATACGATAAAATAATCTATTAGTAAAAGGCAAACCATCAATTAAGATGCTTTAAATGATTCTGAATAAGATTTAGAAAGAGAAATCCAAACTTTACCTTAGAAAACAGGAGAAAATCAATTACATCATATTTCAGGAAAAACAACTGATGAAAAATGAAAACAAGGGGATAATAACAACAACTCATACCATAACATTATAATTCAATGCGGTCATTGTATGTTAACTGCTGTATATTTGAAAGCTATTATAGTCAATTTATGTATAGAAACATTAGACAACGTTTGATCATAAGGGGCCGTATGCATAAAACCCCATTCATTATATACCTATATTACAGCGGACTATGACACGAACTACCCCGGGACACTCGAACTTGAGTGCTACCCAGGCAGTACCCTGACCTTCACCGCTGGCTGGCTGGCTAATATGGACCACGTAGAGGAGTTCCGAATCATCAATTGTCAGATGGGCACCATACCCGCTTCGGCATTCAGGTAGGGGATAGGGTACTTGCGATGTAAGCTATAGAATGATAGATTTATATGGTAAAAAGATAAAACATTACATGGCAACAGTATAGACATCAAAATATAAGAAAACATGTATCGTAATTGCAATACTATTGAAAATCCATGACAGCTCATCAAATACTAAGGATAACACAAAAAATTGAAAAATTATTTTCCCTTATTTCCATTGAGGGCCTTTTTAATGATGGCAGTAACCGTGGGTGATGTCATGTTATATACTAAATTAACATAATGAATGAATTAAATAAGCACTAAACCAAACGAACCATTTCATCGTCATAAACAAGATGGGCACCATACCCGCTTTGGCATTCAGGTAGGGGAATAGGGCGCAGAGCGATATACTCATTTCATATGTTACTTAATTTAATCCTCTACCAAACGCAAAATTTCCGACGGTCCCAAATTAAAAGAGATTGTAAACGATTTTTCGAAATGTGATGAAATTGAAATGTAATCTTCTGAGAGGGCAGAAAACATTGTGGGAACAGGAGAAATTGGTCGTTAAGAGCAATTTCACCTTTTCCCACAATGTTTTCTAGAGTCGTTCGCAACAAACTGGTCATATGTCGTTATTGTATGGCAAAAAAGGTTAAAAGGACTTACTCACAGATTGAAATTTTAATCTTTTTTTTTTAAGATAGAATGTCATCTACGGATAAAATGCCAGCATAGATCCATTAAGTTGCAGAAAATAGTTTATCTATACACTTTTCGTTATCGTGTATTCGAAATAAAGCAAATTTTATATTGCAGAATTGGTAAACCGTTCAAACGGGTTATTTTGTAAACACCGATTTTTCTACTTCCGTTTTGCGAAATATTTGAAATGGGTAAGAGTGTCTTAGATCCAAATACTGAAATGGGTCTTACATTGCAGTTACGCAGTATCTGCTGTAAACAGCACTGGAAACCATTCTAGCAAAGAGATGAATCATTGTCAAATAGCAGTTTGTCATTTGTCACAATTGTTTTTTCCAAAATTTATATAAAGATTATCATTCATGTTGTTATGATTATTGTTGCATGTTGTAAGCTTTAGTTTGACAAGTTAAACATATTCCTGATAATGCTCCTAATAGACTCATATGTGAAAAACGCTTAGATAAATCCACTTTACGACTGAAAAACGTTTACCCATAAAACCACCATTGACCAAGAAAAGTTTATTAAAAAAGTTGCTATATGTTTCAGTGAGATCGGGTCAGTTGACAGATTTTATATCGAAAACGGAACCATCACATCGATGGATGCTAACATGTTGTCCGGGGTAACGGTCGTTCGGAACACTTCGGCAAGTCCCGCTTTTCCGAAGCATCACGGAGAGATACGATTCCTCAACACGAAGTTCTCCGGAGCCCTCGATGCTGCGGTATTCGCTTCCCAGAGCAGTTTGTACAGCATGGTACTGAGGGTGTGTATAATTAATGGTACCTTTTTCTTGGCGGCTGGCCTGTATCTTACCTGTTTGCATAAGCATTAAGTCGGTTCCAGAACTATAAGGGTTCAGACGAATGTTGTTTCTGCAATATAAACATTGCTTTAAATTCGAATGAACAATTTAGCCGATTAGATGTGCATTACTATTGTCTTAGACGGTCTTTAAGGAATACACATTATAGTTTATCAAAAAAATTAAGGCATAGACACATGATTTAAACAGTAGGCGATCAAAACACCTTTCTGGTAATAGATACATGATTTAAACAGTAGGCGATCAAAACACCTTTCTGGTAATAGATACATGATTTAAACAGTAGGCGATCAAAACACCTTTCTGGTCATTTGGTATGTCTAAATCAAACACTCGCCATTTTTGCAAAGATCAAATTCGGCGATTCTCGTGTTTTTCCTTGTCAAAACGACTCGTTTGCATAAAAAACGAAATACTTTGTAAATCTCCTATTGTATGCAACGACGAAAACTCGGCAAACCTAGCTTCCTTCCTTAACCTTAGAATCCTGGGTAATTTCCTAAAAATAGATTTTTGTGTAGTCTGCTTTCAAAAACATTAGATATCTGCTTAGTTTTAGTGAGGAAAGTTATTCAGGTTAGCAAGTAAATTTGCGGCTGGCCTGGATCTAACCTGTTTTTATAAGCTTGAAGTCGGTTCCAGCACCATAATGATAAAAAATGTGACTTGTTACAAAATTAAACAAACAGTGACAACTCATATTAAATCATATCCTTTAATCATAACCAGAACATGGGGCTGACGACGATCCCATCCTCGTTGCTAGACGGCTGCCCGGCAATTCGCTACCTTGACCTTAGTCATAACCCCTTTACGTCACTTCCGGAGAACCTGTTCGCCAATATGACGTCACTCGGCGAGATTCTGATGTACGGGATCAACATCGACTCTTGCTCCTGCTCCAGTCTCTGGTTCCTTGGTTACGCCCACCAGAACATGCTGAGTTTCCATGGCGACGTTGTCTGCACCAACACTTCCGGTTATGAGAGTAAGTACACGTTGCATGGCTTTAACCGTGCTTTTGTTTGTTTGTTTTTATTTGTATTGAGTATTTTGTTATCAGTATTTTATCTCTATCGCAATGCCCGGCAAAAAGTAGATAAAGGGAGGCGCCAAGCTTATCTTTCCATAAGCGTCACTCAAATTTTGTAGCACAACAACATTTTGTAAGTAAATAGGGATGCATGTCATTAAAATCTAAATTTCAAGCGAAGATTGACTTATTTTTCCCTTGCGACAATATAGCTGTGTGAGTCAATGTTACTCAACACAGTTTTCTCTTCTAGTTTTCGATAATATTTTTGTTATTTGAGAAACCAAAGCAGTTTAGGGATTGTCTTATTCTACCCGTTTGTTTGAAGTATGTATCTCATCCCCCAAAGAAAGTTGATAAAGAGATTGGGAATAAGAAACGGACGGAACTAAGAGATGATTTATTCTTCTACAAGACTTTTCATATCATTCTATTCATTTTCTAGACAAACTCGCCTGGCAGTATTACCACGAGAACTGTGTTACATACGGGGACGACTGTTCTGATGGTAAATATGATTAAGAAAAAAAACATGCATAAAGGAAGGTTACCCATGATCCGCCATGTTGAAACTAATTCTGTAGTCGGGTTTCGTCGGTCTTTTTCGTTAAACATCTGTCGGGGCCGGATTAATTCGCATTAGAGCGAATAGTTCCGGTCCCGACCGATTTTTACCGAGAACGACCGAAGTATTTCGACGGAAGATTGAATTTCAAAATAGCGAAATATGGGTATTGTACCTTAAAGCGGTATGTGTTTATCGGTACCGTAGCATTTTGGACGAAATACTTTTCAAAAAGTTTCCAAGAGTGTCCGAAGTAAATTCGGAAACTTCTACAATTTTCGTGAACGACTTTATAACAGAAAAACAACAAAACGTTTAAAAGTATACTTGCTTTTTGTCTGAATTGTTTGCAGCCCGTACGATGATACCAAGGCGCTAGAGATACTAAAATGCGTTTTATCATTTGAGTTGCCTTGTTATTGAATTAACCCTTTTATAAGCATTACATTTGATTGGTTGAGACACAATAAGTCAATTCTATTACTTCTTATAAGGGTTCAATGGGCATAAGGACTCAACAATAAAGCAAACGAGGATACAGCACAGCCCTTTCTTCAACAGGAACATAGCAAACAAACGATGTAACTTTTAGTCAATGAGAACTTGATATCATAAAAAATCATAATTTTGTTTAACCCTTTCCCAAACAATAACGACATTTGACCACTTTATTGCAGACGACTTTAGAAAACATTGACGGAAAAGGAGAAATTGCTCTCAGAGCAATTTCTCCTTTTCCCACAATGTTTTCTGCCCTGTTAGAAGATTATTATCTAATTTCATCGCATTTTGAAATGTCGTTGCAAACTCTTTCAATTTGGGACAGTCGAAAATGTATTGTTTGGGAAAGGGTTAACCGTCACGGTGTTTCATTACAGGTATCTCGATGGTGGGTTCCTGTCTTACGGTGATCGATCTGACAGGCTATATTATCGGGGTGGTGGCCTTCATCCTAGGCTGGGTGGTTCTCGGTTTGAGCATCCACACCAACAAGACACTGGACGGCAAGGGCGGCGCAGGGAAAACAGGTAAAGTCAAGCCGGGAGCCAAGAAGAAGCCTCCAAAGAAGAACTCGGGCTGGGCGTAAAAGAGCAATGTTTCGACGATTGTTTGTTATTTTATAAATATGATTTAGACAATTTTAGTATTAGTGTTTTGTCCATTGCTCAGTGCCGATTTGACTATGTTGATTAGTGTTCTGTTCATATCTGAGTACTTTGATGCAAGCTTAGTTTTTATCATAACCTTGAACTTTATTTTGTTAAGATTTTGTGTTTATATCTCAACGATAGAAATGTTATTAAGTCGGAACTTCTTTTGGAACTCGTGTGCATTATCAATGGGCCAATGAATATCTCCAGTTGATATATATATATTTTTTCTTTATTTCTAAAATAAGCGTCTATCAGCATGTTCGATGTTGCATAAATGCTCCAAATCTTGCTTATAAGTCACGGAGGCAGATAGACCAAATTGAGTATCTTAACTTTAATTCAAATCGATGTCAGTAAAAAGCCTTATTAGATACCATGGTTTATTTATTTCCTTGTTAAACTTGCTCGTTTGACTATTTTCTTAAATCTTTATCAAATAAAACTGTTTGCATTAGAGTATCGTAATCATTTGAACACTGTATTATTTGAGATGGTATACCTATTTGCAGCCGGAAGAATGGTTGTATGAATACATTTTGTACGAGACATTTTATTGACGAAACTGAAGCGATTATTTAGAAGTCCAAGCTTCAATGAGAGAATGAATATACATTTAGAATTATTTCAAATTAAAAAAACCACACAAACCCCCCCGATTTAATAAAATATATTGTGCGTTCCCAGCAGAACTCCAACATTCAAACGTAGAAATATGATTGAGGCAAAAATGCAAGCATTTTCTACTAGGTATTGTTTCCTTTTCTTAAAACCTTGACGCTGTTGCAAACCAGCAAGGATTCATTACATATTTACATTGTGTTTTAGATATGGCGATCCTCGTTGGCTGAACCTTGCTTTAAGTAATAACATAAAAATAAAAAAACATCAGGGACATAGTTACAACACTGTTCGATTAATTTTGCTAGCACGGGTAACTTTTAAAACTGATATCTATTTTGGAGAGACAGTTGGAAATGTACGTGGAGGTTTCATTCACGCAATACCCGGCCACATGAGAATACATGTAACCTTATTTGGTTAATACATGCACCAAAGGAACGCTTAATAGAACCGCAAAACTGCATAACGCACACATCTAATTAGGTAATGGCACTGTAAACTGATAGCGAAGAAAATGCTGTTCATCTTGACAGAAACAATGAAATAATTGATTTACACATTTACTAACATTAATTGGTTATTATTACATAGTTGAGTCATCCGTCACCAGTTACGTGCAGGTTATTGTAAAACAAACTAGTAAACAATCGACGCATTGTTTTTAAAGCTTATTAAAACAAACGAATAAAAAGATAACCAGCTTTCCATAAAGCATCATGTCAGAACAGCATTTTCTTTGCTTTCAGGACTGAGGTTTGTCTAGTACCCCAAAGACAGTATTCGTCGATAAAGGCTCAAGCTGTCAAATTAAACACTCTTTCATTAAATAGAATGTAACCAATGCCTTGAGAAATAAATGAAAGTTTTATAGAATCACAAATTTGTATTTCACCGAAGCCATGTACGTGTACGGATAAGGGAATGTTTAGCTTTAATCACCCATTAGGCACAATAGGGTCTTAAGTGAAACATGTGCTCGTTAGAAAGATAATCTACTGAAAACCCAAATTCATTTGGAGGGCCAAATTGAAAGTATTAACAGCTGATGAATGTTATCCATAATACAATGCTATTTTAATTACAATACTGGAGTGACACCATTTGGTCAAAGTGGCTCATTGCCTATGACTTCTTGATTCTCAAAAATCCTATAAATAATTATTACTAAATTTTTTTTATCAAAATCATTAATTTTGTTTTGTTTTAAATGCATACATGGGGTGTTAAGGTGCATTGACAACTACAATCATTTAGCATTCCCATTGTGTTTAAGATATACCATTATTCGTACTTGCATATTTAGAAAAGGAGATTAATGATCTTTAAAAGAAAACCATAAATCATTTGGTTTGATTCTTTTGTTGTTGCGCTAATGTATTTTATTATAAGCAATAATTGGACACTTATAGATAAAGAAAACACATTATCATATTTAAACATGTTAAACAGTAAAAGAAACAAAAAACAAAAAACAAAACAAATGAAACGAATATCATAAACAAAGGCTTGCAATCTGCATACATTTCAATTACATAATGTATCCAAACGTTCCATCATGCCTGTCCAAGGATATCGATGATAATCAAGGGATTTCTTCCCTTTCCATTAAAAGATGCTTGTTCACATAGGTAAGGTAATTTGAAAATTATTTCCATTAAAAGATGCTTGTTCACATAGGTAAGGTAATTTGAAAATTATTTCAATTAAAAGATGCTTGTTCACATAGGTAAGGTAATTTGAAAATTATTTCCATTAAAAGATGCTTGTTCACATAGGTAAGGTAATTTGAAAATTATTTCCATTAAAAGATGCTTGTTCACATAGGTAAGGTAATTTGAAAATTAACACTATATTTCTTTAAAACTGAATAACCGCTGCACCGTTGTATATATGGTATGCACTGGGGAATAATCATTGGAAGGATACATATACCAATGGACACATACATGAATACAAAATAATACTCATCATACAGTAGAGATCCACACAAACACTTCATGTCCACTAAACCCTTGTCCGGGAACAAGCCTCCCTGTAGCTTTTATAGAAAAACCTGTTAATCATTTTCTTGAAAACAAAGTCCCTAAACAAATAATACTCACACAGCCCGTCTATCGTATTGCCCTTGCAAAACACAACTTCTGTCGTCTTATCGACACCGTTGTAAACAAACCTGAGCATATAGACCCCGCTGATTTTGTGTCGGTACAACTCGATCACGAATCTGGACGCAAACGGCGGCCAGACGCCGTCGTATAAACCGAGAACCATCAACAAGGGAGATAACGTCAGATCGTGTCCCGAGTAGAGGACAAACAGCTCGCGTGGTCTCCCTTCGATGACGTCATCGAATCGATGGACGAGCTCCACCATTACTGGATGAAGCATCACGCTCGCGTATTTAAGGTAGTATTGATTAGGGTCGACGTTTTGGGCCCGATCCACAACGATCGCTTCGTCCCACATAAACTTGACAAGGCTACCGTTTATACATTTATCAGGATTAGACGCAGAACACGGTGTCGGTAATTGGTGGCAGAGCGCAGGCGCGAAGGCGTCCAATGCCGCCGTAACCCATGGCATCTGCTCAATACCGTTGTCGAATACTTCAGCCAGCTGTGATTTCACGTTTTGATATTCCGTTCGGTTCCATTTGACTTGATTCTTGAACAGTTTCGCATGATGGTTTAGGTCGTTCGCGTGCTTGCAAAAGCAATCCGTTTTAAAAGCCTCTTTGGGCCTGCAGAAGAATAGACTGTTGGAGTTGTCGATATTGAGATGCACCGCTCTCATGTTGGGTACCATGCCGTACAGTAATGCCACCGCACTCTGGTACGTCCTCGACACCTCTGTGCTTCGTACGTAAATTTGACTGGATAACGCGAGCTTTGTGTCGAATAACTCGGACTGATTGATATAACGCTCCTGTAATAGCATCCCGTTTAGAATGTGCTGTAGGGCGCCCTGGCTGGTGAGGTCAGAGCTGTCGCATTGCTTCTTTTTCGGGTAGAGGGACCAATTCAGGAAGTGGTTACGTCCGGGCTGTTTCCCCGCCAGGGTGGCCATCGTTTTGGCAAACTGGCGGACTCTGTGGTCGGAGCCGTTGTACCAGGTATCGAAGTCGCAGCTTACTTCCTCAGATTCGTACCCGTGAAGTTCGTGAATCGATGTCCTGTCCCCATGGCGAATGAAAACGTGTACCAGTGCGAGTTGGTACCCCCTCGCAACTTTACCTGAAATAAAAGTAAAGTGAAAACAGGTATATTGTCGTATACGGCCAGCCATTATGTTTATTAAACAAAACACTTTATGTCATTCATATGAGTTTTACATCGAGTTATCGTTATTACAGTTGTATTGCAATGCCCGGTTCATGACGATATAGTCTAGTCTGTTAACGCAACATTTTACCGAGATGTTTTTCTTCCGGACTAAAGCAACAAATTTTGCACACAGTAACTTGACAACATCCTCATCAATTTGCACCAACTGTGCCCGACTTCAGTGACCTATTTCGGTTTTTAACGCATTATCAAAATTCGGATAGATGTACTGTCCGAATACCTTTCCTTTGATACTTAAGGTTTTATGACGTGTGCTAAAATTACATGACGTAATAAGTTTTCAGTGCAATTTACGCTACCATTTCGTACGAGGGCCGTTTAATAAGTTCTTTGACCAAGATATATTCATATTTCCGATTCAAACGAGGTTTCTAAAGTATTTAAAGGCATATTCTTCAAGGCGCCGTCGACTTTAGCAATAGCAGTTTAAAAGATCCTTTTTAATTGTCTCTTTTTTTTCTTTTAATGTCTAATTGATACCCATCGAAATTTTTAGACACCCCTCACTGTTTTATTAGTGAGCGTTTTTGTGTAGGTCACTTCAGTTCTATTTCCGCAGCTGAAAGGTTAACATGGATTGGAACAACTGCATTGTTTGTGGCAAGTCTGATGGCATTTTGATATGTCCCGCCGATAGCCAATCGAACAATCGCAATCCTGAGAAATCTTATGGTGATTTTTTGCAAAACGTCCAAGGTTTTTCAAAACTTGACAAATTACCAACAACTTTGGTTATACATGGTAACGAAAGTGTCCATGATCTGATATATAATTCGGCAAAGTGGCATAAATCATGTCATCTTAAATTTACCAGTTCTAAGCTCGCACGCACAAGGGAGCGAAATGAACCGTTTGCTAGAAGTGCAAGAAGGTATAACATCAGCACTGTGTCATAGATTTCAGGCTGAGAACGTAGTATGCCCAACACAACTAAAAACAGGTATTTTCAGTGTTGGAGCGCTCGACAATATCGATCACAATCCAACTGCTACTACTGCACAAGGATCATTTCATGGCACAAGTATTAGTATCTTTCAATTCCCAACTGAAAATAACCCTGGTGATTCTCGCGAACCACTGATGCTTTTAAAAGAGTCAAATACTATAAGCCCATCTTTACCAGACAGCTATAAAATAGTCCCGGCTGTAAACTGCAACCTAGAAGGTGTCACTGTACCAAAGGCAACATTTACGGATGCCAGTGCCAGACTTGAATTAGGAAAACAGAAAGAAGCCGACTGGCTGGAACATTCAGTGTCCCTTCTTGATAAAGATCCTTTAGAGAAAGGTGATGCTATTGCATGGGGTGCTTACCATGCATCAATTCAACCTGAGGAGTGTATAATGCCTGGAATATCATCATTATTGCCCCTTTTCCATGAGAAAGCCGCAACTGTTGCCATGATGAGACACGGTATGACTATTATTCGGGAGACTATTTCTGTATGCAATCCTGGACAGATACCTGTCAGGGCTCACCCTGGCTGGAAAAAAGTCTGCGCCAGCACATTCGCCAAATGGCAAAAATAGGAGCCAAATTAAAGAAGAAGGAGCCAAATTCTGAGCCAATGGCTCCAATTAAAATTTCTTTATTTTAAACACTCTTCATGTTGTATGTAGATATGTGTTAAATCCTCTTGGTTAATTATTTCTGTTTGTTATGTTTCACCATTTTTATAAAAATTGTAATGTCATAAATATGTAATGTGTAATGCCAATAAAAATATTATGTTAAAAAAAAAAAAAAAGCCAAGACATTCCCCTTCCCCCTTCCGAACAAATTTAAACCAAAGATGGTATAACTTAAGGCTACGATTTGAGTGACAAAATCAAAATGAATCTTTTATCTCAGATAACATCAAATCATATTGAAGACTATACATTTCTGAATTCTCAGTTTTGTTATTTATTTTAGAAATGTCCGATAGTTAAATGGAAAGTAAACATGATCTTGGGTCGTTTTGTTTTTACCCTCTTCAAGACTCCGTATGATGATTTGAATGATTAATAATAGAGGATCGCAATTCGAATAGGACCGTTGCATCAACGAGGGAAGCGAACTGTCAATATCAAAATACTTTACAAATTAACCCTCTTTAAATTCTCGCGTTCTACCATGCATCATAAAACACTTGACGGAATGCGGTAAATAGTAATCGGTTTTCGTGGAACAACCGCATCGAGTCTACCAATCAAGTGTGTCGAGTTGTTTACACATAATAAAGACCCGATTAATACACGCCTCAGGCATTGTTTGACACGGGGATAACAATTAGCGGATTAATTTGGGGTTTTCGGAGATACAGTTAAGTGTGTCAAAAGATATAACTATCTGTAATGTCCGGACAGGTGGAAAAATGGTAAAGTTGAATGAAAAAAACATGCGCCAAGCAAATTCGCCAAATCGGGAAATCTTTCGCCAGAATGAAATAATATTCGCATTTGGCGCATTTACAGGCTGTAATGGTTGTTGATCAGCCACTGTTTGCCTTAGCAAAGCAAATCCAATGGCGCTGGCCAAACTTGTTTGGAGAATCCTCATATGTTGTCATGTTAGGTGGCTTGCATATTGAGATAGCTTGTTGGCGAATGGTGGGAGATCTACTTGAAGATTCGGGGTGGACAGGTATTTTAACCGAGGCCGATATAGCTTCCTCGGGAACAGCTGACTCTTTCATTCACGCCTCGCATGTAACAAAAACAAGACACGCTCATCAAGTAACGGCTTTGTCACTTTCTAAGTTACAAAAAGAGGCATTTGAAACACATCAAGGAGTTTTTGATGAAGATGCATTTTCCTCCTGGAAATCTGATATGGCCAGAAAGGTGCCCATGTTCAAGTTTTGGAATCTCATTTTGGATTTGGAACTTTTGGTATTGACTTTTGTGAGGTCGTACCGTGAAAGAAACTTCAATTTGTATATCGAAACTATGGAAAAGTTAGCCCCAATGTTCTTCGCACTAGACCATACAAATTACGCCCGTTGGTTGCCTGTACACATTAGGGATATGAAAGCTTTACCTAATGAAATTGTAGACATCTTTCAATCATGTTGGGTCTTCCAAAAGACCAACAAAAGATTCTCTTCTATTCCCCTAGATCAAGCACATGAACAAAATAATAAAATCATTAAAGATGTTGGTGGTGCAATTGGTCTTACTGAAAAACCAAGTGCATTGAAGAAGTGGATGGTGTCGGGTCCCGAACAAGCTAGACTTTTAAATGAGTTTGAGAGCACTTTTATAAACAAGAACCATTCTGTTAATGACACCAGTAGTCACGAGGAAGGTTTGTCAACACAGAAAACCTTCCAAAGACAGGTGAAAAACTGTGTGCAACCATCAATGCTTTTGGAAACCCGTTTATGGAAGGCTCTGAAGAGCTTATGACAATTGACAGCCATGACTGTGCAGATGACCCTGTAAATCTTACTATCAATACAATTGAGACGACAGGTAAAGCACAGTATGATAAATATGTTCGGCATGTTCTTGTAGATAGAACTCAGTCTGTACGTGCTACAATTACAAAGAATAAACTCCCCCTTTTTAGAACACCACCACTCAAGGTAAATTCTAGGTTAAAAGAGCAAACGATTGAGCTGAAAAGCGATTTCTCCCTTTTCAGTAGACTTTTTATCTCCTGTCAAGTTCGAGAAGGAAATCTGGAAGAGTTCTTTTCGCATGAGAATCATCCATGGCCACCATCACTATCTCAACATGGGAAGCTTCTTCTTCCAAGCAATAAATCCGAGTTGCTCGATTGTCTAGCTCCTTCTAGTAGCGCCGATCCACCTCAATGTGATGCAAAGGTATTTGATGGTGCTGCAGTGATACACTCGCTACCAAAAGGTGATGCACATACATTCGGAGAGTACGCAAATAATGTGTTTATACCTTGGACGCTCCGACAACTTCAGGATCTAAATAGGATAGATATTGTCTGGGATTCATACTTGACTGATAGCCTTAAAACACTACAAGACAGAAACGTGGTAGTGGTTCGAGAAGAAAAGTATCAACTCAAACAAAGTTACCTGCAAACTTTCAATCTTTCTTGCGTGATTAAAAAAACAAAGAGGAATTGTTCGCTCTCTTAAGTGATACTGTATCATCATTCAGTTATCAACCGGACAAACAAGTTTATATAACTTCTGGAAAGTCTGTTATTGCTAGGGGGTGCGCTGAACCCATGATAGAGTCGGACCATGAAGAGGCAGACACACGAATGTGTTTGCATGTCCTTGATGCTCTTAAAAAGGGTGCTTCGAAGATAATGATAAGTACAGTCGACACAGATGTTGTCATAATTCTTGTTGGAATATTTTCCTATCTTGAAAGCCTACATGCGGGTCTTGACATATGGATTGAATTCGGTAAAGGAAAACATTTGAGATATTATCAAGTAAATTCAATCTTTAATGCTCTAGGAAGTGACCTTTCAAGAGCTCTTCCATTTTTTCATGCATTGACGGGTTGTGATACAACATCTCATTTTGCAGGCAAAGGCAAAAGATCTTCTTGGAAGTCATTGAAAGCATACCCAGCAGTGATCGGTGCACTGAAACTCGAAAATCTATTTCTTCCTTTAGAAGTTGGGTCACATTCATTCCATTTGTTGGAGAGATACGTGTGTGTTCTGTATGACCACACAACAGAGCACACACTTGTAAACGATCTTCGACAAGATTTATTTGCACAAGGAAAGAACGTCAAATTGATGCAAAGTTTGCCACCGACACAGGATGCCCTCTGTTTACACGTGAATAGGAGTTTGTACCAGGCCAGTATCTGGTTAAGCTGTTTAGAGTCGAGGCAAAACGTCCCTTCCCAGAAGCATTTGGATGGTTAAAGGCTGGCGATAATTGGAAGCCGGTTTGGACAACATTACCAGAAGCAGCAAAGAGTTGTAGAGAGTTGATAAGATGCGGCTGCAAAGCACTTCCAATTTGCATGAGAAATTGCGTTTGTAAAAACCACCGACTTCCATGTACATCACTTTGCAAATGCAGTGGAAATTGTAGGCAATCAGTGTAAAAAAGAAAGCAAATCTTAACACCGATCTAATCATTAGATGAAAGACCCATCAATAATTTGGTGTGTACCGCTTTTTAACATATATGGTCATTTCACGGCGATCAGCGCACCTACTATGCTTTCCTGACTTTCTCACACCAGTACTCAAACTACATCTTTCCATGTCGCTGACTACATACTCACATGGCCAAAGAATCTTGGATGAGTGGCGAATTCTATTGTCGGAAAGATTTGTTTGTTTGTATATGGTTTCACATCGTGTCAACGGCATGTCATATTGCGATGCCCGGCTCAAAGTTGTGGAGGAATTAAGACCCCATTTGCTGAACTGCCAACAAGGGCTCGATCAAGCATTTTGGTAGAACCACCGACCTTCCGGTTGGTAGCCGGGAGCTAACCCCCCATAAACGAATTGACAGCGCCCTGATTTGAACCACCAGAGAGGGTCTGTGTGATCACAAGTTCTGTACTCTAACCACTAGGCCACGGATGACCCTTGTCGGAAAGTAGTTTCCTTGACCGAGTATCGAACCCAAGACCTCCACTGTTTCGTAATTCACAACGCATCAGGAATTTTCAGTTATATTACTATGTCCAGTTCATTATTGATCGGGGTATCTATTAGAGAACTAACGACCTTCCGCAAATTTATTAGTGAACTTCCCCTTATATATGACCAGGTCAAGATTCAAACCCAACGGTTGAGTTAACTATCGAATTTAAGCCATTCTATCAACGCGGCCATGTGGCAATGGATGCATACGAATTTATCATTTCAGGTCTTTAATTTTTTGAAAATTGGATGAAATGCACACACAAACAAGATAAGCTAATACACGAGCAAATAGGTTTCATTATCAAGAATCCCATATTGACCGGCTCAAATATGGCGAGGAAATGTCTTCCAGGGGCCCTAAATGATATATAGTTGTCCATTCATATAGAAAACGCCAAATTCCGTATGTTTCCACGTCTTAGTTTAGCCGTACAGTTGTTAAATCCGAAAAAATCATATAGAAAGGAAGAGTAGTCGGATGGTACATCTATCCGAATATTCATACATGTATAAAAAATGATATAGGACCTGAAAATCGGGCACAGTTGGTTTTTCTGATTCAGATCATCGATATAAACATATTTACAAAGTTTCACACTTTAGTCCGGATGAAAAACATTAAACCCCTAACAGACTAGACTAATAGAGGAGGACCCAAACCCCAAAACAAAACTTTTAAAGATGACATAAATGCCTAATGTCCTATATACATACAGCTTTACACAGAATATTATCGTGTTATGACGAAACGTTAAATGATTGTTTTGTGTTTAATTCGTTAACTGTATTTGAATCATATTAGACGGCATCATATCTTCAGCAAATTGTGCATTGTTGAAAAGAGTCTGCTCCAAAAGGTCCGCGATTTGAATATGTTGAAGACGATGCAAAGGCAAGTACATAGAACAGGGGCCCGTTTTACTAAACAGTTTACGCTTAAGATTTGCGTAAGTCTAAAACAACAAGTCCTTTTATTTCAATATTTGGCAAAGCAATATTGCAAAGTAACACATCATTGGAATCGTCTCTCCGAGACGCTTCCAATGACGTGTCACATTGCAATATTGTACTTTCATTGAAGATATTATCCATGTTAATCAATTATGACTTACGCACACATTTTCCGTAACTTGTTTAGTAAAACGGGCCCCAGAAGCTTGGCAGTTCAAGTTGAATTCCTTGCATACTTATTAATATCTAATATACTCCAAGTCGACAGTTCATTACGGTTGTTCATGTGTTTAAAATAAGGTTTGATAGCAATGATATATCGGGGTAAGTTAGGTGAAGCAATTATAAGACATGCATCCTGGATTAAATCCGCATTAGTAGTGCTGGGATTTGTCGCCGGTGTGTCCTTGCGCAAGAAACTGCAGTGTAATGGTAAAATACTGAATGCCGTAACAACATGCTGGAAACTGCTGGACGCCGGTTTCGTTTGTTTTTGGTTTAATGCCATGAAAACAATATTTTAATCATTTTACGGGTCGTTTAGATTTCCCTATCAAGACAAGGCTTTATAATGCATTGTAAAATGACATTCCGTAGAAAGAACCCAGTACGGCTTGTGAGTATTGAACGCGGGAGCACCTTGTCATAGGTCCTACATCTTAACCACCGGGCCACACAACCTGATCACATGGTCTAGATCAGGCAGAGTGTATGTGGAACGACAAAACTCCCAAACCACACGGACTTGCAATAAAACACAATGAAAACACACCTTCTGTTCCGGTAACCGGCTTTGACGGCTGATTGCAGTACTTCGCCATCATAGGTACGTCATGTGGGCGAGCTGGTCTTTCGTATTTATCTTTTGGTGGACCTTTGTTTTCTTCGTGCAGCAACTGTTTATCGACTTGCGCGGGGAATGGCTGGTGCCCGTTACCGTTTGAGATGAACGACATAAACAGCCGGTTACCATCCCCCGGTTCAAGTCTCGTCTTCCCGAGACCAAGAATGAGAACGTCTGAAAAGATGGAATCGATATGTTTTGGACAAAGGGCAATTCCCATAGACCGTTCATTGTAAGTACCCATTTAAAACTCCTCGAGAAAAAGATGTGTAAAAGGGCAAGCAAGAGTTATGACCCTCTCTCTACAAGGTTCTATTGTTAAAGTTAGTAACTGTTTAAAGTTAAGACGATGGGTAATGCCTTCCCCTTTTTACTCAAAGGATTGCTAATTTATTTGATTTTATTCTAAGACTAAGCATGGGTAAGTGGTGCTAGTGGAGGACAGTGGCCCGGGGGTAGAGCGTCGGCCTCAGGACACGAGGGTAGTGGGTTCCGTCTTGCAATCTTTCATTAATCCACATTCGCAGCGAGTACTGGTTATTTATCCAGGAAAAGAAGCAGAATCGAGAGTAATCTATCTAAGTTGTACGAAATTGGTTCACAGTCGATATCAAATAAATAAGTTTTAACTAAACTCAACTAAATGGTGCCCAGCTGAAGTTTTGGGTACTCGTGGAGTCACTTACATGGGATGATAGCTATGAGACACAACAAGATAATCGCCTTCAGGACTTTCTTCCGCCATATAATCTTCATTCTTGATACTGGCAAACCGTCTATTTGGTTATGGTATCAATCTGTAAATAATAACATAAAACGTTTGATTTAAACCGTTTTGTTAAACTTGTTCATATGTGCAACTTTGGGAAAGATCCAGTTTGAATGTTTTGTCTGGCTATGACATAATATGCTTAAAGTAAAAACAACAGATTAAAAAACTTGGTCAGGGACCGTAAATTATCACCCTGAACAGATATGTAAGAAATCAACCCATTCAATAAAGAAGTTCATGAGATACAAACTTGCATGCCAAACTTTAACCAATATTTTATAAGTACAAAAGACCGCATAATTTGCTCAAATTCAAAGCAAGAGAAATGAAGCCTGGTTTGGGACTTTACATTTTAATGAAGTCATTTTCATCCACTTCTTTCTTTTTGTTGAATCTGTAGTAGACACCGTCCTATCCTAAAGTTCAGACAGTTTCAGGAAGTTTCGATTACAAAATGATCTACACAAGTAGCCTACTGGGATCGGGGGGTTTTCAGGGTAGGTTTTTGCTATGCTACTGCATTTTCAGATAAGTAACCAAAACCTACATTGAAAACGCTAGAGCGGAAGTTGCGCAACCGGTTTGTCGTAAGCAGCATGGTGGTGCGGTAAAGCGATCACCAGCCGTTGAACTCTATAACATCAAATCAATTTGGTCAAGCTAAAGTGGCGGCTAAAACCCTGATTAGAAAATACTAAGGCAAGAACATTTCAAATCCTTATATGCATCATAGGTAACGGTACAAATGAAGCATTATCAAAGCAATTCCTTATCATAGAGAATCATATAAGCGCATAGCTCCAAGAAATGTTGACGGTCTAGACTAATTACACGGGGTTCCCTGGAAAGCAAGCCCTTTCCCATTGTACTCAGCCTTTTTGTCGCTACAACAAAAAAGCATGCAGCTCACAATATATACAAACTGTATATTCAATCACCCGCGGGTTGCGACACTACGAAAACGCAAGCTAATTACTAACTAGAAAGAGAAAGATGTCCACGTTTGTGTAGAAAGAAATATTTTGCAATTATTTAATTGATTAGAACATTTTGGATTTGTGGAACTCTTGTATGCAACGTCAGCTGTTTCCAACGTTTCAATTCCTTTCGAAAATTATTGATGGTATAGTTCATCATAATAAAAAGGAACTGTGCAAGAAAATGGTTTATCCGTAATTTCTAAGGGGCTAACACCATCAACAATTCATGAGTTGTTTAACGGCTTGTCAGGATTCACCAAGAATAGGCTATGGCCTAAAAGAGTCTTGCCATAGGACAATTCCACTGAACCAGAGGTAATGGTGTGACCCGAACTGGGAACCCTAGTTCTTAGACCACCACCTTAACCACTGGACAAAGTAGGACTCCAGGTATAGTGTATACCTTATTCCTAACACTAATTGTTACAAAAATGGCCATGTTTCTTATATCATGTGATGCCACTTATAGCATGTGATGCCACTTAAAGCATGTGATGCCACTTATAGCATGTGATGCCACTTATAGCATGTGATGCCACTTATAGCATGTGATGCCACTTATAGCATGTGATGCCACTTATAGCATGTGATGTCACTTATTGCATGTGATGCCACTTATAGCATGTGTTGCCACTTATACCATGTGATGCCAATTATAGCATGTGTTGCCACTTATACCATGTGATGCCAATTATAGCAATGTGATGCCACTTATAGCATTCACTTTGATTCTATTTCTATTATAGTTCATACTATAACGGTACAAATAATTGAACATGAATTAACATGAACGGTAATCTGTTCTTCGCTTATCACTTTATTCAGACCGACGTCTTTTGAGATCGAAGGTCTTAACAAGGAACTTTGCTCTTTATCGGACAAATAAGAACAGTTAAACAATAATCAATTGTTCAGATAAACAAGAGTGACATTATATGTTCTTGGCAAGAGATACGTTTCCAAAATGGATACCCAATTTGTATCATTCAGTGATCATAAAGCTGAAATTGTTTGTGAAAAAACCCAACAAGCTGAAAATTTCGAGCATTTCATGTAGATTTCATGGCAACAAGTTTGGTAGAAATTGGATGGAAAGTTTCGGACACCTTTGCACCCTTTGTGAAAGAATATACGTCCGAAAAATGTGGTAATTGCGATAACATTTACACATGTACTACCCTAGCCCGACAACGGCATTTTTGCCCCCCCCCCCCCTTTCTCCTTAAAAAAAACGCCAACAGTCTTAAGTACGCCCGACCCCCTTATTTTCCGTCCGAATGATTACGAAAATGCTATATTTCACGCCCGTATAAAAAGGAGGAAAGTCCCAGTGGAAACGAATAAACCCTACAATATATTTATCACACGCCACTGAATGCCTGGCAAAGAGTTCCCAATACTCATCTTGTTCGTGCGAATGCGTTTAACCTTTTAAGATATATTGCTGCAACACAAAAAGGCTAACCCTTCTTTATCAACAAAATGGCTATAAGTAGTGACAGTTATATGGGGATGCCAAATGCATTCTCAAGACCTGATGCTTGAGTACACCTGGGTAACTTTTTACTAAGCAACTTAAGGACAATATTACAATGTGACACATCATTGGAAGCGTCTCGGAGAGTCGATTCCAATGATGTGTTACTTTGCAATATTGCTTAGCCCAATATTGATAAAAGAAGAATTGTTGTTTTAGACTTACGCAAATGTTAAGCGTAAACTCTTTAGAAAAGCCGTACCCTAGTTAGCTTATTGGCATGCTTGCCACTGGAACTCTTGGCCGATCCAACCAATATTTCATACAAGTTTAAACAGATACAGATGCAATATCAATCGTAACTACTCGGCAATCCCCGTAACAAGTCGGTAGATATACCTCGTAAGCAGTACATGAATACACCAGAAATCCTGGGGTAATTTGCCTTATTTCCGGCGGTTAACGCAAAATGCACACAGGCACTAAATAGGTATTTTAGATATACACAAATTGGCTATTTATCACAATTGAATGTTTTTTTTTACCCTTTTCATTAAAGATGATCATATCAACACATCTTTGTTTCATATTTTGTCAATCGGCTCTTCTCGGCAATCCCCGGCTTGTGCCGGGGATTGCCGAGTAGATACGATTGCAAACGGACATGCCCTTCGTTGCTGACCTACTTTCAAAAATGGCTCCCCATTGCTTCCGAGGTTATTTTAAGAAATGGCCGAGGTGTTCCGAATGATGCAATATGGGTCTATCATTACAAACACACAAAACGTATAACAATACCGGAGCATCGATAATGAATGGAGGCATGAAAGAATACATATTCATTATAGCGCATTGCCTTTGTAAGATTTCGCAAGGTGTTATGGAAACAGAATCGTTTCTTTTCCAAAGGGCTTAACGCCGTGCAAACCGTAAGTATTTTTAAGGCTCTCCTGGATTTAAGCATTACAAGGCAGGGCTCTACAACGTCTTGCTAAAGGCAGACAAACGAAACATCCCTGTACAACTGGTGGGGGTTTAAGCCTTAACCATAGGGCCAAACAGTAATCCAATATCGCTGTTAAGAAATAATCCGAGGTGGTCGGAAACATTCAGCCACCTTTGCAAACACGGTGAGTGTAAATGTGTACTTTCGAAGTGCTTTCCTTTCCTTTCATTTAATTTCAAATGTGGTTTACATCGCATCGTTAATAGTTTACTTAATTTGCAATACCCGGCTCCAGGGAGACCACTAAGCCAACTCCCTATAAATACTGGCTAGGCTGGATATTTCCATCAGCATCCCATAAATCACCCTGAAAACTCTTTCCGAAATTCTGAGGCATCGTTACATAAGACCATTCTGATAATGGAAACATTTATCGATGGCGCGACAGAAAATTGTCATTATACCCCATTTCACGGGGCTAGAAACAGATAATTCCCAATGGACGCCACTAATCTTCCGCATTAACCTCGTTAAATCCCTAAAATGGATTTCCCAAACTTCTTTGGTTCAACGTTTTTGGAACTTTTCAACCTGTTATTGTCATCCTTGTTTTATTTCCTTAACCTTTTTTTATCGATTTAAAGAAGCAAAAAAACGAACTAAAGAAGAATACGCACAGAAAAGGACACACACAAAAAAGACGATCATTTTCAAAGCGTAAAGGAAACTTCAAAAGCAGGCGAGGTGAAAATCCTCAGTTCGGTGCAAGTACTGGTCAAGTATGTAGGAAGCGGTCATCGAGAGTTAAAAGACGTGACCAATGCTTTTTTAGTACTCGACGAGCGTGAATGCCCTTAAACATAGCCCGTCAACTGCGATTTTTCTACCGAGTGTAAAGCCGTTGTAATCTATGGGTTATCATATACCACCAGAACAGTAAATTTGATGGTCAACTCATGCTGGGTACACGATGTGGCTATCTTTGGCAAAAGTAGGTGAAAAAAGCAAAAACACCTGTGGCGCGGCCATCTTGTTCGGAAATAAGATCGTAAACGTTGGTCACGTGATTCTTCCGGCTGGTTGATTTAAAAAGCTCCAAGTTTCCGTCACAATCGATGTAAAATGAATGAGTTTTATTATACCAGCAGGTAAATGAAAATAACATGCATGATGATTGTTTGGAGGAAAATGACAAATTAACAATGGTGGTAATGAAGTTGCTGATATTGATGATTATGGTGGGGATTTTTATAATAATAGTAATAGTTATCCTGTCAATAGTGTCATTTTGAGAACGATAACTAGGTGCCGTATAACATTTGTGATATCCGGCACTAACCATATAAAACATGCACGCGACTAATCATGACGTCATAAGAACGATATGACGTCATGTTTACACCATTCTCTACTTATTTTTTCCGTTTTTCTCGTGTTTTATTTACATCTTGTTTGTTTGAAAGAATGCATAAAGGTAACAGGATAAATAGAATAGGTGGTTGGTGTCTTTGAATGGGAAAAGTTATCGGGCTCGGCTTTGGATTATTATCCGTTTCGCCTTCGGCTCACCGGATAATATTCCCAAGCCTTGCCCGATAACATTTCCGATTCACGACACAAACCATCAATTCTCTATATATCAAAACGACGATGATGATTTTACAGATGATGACTCAGGTGGTGATGTTGATCTTAATTGACGATATTAGTGAGATGTGGTCAGAGATATCATCTTCTATCTGCAACAGTTCATATCATCAGATTCATCTTTGTCAAAACACATACAAACCCATCCCATGGGTGCAAAATCTGATATTTGATTTACTTGTCTGTAAATGCCAAATCTTTTTATGCACTTCCGTATAATGGTTGTATAGTAAATTTCAGTAATAATTCACATGTCCGTTAAGGCTTTTGGACAAGCTGGACAATACGGCAATTGCTCTGTAATCCCTGTATCAACTTTACCATACCATCTTAACGCTCAGCTGGTTAACATAACGTGACTGATACCGACTTAGTTACAGTTGCTTGTTATGCATAGAACACATTATCATTAGCTGGGTCGATATCTTAGACGATTCCTGTTAATCTATCACTTAAAGTATGTCTCGTTCTCACCATCTAGTTATCAGCAATGTCATTTGCACGGATTTGTTGCATTAATATTTAATGAGGAAACGTTAAATTAATTCGCCTCAAGAAAGTAATCTGTAAATTGTTTCTGAGAAAATCCTGGTATTGATGAAAATGCTCGGAAAACCGTATGCGTATTTGAAAATCAATCATTCTCCTAATCGGTTCCTCGAGCTTTATTCCTTATCACGCAACACGTCTTAATTCACTCACAACAAAGAATTAGATTGCTTGTATGTATGGGTTTGAATACCGTTTCGGCATTTCTACGGTTATATTACAACTTTCCTTCATTTACCAGTGAGGCTATGAAGTGCCTTGCTAAATGACCCTTTCACGTACGTGTATCGACACTTTAAAGTGTCGGTAGGGCTCATATAAGAGGGCCAAAGCTTCGAAGATCACCAGTATCCGTGTAGAAGAATTTACTTTTGGTCATGTAAATAAGTAAGGATACGTATATAAAGTTTAAAGACCACAAACTGAACCACTGGGACACACAGGAGCCTGTAAAACTTTGAACATTAGACATAAATGATATTTCATATAAGCACACAGCACATCGGAGGTTTCAAACAGGACGACAGTAAGTGCTTCATTTCTGTTGAGGACTACAGTCTATCATTAAGATCTCGGTATATGTTTCGCCGGAAGGATTAATTAAGAGGCTGGGACTGAAGCTGCCAAAGCAAGTCCTTTCTGAGCCAAACTATCGATCATTGTCATTGCGCCCAGAACGGACGAAACCGTACCATAGAATGTGTGATTTCTATTCCGTTAGTATAACTGGTTTAAGGTAGAATACCCATAATCCGCCACTTTAAGATATATTCCTAGGTCCGAGATCCTCGGATGTCTTCGGTGTACATCGATCGGGGCCGGAAAAAATCGTTTTTTTTTTGCGATTAGTTCTGGCCTCGACCGATTTATACCGAGAACGATCTAGGTATTCCGACGATGGAAAAAGAGTTTCAAAATATCGGATCAAACAGTGTTTCGATTGTATTCTTTTGAAAGTCATTTAACAATCATGCCTAAGATCAAAAGGTTATTACTAGCATTATCCGATTTGTCTTTTGCCTTGAACTGGCCAACCAGACGCAGTAATAGACCGGTTTCCCAGGAGGGAGGTCATTATCCCGATTCATTTCGAAGCAAAAAATCCCATATATAAAGTATAAAGTTGAAAGTCTACTTGAACCTTGCTATTGCTAGCTTAGATTTGTATATTAATAACCTTTTGTACGTGATTCCTACACGAGACGATTCCAATGATGTGTCACTTTGCAATATTGCTTCGTCCAATATTGATAAAAGAAGAATTGTTGTTTTAGACTTACGCTAATCTTAAGCGTAAACTGTTTAGTAAAACGGTACCCAGATGAACGTCCATCTGCAGGAATATCATTATGCAAAGCGCGTCTTTTACGTTCATCTGAATACGACCTCACAGCCGTGTTATGTCGAGTTGACTTCACTCCTGGGAAACATTACCCGCATAATAGTGCGTGTTTTATTCGCGAATTTTATTGCTGGATTCTCGATCGGAAGTCATCAAAGTCTTTCCAATTTCTTAGATCTGGCTGGTGAAACGCCACAAAGGAAACAACCATTGATGTCACTAGTTCTAAACTGACCAAAAGAAGAGTGGATACAATAAGGGGAACATTGAAGCAGTATTGCAGAGTTGTAATTTTTCCAAGCCTTTATGCATTTTTTCATTCATTCGATAGATTGATAGATCGATAAATCGCTTCGCCAATGGTTTTAGTTTGTCAGTGATTAATTAATTGAATGGGTGAGTGCTGTTTCACAAAGCAATATTATTAGCACGACATTGCATTTGTACAGTAATAGAGACGTTCTATGACCATCATACGGCTCGACAAAGGATGAAAATAGACGAGATTTGCTGTCATAAAAAAATCCAGACTTCAACTCAACAGTGTAGGGAATCACGTAATCAATGTTTTATGTTGTGTCAGAAGGGGTGTTGACCTACAATGAGTAGTCTTCTATCTATTATAGGCGATACTTGCCTAAATCACATTCGAATGTCTTCAGAACAGAGCAGAACATGGTTTATTTAACAAGTACATAGTACATAGTCACGTTTTACATAGTTTGTACAAAATATATCTTCATTCTTTCAATTTTAATATACCTTAAAGTACGAACAAAGGGTAAAGAATAAATAATTTCCTACTGATCACACTGGGTACTTATTACGACAAAACGATGTAATGTAGACGATCATATTGAATACCTAATATTTCAAACTGTCAAAATGCACATGATCACATTTGTTACCTATTATTTCAAACTGTCAAAATGCACATGATCACATTTGTTACCTATTATTTCAAAATGTCATTATGTATCTGATCATAGTGGATACCTATCATTGCAAAATGCCACACTGTTTATGATCAAATTGGATACCATGTATTGGAAACTTTCATAATATATTTTGATATAACGAGAAACTGTATAATATACAGTTTAAGACAATACAGCAAGTTACATCTTGATGTTTATTCACGATGTCTACTTATCCAAGGCTATCTCATCCTCAAGGGGGAAGCAATTATCACACGGACACTTAATGCAATAAATAAATATGCCTCTGACATAACCCTTCCCTCTATTTGTACGAATTTTAACACGCCTGCACCTGTTACAGAATATCTAAGCATTCAGCGAGCGTGACATCCAAGAATGCTGGGTAATTTTCAAGTTAAAAAGCTTTTTGGCGTCTGCTTTTCAAAACCTTAATTATATGCTTAATATTGAGGATAGATACACAGAGAAGCAAACATGTTAGATTACAGGACAGCCGCTAATTTACTTGGTGGCTGGCCTGGATCTTACCTGTTTGCAATAATCATAAAGCCGGTTTCAGCACTATAATGGTTAAATGGGGGGAAGGCTTTCTTTAAGCACAATTACTACCATTTAGTCTCAATAGTTAAGTACTAACACAATGGAAACATGGATTTTTCCTTTTTTCATTTCTTAGGATTTACTGTTGTCGGCTACTGTTGCTTTATTTTTAAAACAGTCACATGATACCACATGAGGGATTGATTTAATTAAGGAAGGTGAAGGGACGTGTTGAAGAATAATTGGAACTTTCCCTGAAATGTCCACAGAGATTTCCGACAATTATGGTGGAATTCCTTGAAAATAAATCGTACCGTTAATTCCTATACTCCATGGCCGCCAGCTTAAACAGACGTCTAAGTTTCGTGATTGAAGACATTGTGATAAAAGAAAGAATAAACCTTTTATCACGAAATCAGCCATTGTTCTTTTCAAGATCGTGGTGCCATATCAAAGAACTTGATTCAAAAGTTCGCAATTTGTGGCAAGTAAAGTATGCATCAAAGGCAATAACAAAGTATTACTATATATCGTATTACTTGTCAATCCCAAGAAAATATCCCATTCGAAAGGAAAATACCCTTTAACCCATTACCAGACAAAAACGACATTTATCAAGTTTGTTGCAGACGATTCTGGAAAGCATCGCAGGAAATGCGAGAAATAACTCGTTTCCCACAATGTTATCTACCCTATCAGAAGATTATTTCTCAATTTCATCACATTTTCAAATGGCGTCTTCAAACTCTGTCAATTTAGGACAGTCAACAGTTGGCGTTTGGTAAAGGGTTAACACAATAAGCGTTTTAACTCTCTAGCGGAGAGATACCACATAAAGCTACGCTAATGGGTTTTATCTAATCATAGGAAGTTTCCCTGAATTGTCCGTAGAGAAATTACGACAATTAGGACAGGGTTCCGAGAAAGTAAGATCGTATCGAGTGTTCTCTAATTGTATGGAAATGAGCGTTGACTAAAACCCATTCGTATAATAGTATGGCCATACCGGGGCCTTTCTTGTAGGAGAATGGGCGTCTATACAAGACACATTTATATATTAATTCCATTCCAACAGTTTTCTCCAAAAATAAAGTTCTAGTGTTCACCAAGAATATGGTAATTTAGTATAATGGTACGGCCATACTGGGACATCTCTTATAGGAGAAGGAGCGTTTATATAAGACACAATTATATATATATAAATTCCATTCGCACAGTTTTTTTAAAAGAAATCCTTTGGTTTATCAAGAATATGGAAGTTTAGAATGAATGATTGGATGCCTGGTGTTTTAAGGCGCATCGACAGCTTAGATCATTGATTTATTTACAGATTAAGTGCATTTTGGTTTAGAAATTAAATAAGAATTTGCAACGAATGAATGATTATAAAAAGAAAATGTTTAAAGAGTTAACGGTAGTTAATAGAATATTTGTAATGAATGTATGGTGCTAAGTAAAACGTTTGTAATGAGTTCATGATATTGATATATGACTATTCTAAAAGGGTAAGGAATCACAATTTATCTAAATTCCGATCTCTTTTGGTAATTTAGTAAGAAATTGTTTTTTTCCGCAAATTATTAGACCAGGATTCACTGAGACCCCCCGGTTAAAAAAGCCGTTTTGGAAATCTTGGTACAAGGTTCGAATCTCATCGCAAGAACTTCCATGGACCCTACCTATATAGTAAATGACCCCCAATTCTTGGATATGACACCTAAATGCATTATTTTCCATTGACAATTTATCATACAAAGAGTAAAAATTTCCCTACATTACCATTTATGAAGGGGAAACCTTACTCATCGGTTCTGCTCGTTTCGTAGCAGTATCCTTTGGCAGGACACTTCAGAGCCCTAACATAGCACTGGTAGATCCAGTAAGGCCGTCACACAACTGAATATTGTTGACATCGCTTTCGATCCAATATAAGCAAGTATGAAAAATGAACATCTGACCTTTAAGCCGAGTAAGGGTAATTTTAGTAACCACAATAAACATTTGCTGTCTGTAACAGCTTACAGATAATATCAAAACATAATATTCTGTCAAATGGCGCTTTAAACGTTGAACTCTTTATATAAGTATTGTTATAATTTAGGCGCATTATTTGTCAAATGGGTCCGGTGCGCTTCATCTCTTTGTGAAGAATGTATTCTTTCGTGTATTGTGTTTAAAGCTGTATCAACAATGTCTCAGTTATGTAACGGCTTTCTATCATCCACTAGAACTAGGCTAGGATATAGAAGAATGTAATTCTACTCTGTTCACATATGTCACGTTGAGAACAGAACCTATCTTTTCTAAAATCTCTAACGAGTAGACGCAATCTACAGCCATGCATGTGGTGTTGTTCTCACCATTAAAGTTTCTTTTCATTTATTCACAAAGCATTAAACGCCTTTTCAACATTTTATCCGTTATGTAATGCTTTCCTTCCTGGTCCACTAGTACTCGATAAGGGCTTTGAAGAGACTTGCCAAAGGTCACTCCCACGAAACCACGAAACCAGAGGTGTCGATGGGGCACGATTCCGGACCCCGAGTTATAAGACCGCCAGTGCCTTGCATGACCTCAAACGGTTTCGTTATGAAAAGTCTGTAGTTATATATCGACAACAAGGACATTTATCGAAGATAGGATCATATTGAACCACGTTTCTATAACTGCACAGACATTGGCGGTTAGTGATACACTTCGAATGATGGTAAGCTCCGTGAAAATTGGCGAAATCAACAGTCCATATCGGCGAGCTTGTAAAAACGCCTTAATGGACGTTTTGTTTACTGAAATTTTTTATATAATCACTATACAGACAAATGCAAAAAAAGGTTTGGGCATTTACGGGAAATGATAAAAATTAAATTTCGCCACTCCTGCTTTTCTTGTTTATATCCGTTTTCTTACAAGAAACCCTCTCAATTGAAAAATTCTTAATATGAGGCAGTTTTTCTCGAATACCAAAAGCTATACCGGATTTTTTTGTTCGATTACTCAACAATTTCAGCAACAATTTCTTGCAAAATCAACAGTTTAAGCCATGGTTTTGTCGAAGATATTTTTCGAGATCTAAAACGAGACACAATTAAAGGCAATTTTCAAAGCTTTTGCATAATTCCTCTTTCTCCCCGGTGACAAAACTATTTGAAAGGAAAAGGAATGTCGTTTAATGGAAGTTCTCCGGATACGTCTGTAGAGATATTCGGACAATTAGGGCAGGGTTCCGGGAAAGTTAGATCGTGTCTTATTTCTCTAATTGTATGGAAACGCGCGTCGCCTAGGACCACTCGTAAAATATAATAGCCGTTTTGTGGCCCTGAATTGGTTTGTTAAGATGCAGTTTAATGCCTTATCAATACTTTGATGTAATGGAAAAACAGATTTTCCTTGATTCATCAGTACTAGGCAATGGCCCCGAAGTATCTCTGAACAGATACTTTCAGAAGTTTCCCGTTTCAGGAAAAATACACATGCAGAGAATAACATAAGTAAAGTATTAATTCATCGGTTTTTACATCGCGTCAACATTATTTGAGTTATGTTGCGATGCCCGACTCTTAATGTTAAAAGACCCCATACTTAACTGCCAATAATGGCTGATCAAGCCTTGTACCATCGTAATTCCGTAAGTCAATAAGGAGAATGCCCCTTGTGAAAATACAAAAGCAGTCAACCGGGATTTGAACTAACACGGAGGGTGACCAAGTGATTTATTACTATAACTGTATTTGAAGTGATTTTAAGTTCTGTACTCAAACCTTTAGGGGTGACGTGGCCCAGTGGTTAAGGCATAAAACTTAAAACTCGGGTGCCGGGTTCGAGCCCCACCGGCACTGCTGGTTTCGTTGAACTGACCTATGACAAGTCACTTCAGAACCCTAGCATAGTACTGATGGATCGAGGAAACCCGTCATATAAGTGTAAAAAAGTGATTCGGCGTTAAACACCAAATATTTAGGCCCTTAGCAAAGTAGCCGCTTATAACACTTTTACGCAACTGCAGCAGACGATTTCAGAAACAACTGTAAGAAAGGTGTAATTGCTATTAACAAAACAAACTTTCTTTTGCACATTGATAATTACCATATAAAGCAGACAATGTCCTTTTAATTTCAAGCTTGCTGATTACAATTTATGTAGTCCACTAAATTCCGTTAATCAAAGGGTTAAATTGCATATAGTGAACAACTATACACGAACCTTTCACCGACATATGTAAATTAGCCGTCTGCTTCGAATGAAAGAAGTCGTGCAGGTATATAAGCCCATTACACCATTTGATAAAATGTGACTGGTCCAAAATGGAAGAAACATAAGAGAACGAAATTGGAACAAAGGGGGAAATTGATAATTCAGTCATTAACTAAAGACGTATATAGCAACAGATGCGTATATATGAAAGGTATTATGACGTAGAGGGTCTTAGGGTATTTGATTTGCCCAGATTGTAAAGCATTAACCCTTTCCCAAATAAAAACGACATTTAACCACTTTGTGGCAGACAACTCTTGAAATCATTGTAGGAAAAGGAGAAATTGCTCGTAACGAGCAATTTCTCCTTTTCCCACAATGATTTCTACTCTATCAGAAGATTATTTTCTAATTTAATCACATTTTGAAATGTCGTCTGCAAACTCTTTCAATTTGGGACGGTCGAAAATTTGGCGTTTGGTAAAGCGTTAAATAACGTAATTCTTTGGACGTTACACATGTAAACATGCACGTATCATATTGGTAGATTTCGAAATTCGTCTGCTTCGTTTCAGTAGCTGTTCTAAATAAAGTAAAGATATCAGTTACACTTCGTGGAGTTTTAAGTGTTAACATTTTTACGTAGAGGTAAAACATGCGAATACAAAAGCCCCTTTATTGCAACAATTTCAAGAAGAAAAGTTTTTCAAAGTTCGTATACACGTACTTCAAAGAAAAGAGTCGCTATAGATAAAAAATATCAAGCAATAACTCATACGTTTTAAAACGTCTGACGAATATCGTTAAATTCTAGCTTTAGAATACATATAGATTAACACTAGACCTATCTTCTAATGCAACACATGTTTTCAAAAGAACATCTTTTTCATTTGACCACTTCGAAACAATTTCCAAATGAAATACCAAATGCAAAATTATGTACCTACCTTATAACTTCCTAGTAAAACGTCTATCTATAAAGCCAGTCCTCCAAAATATGTTTATTCAATGGTTTTCTACCTCACAACGTCCATCATGATATATAATATAAACAGTCTATAATCTAGTAGTAATGCCCTAAGTATAGGTATATGTATGCATTACAAATTTATCCCCGAGTATAGACACAATACCAGTTGAATGCGTATTGATAAAGCCAGCGTGTTTCCTCCGCTGAACTCGAGAGGCGTGTGTTACCCGTGCTCTATAATATCTTCCTTGTCGGTTCACTTGAGCATGTAACGGACTTATCCATCGCTTCAATAACCGATATTTGTACAGTGTAGCCTGTAAGAAGATGAGTTTTGTGTACTTCTTATTTTTTTGTTTGTTTGTCTTTCTTTCTTTGTTCCTTTCTTTCTTTCTTTGTTCTTTTCTTTCTTTGTTCCTTTCTTTCTCTTCCTCTACCTGCCTGCCTGCCTGCCTGCATAGCTGCCTGCCTGCATAGCTGCCTGCCTGCATAGCTGCCTGCCTGCATAGCTGCCTGCCTGCATAGCTGCCTGCCTGCATAGCTGCCTGCCTGCATAGCTGCCTGCCTGCCTGCCTGGCTGCCTGCCTGGCTGCCTGCCTGGCTGCCTGCCTGGCTGCCTGCCTGGCTGCCTGCCTGGCTGCCTGGCTGCCTGCCTGGCTGCCTGCCTGGCTGCCTAGCTGCCTGCCTGTCTTCCTGTCTGCCTACCTGGCCTGGGTCCTGCCTGCCTGCTGCCTGCTGGCTGCCTCTGCCTGCCTAGGCGTGCCCTGCTCCGCCTGGCTGGCTGCCTGCCTGCCTGCCTGCCTGCCTGCCTGCCTGGCTGCCTGCCTGCTGCCTGCTAGCTGCCTGCCGCCTGCCTGCCTGCCTGCCTGCCTGCCTGCCTGCCTGCCTGCCTGCCTGCCTGCCTGCCTGCCTGCCTGCCTGCCTGCCTGCCTGCCTGCCTGCCTGCCTGCCTGCCTGCCTGCCTGCCTGCCTGCCTGCCTGCCTGCCTGCCTGCCTGCCTGCCTGCCTGCCTGCCTGCCTGCCTGCCTGCCTGCCTGCCTGCCTGCCTGCCTGCCTGCCTGCCTGCCTGCCTTACTTCCTTCCTTCCTTACTTCCTTCCTTCCTTCATTCATTCATTCATTCATTCCTTCAGTCGAATGTCAACTTCAATACAGTAAAGTATTCAAAAGGTGTTATACATCCACAATTACCCTGGTAAATGTCTTTGTTTCCTACGTTTTACGACCATGTTAACAACTTGGGAATTCACAGCATCAAAACCGTCGCTCTCAAGGCAAAATGTCTTGTCACCTTTAGTGGAATGCAGCCGTTCGATATTGTTCCTTTCTTAGCAGCGATATCCTTCGCTGTTCTACTTTTTATCGCCATAAATATGTCAATTACTTTTGTTTAACACTTTGCTTCCTAGAACCCCCATTTTCAAGTATCATTTGAGAAGATTCTAGGAAGAGTTGTGAAAAAAAAAAATAGATTGCACTCAAAGAGCAATTCAACCTTTTTCGTAATGGTCTTTAAATCTCATAGTGCTGGAACCTATTTCTTATGCAAATAGACGAAATCCAGGCAAGCCGCCAAGCAAACTGGCGTATAGTCTATGGTCTTCCCTGTTTGCTACCCTGTCTTTATTTTCTCAACAAAATAAGGCAGGAATTAAAGCTTTTGGAAAGCAGAAGACACAGACATCATTTTTAGAAAATAACCCAGCATTCTAAGAGTTTATTTTCGCTTTCTACCCAAATTATTTCGGAAAAAGTTTTCTTATTCATCTTATTTCTATCGTCTGCTATTACTCCCAATGTTATCCAATTGCAAATAACCAAACTCAAATATAGGGGAATTGCTTTGCGCCGTACCGTTAACACTTCTGTATTCCGGGAAACACTGGCTGGCGATGGCGCGTCAAACTTAATTCATCAAGTTAGCAATTAACGTTTTACCAAACGCCAAATGTTCGTCTGTCCCAAATTGAAAGAGTTTACAGACGACATTTCAAAATGTGTTGATATTGAAAAAATATTTTCATATATGGCAGACAATATTTTGGGAAAAGGAGAAATTGCTCTTTTAGAGCAATTTCTCCTTCTCCCACAATGTTTTCCAAAGTCGTCTGCAATAAACTGTTTTTATGTAGTTATTGTTTGGTATTAGGTTAAGACATTGACTAGCCATCCAAGAAAACACGACGCCTTGTTCAATGTTAAGAACGTTGCTGCATTGTTAACAAATTTGGCATTGTTTTAAACAATACATCGGAGAAATAGCAATAAGATATACAGTATGCTTGCTTTCACCGATTCTAACATCGTCATCAATGTGTAGATATTATTCGGAAACTCGACTCATCACTGAGGCTGAACATTATCACGAACTGCGATCGTTACTTTATCTTGAATGGGCGAAATCGTTACATTTCCACATACACGTATAGTGAAAGTGTCATGTTTTCTATCATACCAGTCTTTACAGGCTTTGCGATCTGATCTTTGACAATGTCTTTCGACTATAGGATGCTTTCATACTGTAGTACTCCATGGTACAATGTACCTACTAGTCATCGGATAAACATTAACTCACCTGAGATACTCTTGCTACCTAAGACTCTCTCCTATTTACGAATTATTCAGTTTTCGTAAAAGCTCAGCAAAGAATGCGTAAGCAATTTTTGTATCAAGGCAACAAGAATTATATTTCATTTCACATGATCGATTAAATGATATCTAAAATGTTTCTGTAGCAACATAAACGCATACTAGCATTCAGAAAAACTGCAAAACTGGGAAATATGTTAGAATATGTTGAAACATAGCGAACAACCATGGGATTATGACAATATATCACATGCATTATTTAATATCTATTTTTCAATGTGCCATTTTCACAAATTTGGTGCCCACCAATTTAACTTTATTGTTTACATTCGAGTTACATCTAAAATAGCAAAGAGCGCTCGTATTAATGAGTGGCGATCACCTGGTTCGTAAAATCACTTGAGACATATAAAAATGCTGTCATTTTATCCAATAGGAACATGAACATTCACAATGGAGAATTCCTTGGGTTTTATTTTTTCCCAACGTGACCATGTTTTATCGCTAATTGTAAAAAAAACGTAAGAGTATTCACTCTTTTAAATGCATCATGTGGACGTGTTTCAGTGTCAATTCCTCTGTAAAAGGGACTTTAAAGAACTTTTAAGTTATTTTTTTTTTAATTAATATAGAACTTTCACAATCTAAGTGTGAATGAGCGCAAGTATGCCTTTATGGTATTTGAAGGAGAGGACGATGTATGCGGGTAAACAACTGGCTCTTCTTTTCTATCTCAGGCTTTTTCTCAGATTTGTGTTTACATCTAAATTATGGGTATAACACCTCTTCATGGTCTTATTTGCAGTCAGTAAGTGCGTAGATAAATGTTTGCAGCTCTCTCCCGTTATGTTCACACTATATGTTTCCGCAACATTTATTCCTCTTGACACATCCCATGCGTCATCAACATTTGAGTGTTCAATAAACTGTCAGACCCAATACACGTTTATGTCGAATTACTCATATGGGGATGCTATTTTTGTAAGCTCTTTCAAGGTCCTTCGGTAATGTGTTTATCCAATAAACTTTCGTAATTGAATCTCGTGGATATTTAGTGTTGTTCTAGAACAAGTGTTGTGTAAGGTCGACTCAAAATCCTCACAGTGATCTCCCTTTATGGGATTGATCACTGCCACCATAAATGTCACATGACCATCTGCTAAGAAACCAAAATGGCGTTTAAAGATGACGGTGACGCACAAGAAAATCACCCATTTGTGCTTTATTCGTAAAAAAAAACCGTAATATATTTCATTTTAACTGGTCAGAATTTTACAAAAGAAGACATTGTTGATAAATAAACTTCTACATCAGGTAAAACTCATTTATCAAAAGATATCCAAATCTGGATGAAAATCTTGTGATGGAGGTGATCGTTACAGCATAGTAAGGGGAGATTACTGTGAGGAGTTTAGTAAGGTGCCTCCGATAGATGTTGAGTTGTTGATGATGGGGAGTTTATGTATGGTGGTTTAATCTCTTTTGGATCTAAGTTAATCATATGATCATAACATCTTTCTCGAAGACTTTTACAATTGTATTGCAAAAGAATTATAGGAAACGTTAACCCTTTGAATGCTGGGTTATTTTCTAAAAATGGATTTGTGAGTCGTCTGCTTTCCAAAACCTTAAATGGCTGCGTAATTTTGATGACAAGGGATACTCAGAGTAGCAAGCAGGTAAGATCACAGGCCGGCCGCCAATTAACTTGGCAGCTGGCCTGCGATCTAACCTATATGCATAAGCATGAAGTCGGGTCCAGCACGGTAAGGGTTAATATGTATATTGTCTTGTCATGAAACCTTGAATTAAAGCTGTTTTACTTTCTTAATCCAGACGAATAGTGTACCCTTTTCATACATTCTCGACAATGTATAGACTAGTGCCTGCATGGAATCTCTCACATAATCACCAGTGAATATATATGTTCGACCAATTCATCACGTCAAGAAAAGCTGTTACTCCGTTAGTTATTACCCAAAAGACAACTGATTGATAACTATTGAATGAATACAAATATAGCCATGACGTGGGTTCAGGCTAATGAAACTCAAGTGTAGACATGATTAAAAAGTTAACACTTTACCAAACCGCAAATTTTTCGGCTGTCCCAAATTGAAAGAGTTTGCAGACGACATTCCAAAATGTGACGAAAATTTAAAATAGTCTTCTGATAGGGCAGAAGCATTGTGCGAAAAGGCGAAATTGCTCGTTACGAGCAATTTCTCCTTTTCCAACAATATTTTCCAGAGTCATCTGCAACGAAGTGGTCAAATGTCGTTATTGTTTGGTAAAGGGTTAACTGAATACATTTCTATACTTTAAAGCATTAACCTGCAAGCGCTTACTTCAGGAAATATTGTTCTAAGAAAGGCTCGTGAACTTGTGCCAAAATATCTCCTCCGTACAACAATAGTTCACTTTATCATGCGTTTTATATAGTATTGTTTTACGTCTTTTAACACGGTTACCTGTCAAAGAGGCGAGGGTTTATTCTCGTAACGAGGGAGCAAAGCTGAATAGTGATTTGTTACGATTGTTCTTAACTCTTATGCAAACGAATTCGAATGCTACTGAAGCATTAATTATTCAATCGTAGTTAGCAATTTCTCCGTTTCCCACAATGTTTTCTACTCTATCAGAAGATTACTTTCCAATTTCATCACATTTTGAAATATTGTCTGCAGCCTCTTTGAATTTGGGACAGTTGAAACTTTGGCGTTTGGTAAAGGGTTAATGTATTCTCTTTCTGCTTCATCATTACTATTCGTTCACATGATGAGATAGAGAATGACAGATTAACTCGCTATCGGGCTTATATTATGCACATGTATGCAATAACTGCTAATAGAAAGTTCTTGTCTGGGGTTTCCACTAGGGATTCCCTCCCTATTAACCCTTTACAAAACGCCAAAGTTTCGACTTTTCTAAATTGAAGGGTTTGCAATCGACATTTCAAAATGTGATGAAATTGGAAAATGATCGTCTGATAGGGCAGAAAACATTGTGGGAAAAGGAGAAATTGCTCGTCACGAACAATTTCTCCTTTTCCAACGGTGTTTTCCAAAGTCGTCTGCAACAAAGTGGTTAAATGTCGTTATTGTTTGGTAATGGGTTAAGGCGGCGACAGGTCATAGGAAAATATTACATATTACATTTGCCTCTGGACGTGTAGTCTATTGATTTTCTCTTCACTGTAAAGTCACAGTATCGGAGCGTCTATTAACTCTGGTCTAACGTTGTCTTTGACGGTATTTCAGTTATTTCGCAGCGGGCGATGTAGCTTCATTCTTCTTCTTTTCGTCCGCTCTACACAGTCAAGCCAATCTCCCCGATAAACTTGGGCGTCTTCTGCAGGTCCTCTACGTCTCCGCGTAGCTTGCGGTTCAGTTTGACAGCTGATAGCCACGTTGATGTCCTCTCCTGGTTGTATCCCTTGCATCCTTGGAGGACATGTTCTGTAGTCGGACCATCTTCGACACATGGACAGAGTGGTGATTGTACCAGCTTGTACTCTCTGTACATATGAGAATTCAGTATGTGATGTCCTGATCTCAGTCGTAACTTCATTCGATCCATTTGGTTGGTTTTTCTTCTTATGCTTCTAAAGGATAATGTTTTTCGGGAGGTACAAGGTTTACAGTTTTCAGAAATGGTAAGGTAGCAAATGATATTTAAGTTGAAAATAACCCCTTAATCATAGTAAGATTACAACGCATCTTGTCTTTAAAAAAATATATATGATTGCAAATACCTAAATAAGAAGTAAACTTACAAAGAATTTTGTCATTAAAACAACAGCGAATATCTCTCGAGACGCTACAGATTGTATGAATATTTGATACGGACTCCGATAACAGTGTTAATAGCAAATCTGAGACGGAAGCCTTGCCACGCAATGTTGCGAAAGTCAGTGTATAATCTATAAGGAAGGTTTTGTAAAGATAGTGTTATCCAATAGATAATTAGGACTTTCCAATGTGTAGAGAAAAAGACTGTCCAGCTGTACTCTTTGCTGAACAATCCTCTCAATAAATCCTGACAGTCCTCTTAGATATAATGTGAAGCTGGCATGGTTCCAAAGGACAATATTCATACTTGTTTGTCTTGTTGTTATAGTGCTTGAAATCACATGTCCCCTCTCCGCGTGTGTTCAAATCCTGATGAGGGATATTGATGTACGTGAGAGGAAATCTCCCGACTTACAGTGTACTTACGGGTGGTCCTACATGTCTTCACCAGCCTTTAAGGGCAGTTGAGAACGGGGTCTTCCTCCATCATTAAGAGTTGGGCATCGCAACATAACTGAATGTTGACACGATGTAAAACCCATTTAATAAATTGTCTATGGTTCTCGCCGGGACATTGTTCAGATTGTACTGGGATGCGTCTTTTGACAAGGTGCAAATCTCAAACCGTCGTATAACATTGCATCCCATGGCAGTATTGCCTGTACATTGGCTGAGTTCTATGTAAACAGAGTTGTATTTACAAGACACAAAGAATGTAGCGGGTTGAAAATAAGGGGGTGCATAAAAAAGAATACATTGATGTGATTTTATAATGGACTTTATTTTTCATAACGACAACTAATGTGTATGATACAAAACGATATAACAAATGCACAGCACCGTTCATTACCTTTATGAGCAAGCTTCAATTTAAAGGCGAAATGTTTATAGCGCCTATCACAACCGACACAATCATAACATTGACACAAAAGTAGGAACTGCTTGTGTTGAGCAAGTCTGACTTTCATCACATTTGTTTATTCAATATGTCCCTTCAAATCAAAACACTATAGAAATATATCAAGGATACCGTTTTATTGTAGACAGTTTACCATAACATGTTTGTTCGACCCTTTGTTGATCATTGTTTCGTGGGAAACCATGATTATCATGTCATCAAAGTTGATAAGAAACACATCTTTAAAAACATTGCTGGGAAGCCAAAATAAATTTCAATCCGAACCTATAGTAAGTCCCTTCTAATGACAGGGGCCATGCTATGGTCGTGAATTGAATCATTTAAAGATCTTAAATGAAAAACAAACGCTCTTATTTGAAGGGTATTGCCATGTTATTATTTCGCAAAACCTATTTTTTGTCGAACAAAACTTTTCCTGTGACAAATCAACTTGTATCAAGTATTATTTCAGAAAGGGCACTATATGACCAGTTAAAAACTATATAATTATATATGACTGTATATAAGATTGTATTATCAAAACGCAATAGAAAGAATATCAACGATACAGAGTCCATGTAGACAGCTTAACTCAACATGTTTGTTCGAACCTTTGTTTAGTATGATTTCTTGGAAAACCAACGAAATTATGTCATCAAAGCTGGTAGGAAACACAGCTAAAACCATTTCTGGGTAGCCAAAAAAAAAAGAGCACAACCGGCAACCCAAACCTAAAGTAAATATATCCCAATGTCAGGGTCATACTAATTACGTGTACTGAATCCTTTAGAAATCTTTTACCCCTAGAATGCTGTCGTTTGCTTTCCACAACCTTAAATATCTGCTCAATTCTGTTGAGAAAGGATACTCAGAGTGGCAAATAGGTTAGATCACAGGCCAGCTGCAAATTTACTTTGAGGCTTGCATGGATTTTACATATTTGCATAAGAATGAAGTATTTTTATTTATTTAACTTTATTTTCTCCTGTTTCTGGAGAGTTTAAACAATACATTTTACCAATAAAGAATTAGCAAAAAAGAATATAACAAATAATGCAAAATTACATAGTACAAGACAATCATGAAGAAAAAAACCAAATAAAAACACATAAAGACAGAGAAATATGAGTAATTGGCCTTTAGACTGTGGTCAGTCTATAATTAAGTATAATACAAATTTACATATCACAACAGCAGAACTGAAAGTGTTTTTTACATGTCAATTAATTTATTCAAAAATCCTATGCTTCAAGTAAAGAAATGTCGTCTGCAGGTGGTAAAGAGTTAAGGATTGCTTCAGATTATGATAACGATCGATCTCCATGCAAGAATGATTGTAATGCGCAGTCTAACACTTAAACAACTCTTTACGTACGGAATCATACAGTTCTGTTCACCCTTTCCCAAACAACAAATTTTCGACCGTCCCAAATTGAAAGAGTTTGCAGACGACATTTCAAAATGTGATGAAATTGAAAAATAATCTTCAGATAGAGTAGAAAACATTGTGGGAAAAGGAGAAATTGCTCGTTATGAGCGATTTCTCATTTTCCCACAAGGTTTTCCATATTCGTCTGCAACAAAGTGGCTAAATTTCGTCATTATTTGGAAATGGGTTAAAATAGCTTCGGTGGCAAAGAGGTGACACGTGTGTTTTTCTTCGTTCTCGGTATAACTATTTAGTATGTCGTTAGTGATTACATGTAAATAAGTCGTACCATAACGATTCAGCTAGTTGCTATAACAAGTAAATACATCTAATCGAGTTAGTAAGTCGTTATAACGAGTTAATAAATCACTATAACGAGTAAGCAGGTGGCTGTATTACGAATTAGTAAGCCTTTTAACCCTTTCTCAATCAACAAATTTTCGACTGTCCCAAATTGAAAGAGTTTGCAGACGACATTTCAAAAGGTGGTGAAATTGGAAAATAATCTTCTGATAGGGCAGAAAACATTGTGGGAAAAGGAAAAGTTGATCGTTACGAGCAATTTCTCCTTTTCCCACAATATTTTCTAAGGTCGTCTGCAACAAATTGGTCAAATGTCGTTATTGTTTGGGAAAGGGTTAGTTATTATAACGAATTACTTTGTCTTTATATAACGTATAAGTTAGTCGTGTATGACTAATTAGTTAGTCGGTATCACAAGTTAGTAATTCGTTATAACCAGAAGGAATGACGTTACTTAACGAGTTAATAAGTCGTTATAACAAGTAAGTTGGTCTTTATAACAAGTAGGTAAATCGTATGTATTTACATAACTATATAATGCCTGTATGCATGTTGTAATCATGTGCGTTATCCGCCGGAAAAACAGCCGAATTACCCCAGGATTTCTGGTGTATTCATGAACTACCAACGAGGTATATTATCTACCGAATTGTGCCGGGGATTGCCGAGTTGATAGGATTGTGTAACCGTCACAACGACCTAGTTTCTTGTTATAACGACTTCAATTTACACTATAGTAATTCAACATATTTCTATAACAAGATTGAGATGAAAAATCGGACATCAAAGTCACGTCCGAGCCACCGTAGCTAACGGGTTGTACATATAACAAACATACATGTATTGTTTTTGACACGCTCTACAGCACAGGTAAACAACTTTTGGGTAAAATAAAACGTACAAGGTACCCGCACTTCATGGAATGAATGAACATATATCTTTCTACACTAATACCCTTAGGAAGAAATAATGTTTTAACCTTTAGAATGCTGGGTAATCTTCTATAAATAGATTTTTTGTGTCGTCTGCGTTCCAAAACCTTAAATATCTGCTTAAATTTGACGAGGAAAGACACTTAGAGAAGCAACAGGTTAGATCACAGGCCAGCCGCCAATTCCTTTGGTGGCTGGCCTGGATCTAACGTGTTTGCATAAATATGAAGTAGGTTCCATCACAAAAAGGGTTAAGGGGCAAATGTGTCCTAGGGTTTGGTAAAAAATCAATCACAATTCAACGTTCGGTTTGGCCCTAAACATACACGTATCTTTCGAGGATCAAAATTTGGATTTCCAAAATGTTTAGTATGAATTTGATTCAACAAAATGTTATGCTCGTGTCAACCAAATCATTTTGGTGTTTTCGATTTCTTTGTCTGACGTTTTATTCATCGAATAGGGGAATTGCTTGGTGTAAAGGGTTTTAGATAAAGAAAAACCGTGAGCACATTGGCTAAAGTATCACATTTAAAAATAGATCACAACTGTTCACCATGCACTGATAATTCTCTATAGCAACACCGAGGTGAATGACTAAGTGAGAAATAAATACAGTTTATACAAAATGTAATTAACAAAAAATAAAAATAAGACATGTCTTTCAATACTGGCCAGGATTCACATCTAAGTCTTGTAAAAATCATATTAGAATTAATATAAGAAAGAAACTATGTTCGTTTTAATCATTTTTGGCCAATAAGATTGCAAATTTTTCTTATCTGTGTTACAACTTGTTTGTTCTACGTCTTTTCTACCTTGTCTGGATCTATTTACCTACAACAAGTAAGCGATAGCTTGAAATAGATAAATAACCTTTCAATATTGAAATATAAATATGCTGTTTTACAATGAATATCAAATCATCCGAAATAAGTTGTTAACAGGCTGGCAATATATATCGAAAAGAACAACTTGTTTCTCTTACAGTTTGCCTAGGACTTTTTGGGAAACCATTTCATTTTATAAATAGATAAACTTTAAATTACATGCGCTGGGATTTTCCAAACCGCTACTAAATAAAGATTTGGAAATAGTTTTAATACCTGTAATAATATATTTATAGCCTCAGTATAAGATGTGACCTTTCTTCACCGAAAAAGTTTAAAAAAGATACTTTAAATCGGAAATTAAGACGTTTTTACGGTCCAATGTAAACCGTCCATGATTAGAAAAAAGGTGTCTACAACAAAAGAGTCAATGTCGTGAGTGAGAAATGGAGTTGGCCTACGGATAATGGGTAATGGGTTGAACAAATCTGAAAAATTGCTTTAACATGGAAGATAGAAACCACACCTTTCTTGGTTTACCTGAATTATGTAGTAAGATAGATGTCAATTAAACTAGAGTCAATGTTTCGCTAAACTACTTATTCCGCACCTTTCTTGGTTTACCTGAAATAGTCAGATAGGTGTCATTCCGTCTTAAACTTCATTAATTCTCACATACTCTTGGAATTTCTTACATCCTCGTTGAAACTGTTCCTTATGCATAATTAAACTTTTATATCTAGTAAATTAAGGCTGTATCAACGTTCCCTTGAAAGTTATACCTTGACCTTACGTATAAGATTCGGTACATTGCACCCACAAGATTTTGGTTACAGCCTACATTAAGACCCTGTCTTGTCATTCCTATTTATAGTAACATGTGTGTTTTCCCGTTATTAAAACCCAATTATTGCTATAAAGAGAACATAGGTCGCGAGATGTCAATGCCCATAGAATGAAGAGAAATGACTCACTCTAAAACAAGTGTTACAAAATGTTATATGAAAGAAAGTTCACGTAAAGAAAATGGTTATGTGAACACTTTTAGTGCTGAAACCGACGTTATGCTTATGCAAACAGGTTAGATCAAGGCCAGCCGCCAAATAAATTGGTGTCTGGCCTGTTATCTAACCTGTTTGCTACTCTGAGTATCGTTCATCATCAAAATTAAACGGCCATTTAAGGTTTGAGAAAGCAGACGACACAAAATCTATTTTTAGAAAATTACCCACCATTCTAAGGGTTGTAGGACTGAGTTGCATATTGAGGGTTCAATACAATTATTAAATAGGACCTTTACAAATGTGAGGCTAATAGATCACATAGGTGAACTTATAGACTAAGAATTGATTTATGAATTAAAACCATATTATAGGTGAAATGCTCAGAACCTTTCTTCATTAAATTGGGAACAGTCCCAGGCCTGTTGACTTTTAGGGAAATTATGACGATGAAATTGCTTCATTGGGAAATCGAATAAGCCAATGTGACTCTGAATACTTGGGAAAACAGCATGATTTTAAAGAAATATCTATTTTTGCAAGGTGCCTTTTATGGGTTATGGCCTTTGCAGCGGTTAAATAAATCGCTAAAACATGTGCAATAAGTAGATGCTGACCTACTAACAATTTCACATATATACAGATACATTCAAACAAAAGTTAACAATATACATACATGTATATACATACAATACATAAAACACAAGGCACTGAGACACCTCTGTCGGATTAGTCATGAAACCATCTTCTCATTTCCAAATTCGAACACAAGGATATACTGTGAATAAACGCATACTGCTGCTGCACACAAAGTTAACACAAAAAAAATGCTTTTGACGAGGTCCTTTTAATGTATCTGTCAAAATCCTCACGGTTTCCATTTTTCTAGAGCTCTGCTATCAGTTTAAAACCGCCACTAACTTCCTGATGGAAGAATGCGTAATAAAAGATTAAGCAGCACAGAATGGCGTCACATTTGGCGATATCGTCTTTGCAAAGAGCTTGTTTTTGTATATCCCATGAAGGTTTATGCCACGTTTTTTTGTCAGTGTAAGACTTTTGCAATAAGTCTAGCCTCTGCTTATCGAATATTTGACACAGTTGAACATTGGCGATCCGGAATTTGGAATGTTTATGCGTGACGATAACATACATTTGACATAGACATACATCTTCAGTTCATCCAATGCAACAGAGTGTACTCAAACAGAGTAACCTGAGAGTTTTTCTTATTGGGAATGTCACAATGCAACGAAAAAGGCAACATGCTACAAATTACTATGGACAGTTTAAAAGCGAGTCTTGAAGGAAAAGCACTACAAATGAATCTTTTGTCAAACAGACGACAGTTTGAAACACAGTTAAGTAAGCAAAACATGCGTTTGGTGATCGACAATTGGGCAAATACCTTAATGTCCACAAGATAAATGTTAAAATGTCCTGCACCAAACAACCTTAAAAAGGGTACTTCTGGTTTCAGTCTTGTCATAAAAAGCCGTCTGCAGGTACTCGCAAAAATGAAAAAAATAAAATGGCGCTACACAAGTGCCTGTCGTGACGGGTCAATAGGTCCCATTTCTTGTATCGGGGGCTTGTCTTGGTGTTTTTGCATCAAACGGCAATGTAATTCAGCAATGCTTTTACGGAAGTAATACACCAACCCACCGATGCATATGAGAAGGAACGTGCTTAGAACAGCCACTACGACTATGAGCGCTATGGGCATGCGCGTGATTGTAAAACCGGAAGTTGTTGACTCTGGTTGTACGGCGTTCTTCTCCATTTCTTTGATGTAACCTAAATGAAAAGCATAATACTCTCAGGAACATCACCTGTATATTGGTATTCTTATCAAAAGACGGTGTTATGAATTTTGTCATGACAGTCGAAAATTTGGCGTTTGGTAAAAGGGAAGATTTTTTCACGATTATTTCTTGACAAACTCATCACAAAATTCGCAACAATTCATTCCGTCTTCAGAAAAAAAGGAGTTGTTCACACAGCCCTTCTGTATGTAAATACAAATCAATTCATTATGTATATGTTTCAAAGAATTGAATGCGATCTAATCGTTCTTTAAATGGCTATTATGCAGTTTTTATCACACAGTGCAGCTGTTGAAAGACATTGACTTTTAACTTCCAAATTTCCTTACATATACGATTACAAACGTCTTTAACCCTTTCCCAAACATCAAATTTTCAACTGTCCGAAGAGTTTGCAGACGACATTTCAAAATGTGATGAAATTGGAAAATAATCGTTATCGTTAAAATATCGTTACGAACAATTTCTCCTTTTCCCACAATGTTTTCTACTCTATCAGAAGATAAGTTTCCAATATCATCACATTTTGAAATGTCGTCTGCAAACTCTTTCAATTTGGGACAGTCGAAATGTTGCCGTTTGGTAAAGGGTTAACTGGATGTCTTATAATTGGAAGGTTGCGGACTCGATATCCGCACCGGATCATGCCAGGAGCCACATGGGAATAACATTGGCATAGATTGCTCCCCTAAATCACATTTTAGGTTGTAGGAGAGGCTAGCCTTTTGTTGGAAAAGCAGTCGGTACCAGTTAGAAAAGGATATAACTTGCCAAACTAAAACTGAAAACGATAGTGATAAGCCCTTTAAATCACAAATCGGTTGATAAAATGTAGACCTAGCGTGGGTGAAGGAATTGCAACGATATAGTTGAACAAAATTTTGACAATTTCTTTAACCCATTACCAAACAATAACGACATTTTTAACGACTTTGCAGACGTCTCTAGAAACCTTTGTGGGAAATGGAGAAATTGCTCTTAACCTGAGCTTTCTTTCTTACTACCCTTTAAGAAGATCAGTTTTCAATTTCATCACGTTTTTTTAAATGTCGTCTGCAAACTCTTTCAATTTTGGACGGATGAGAACTTGGCCATGTGTTCCAGAGTCTTTTGCAACAAACTGGTCAAATGTGATTATTGCTTGGTAATGGGTTAATTCACATACAGGCCAAAAGGCAACATACCCTACTTTAGCTTAGAAATCGCCCAATTATTACTGCTAATATAATTAAAACGGCATAGAAACGCACACAAAAAAGAAAGGTAAAAAATAAATAAACAGATGACACCTACCCCCACATTTGTTCACGCATTCTCTGCTTGTTATCGGATCACATATAGCGCTGCAAGGATGGCATTGTTCTAGAACCGTTTGGTAATACTCGTCTATCTTACACCTATTCGCTGACACATTTATGGCAAGGTTTAAAACCACAGTCAAAATGACTATCACCTTTGTAATGGCCATATTCGTCTCCAACCGTTTAGCAAACAGGGCACTGTTATTCATAATCGTTTTTATCGATGCAAGTTGAAGTACTCCCTCTTTCTTTCTCTGAATGTACTGATAACGATAACGATACTAGCACTGATCACTTAACAAACAAGGCGCTGTTATTTATAATCGTGTTTATAAATCAATCAAGTTTAAGTAATCTCTTTCCTATGTATTACCTGAATGACTGACTAGCACTGTAACACTGCTTACAACAGATTGTTCACTTTTTACACGAGCTAAACGGTTTTATTGCAATCATAAACCACAGATTAACTCTTCGTCAAATGAACGACATCGCTATCCGATAAATGTTTGTTTACATGACAAACAGTAGCTTGTCCAGAGACAGAGACATGTTATCTGTCCAGCTTATGACTTTCAGATATCAGGCACTTGGACTGAATGAACAACGTATTAGTTACAAGCGATGTGTCATCATTATGCGCGCTAAATGACCTTAGCTGTCGATACGCCTTAAAAAACCATTCATTCATTCATTACAAGTGATGTGTGCTCTTGTACCTTTAACACTTGTCTAAACTTGAAACAGTTTGCAGACGACATTTCGAAATTGGATGAAATTGAAAGATAATCTTCTGATAGGACAGAAGACATTGTGGGAAAAGGAGAAATTGCTCACCAAGAGCAATTTTTCATTTTTCAATTTCAATTTTCCCACAATGTTTTCCAAAGTCGTCTGCAAATAACAGGTTAAATGTTGTTATTGTTTGGTAATGGGTTAAAGGGCCTGGAAACCCAAATCCAAACACACATTGTAATGAATCCCGCTTTGTGCTTATCAGTGAACCAAGCCTGCCATTAGACGTTTATGTCAAATTATCAGTCATCGTTTTATCACGCGATAGCAGGCGATAAGCAGGCCCTTTTTTAATAACAATTTAATGCTTTTTTTTTTATAAAGTAACATTGGGTAATTATCGGCATAAATCACGCTTGCTTTGTCAAAGGAGAAAGAAAAACCCTGAGGTAAACTTTTTTTTAGGAGACCACTGCATTATATTAAAGAAAATCGCGGGTATCTTTTTTGTAGTGGGGAAAGGCCTTGAATAGGTTTAAATCATTTCCTAAGGCTCCAGCTCAGGGTGCGTAATAAAGACGTTTTATAAGTACTTTAAAAAATCAAAGTGCTGAAGGCACTGAAGTTGGATGACATGATTCAAATGGATGATAATCCTGCAAGGGTTAAAAGCAATGTCAACAGTATTTCATTTGCTTTACTGCTTGCTTTCATCAGCAATAGACTAAAAACTTTCAAATATCTCAAGGACATCCCAAGAACAAAACGCTAGATCTAGTTAGGATCAGACTTTGGACATCAAGGTTATGAATTTTACATTAGGCCACGTAGAACCCTATAAAATAGTACAGTTGCCAAATGCATCCATATTGGTTGCTAGAATAATTATTACAAGAAAATCATTTGAGTATGAATAGGAAAACAAAAAGGAGACAAATACAACAAAGATAGTTTTATTAGTATTTAAATGTATGTATTTTTCAATAGCTCTCTTTTTATTAGTCAGAGATAAACATGTGTGAAGGTTTTTTGTTAAGTGACTGGAAAATAATAAGTTTTACAAAATGTATGTTTTTATTATGCATATTTATACATATGCATGTTAGTGACTGCAGAAATCAGTCTTATGGACCAAAATTTAGTTTTTTTAACTTTTATATATTATGATTTTGTAACATGTCAAAATTAATATCTAAAAATTTCAAATCAAAATTCATAAAACTAAAAAAAGAATCAGTCATATTGGGAAACTCAAGGCAGTCTCTATTTAATTTTGACGTCTGGTTGTTTAATTGACTCTGGTTGGCGTTTCATCGTTTTGACTTCATCCTTTTGAGTATCGACAAGTTTTTTTGTGTGAACTACCTTGTATGAAATTTAATAACCTCTTTTCCCTTGATTCTTTCTCATCCAAATTGTCCAGTCATGTTTTCAAAAGAATGCTTTTTCTCAATATTAGGAGACACCAATGCAAATACTATGTATTCATTGTGAATTGTTTGTTTACCTTCTGCAATATTTTCAGAGTTATATCTGACATACGACTAACATTTACAAGATTTAAAAACACCCTTTGCTTTCTCTTAGCGTTACATATTTTAAAACTTTAAAAAGATGATAGATTGATTCTGAAAAAAATCCTACTTCACAAAATAAGTAATTATGTTTAGGATATTTATAAACATTGTATAGGATAACAAATCAGACTCAAAACCTAAATCGACGACCCAAAACAACACCTCTCAAACAACGCTAGCTTAAATGTTTTTACTTGTTGTACTTTACTTTTAATAAATATTCCTTGTGAGCTATACATTCAGTTTCTATGAACAACAAACAAAGAGCTTGTTGCCAATTCATAAAATATGTACCCTATGATACCAGGAAAAAACGCGATTCTCTTGTTCAATGCTGTCCTTAACATAACACAAAACTATCAAATGGAAAACTGATAAAGAAACCAGATGGCTTTAATATAAAACTATTTATCTTTTCAAGCCAAACACTTTAAGATGGCAGTTCTTAAGGTTCTCCAATCCTACTCCTGTGTATTTTCTTCATCATCCCTGAATTTCACTCAACTGCCAAGGTCCTCCTACTGTTGATGGTTTTTTGGACACCTATAAAAGAGTATAGATGAAAATGATATTTAGATATGAATACCTTTTTTCTAAAGTGGTCTGAAGTGTCTTGCCAAAGAACACTCCTAAGCAACCAGAGGGGCTTTAGCATAGGATCCCTTGGTACAAAGTCAACCACCTTTACCATTAGACCACAAAGGTCACTACAATGCTTCATTACAACTTTATACAATGTATATGTAGAGAATACAGAGTTTTATCTACATGTACTATGAATTTGCTTTTCAAATTTAGATGGTGAAGTGCAACAGATATGACATCAAATACCATCAACTATTATTGAGTCTAACTGAAAGCATATACATATATATAAACAAACATAATTTTTTTATAAGAAATAATTAAATGTTTTTGTTAGCTTCACACACATTCTCACTAAGGGGAGGAAAAAGGTGAGAAAAATCTGTGTGTTTTTTTCAAGTTATAGTTATGAGCTGTTTTTTTTTCATTTATCATTTCTTCAAGAGCTGTCTCGAAATTCTGGCTTGTAAATAATGAATACTTGAATTCTTTTTCTTGCTATGGATAGTCTTGGGTGTTATTCTTTCAACCATTTTTTTTCTGAATTAGGTACTACTTAATGACATTAGCATAATGTGTCCAGCATTGAAATTATGTTCACTTGTGTCAGTTGAAAACTAGATGACTCGTAAATGATTCATTCTACATTACGCTTATGGTTTTCTTTATAATAGAGTTTATGATCGACAGTGCATGTCACACTAGAAACGATGATCATTTCTTTGAATTAGGTAATAATATTTCTTTGTATTAGGTGATAACAGCTTGATTCAAAACATCCCACATTTACTCACAATCGTGATAATTAACATCAAAAGGATAAATTCCTCATAAGTCAACTTTCTCCTTTTTTCACAATAGTTTATATTTTAAAGATTTTTCTTCACTCATTTTCATTGTTATGGCTCTATACTTCATTTGTATCTAAATTTGAATCCATATGAGATAATTGGTAAAAAAAAGAACATATCCTAAGTCATATCTTAGTCGTTGTGATAGGACATACATTGTATCAACCATTTTGCATTACTATATGCTAAGTCCGATATAGATCTGAGGGTAAAACAGGCTTACCCTGTGGTACTTCATTCTATGCTGTAGCGACTGGTACACCAGACTGACATTGTCTGGGGTTAATTGGTGGGACAGGCATGCAAAATGCTTCTCTACAACCTTCGTCTGAAACAGAAATTATCTGATATAAATACCAACAGCATAGGTGTTTAACATCATTGATTGTTAATGACATCAGAGCTCAATTTTGGAGCACAACTTGTAAGTCACCACCACTTCTATGGAACTATATATGTTATCAAATTTATCCTTTTCCTCTTTACTATGAACAATCTATAATTCATCAACCACATTAAATATCAAATAAACACGGAATATAATTCCAGCATGCTATATTCCAGCTTGCGATGCAAGGCACATAGAAAGTGTCTGTTGAATATCTAAGCATGACTTGCAGTCTTTTTAAACATAAAGGTTCTTGATTTAAGTAAATCTTTTAATTTTCTTTACATGCTAAAATAATCACATTAGCCGAAAAAGGCAAGAAACAAATATGTTCTTAATGATTTGAGAGCAATCGTTAGAATCAGCTTATACTTTTGACTCAATTGTTTCAAAGGTGTTTTGCAACAGATACCACAAAGTGAGGTATCATAGAGTGAAGGATTATGGACGTGATTCTGATGTTACATAACAATGCAGCACATCAATGGTTCAATGCATTACTATAGAAAGTGCTTAATAAACATGAAGCAATTTCTATAGTCTCGCATTGAACCCTTCATATGTTCATATGGGCTCAACGCTTTCTCAACAACGTCTCAGTCATATCACAGTGTATAAGGAGGGGAAAATCCAATTAAACTTAATTTTCATTTTTCATCAAGAAAAAAATAAAATTGAAACTCACATTGTCCTTCAAAGGCTCTTTTCTAAAAGAAATCGTTAGACCTAAACGAAATTATTCAAGACAAACATTTAGTACAAGCTTCATACCTTCTCACCGGAGTGACACAATGAATTACGGTATGCTTTATTGTATCGAAGACTGAATTCATTTCAAGTATCTTGTCTTGAATGCCGAAACCTAGATTAATTTGCAAACGTGTATGAGGTAAACAAAGATAGCAGCAATCATTGATGATTGACAGGTTATCGACAACTTCCGGTCAATTTCGTAACGCATTTAAACAGAAAGTTAACAATGATTTCGATGATGAAAACCAAAGTATCCATGCAAATCAATGAAATATCATTTTACTTACCGTTTATATGGAACAATGCTCCTTCCAAGACAATGCGAAGAAAACATGATCGGACGTCCAACACGATTTACACTGAGAGAAATATGTAGGTCAATATCGCTATATTTTCGAACAGGAAACCTGGATAACTCGGGGCTAATTATTTCAAAACTGATAGAAGGACCGATGTCAATTGCACCTCACTTTAGTAAGATAGTGATTAAAACTTCGGGGACCGAGATGGGAAATTTCAATCAAAATGATACATGATTTATCATGTTTTATCACGAAATTAAGTAGCCGACTGATTGCAAGTCATGCATGAAACGTTTTCGTTTCTAGATCCCCTAGATAGTAACGTCATGGGGTTTTCCCCACTTGTCTAACTGTAAGATGGAAATGAGGCGGGGCTTTCTTCCATGTGATCGGACGACTCATGTCACATGACCTCCTTATTTGGCTTGTTAATGGGCCTAAAAATAGCAATATTCGGTCAAGGGAAAAAATGAAAAAAATAGTGCATACCATTTCCTATTAAATACGATTGTGGTGTCTCTAAAACTTTATTATTGACCACCCATCATCTTTCAATTATAAAGTTTGAATAAAAAATACATAGCATACAGTATATTATGATCAGCTTTTTAAAATATTGACGAGTATAGGACAAGTTCAGATGTCAGGTCCTCCCACGGCGGTTCATTTTGTAATAAGGTCACCAAACGATTTCGGAATTATAGCCTTGTTAGATGACTGACGTCATCCAACAAAAACTGTGTGCAATGCTAGACCCTAAGTTTGCTCTAAAGAAGCGCCATAAGAAGCGAGACAACCTAGTGAGTTTACACGTAGTTGGGTTTTAAAAGTAACAAAGAAATAAACACGGGGGAGGGCTTCTTTTCTAGAGAGCTTTAGATTCGTCTTTTTTACAGGTTTAACCCTTATAGTGCTTGAATCGACGTCATGCTTATGCAAACAGGTTGGATCCAGACTAGCTGGTAAGTAAAATTTGCTTGTAATATATTCTGTTTGCTACTCTGAAAATCTGTCCTCGTCAAAATCAAGCAAATACGGTTTGTGAAACAGCGGACAAAAATTCTATTTGTAGAAAATTAACCACTATTCTAGGGTTAAATGTCGTCCGCTGCGATATTACCACAACAGACACGATGAAGTTGCATCTGCGGATCGTTTGTCATTTATTTTTCATAGGAATAAAACTGCATTCGTTTCGGTTACCAAGGAGTAAAAGTATTCAAATTGTCTTTAAAGGAGCTTGTCCAAAGATGAAATGAACTGTGGAAGTTAAGAACTCATTTTAAAACTTGTAATTGTACATCAGACAACAATACAAAAAATGTATGGTTTGAACATTTCATTTTGACTTTCAAATTGTTCTCTTCAGTGAAGTGTTCAATTGCATTGAAATTCCAAGTGAAAAAGGACCCATCATTTGGATTTTTATGAGTGGTAGTCTCCAGCACTGACTTGCGAAATGCCGATGGTCCAACTCGGCTTGACCAGCCCTTATGGGCAGTTTAATATTAGACGTACCTCCATTAATAAGAGTGGGGCATCGCAACATAACTGAAATATTGGTGACACGAAGGAGGAACCCATATAAAAAAAGTTCAAATCATCGCTGTTGAAGGATTCAACTTGATACTTGCAAGTTAAATACAAATCAAATCAGTTGATTTCAGTCAGGGTTGGAGCTATATGATATTAAAGTGAAACTGATGCTCAAACACTTTCCAAATCATGAAATAAAACGTTTAACTTTTTCAAACCATTGATTTTCTTTTCATGTATCGGTTTCTTAACATCATCTGCTTTATGAGTGACCGATAGAAGACACTGGTGTACTTTGACAACGACGACGACGACGACGACGACAATTACAACAACAACAACAACAACAACAACAACAACAACAACAACAAAACAACAACAATAACAACCACAACAACGATAACGATAACAACAATCACAATAACAATAAAAGTATCAAAGTATATTTTCTTTTTTTTTATTCACTTTTTTTTTATAAAAAATGTTAACAAAATGAGCATCTTTTAACAATAAGAGCTATGGGTTACATACATGACTTTGTTGATACATAAAGGTTATATCTGAATAATTAGCTTATTCTCATTCAAAGGTGTTATTATACAATTTCTTATTTATCCATTTGAACTGAACTCTTTACTCCATGAACAAAGCATTCATTTTTGAAACATTGTGACAAAAGAAAAATTTACCTACTTTGAAAAAAATCCCCATTTCTTTCTCATTTCATTTACATTTTTCATTTACCAATTTCAACAATTTTTCATAGAGTACGTGCGTTTAAATTGTTCTGATGTTTCAATTGCATGTATATGTCGTCTACTGCAAAGCTCATGACTAAAAAACCCCGTTCATGTATAAGTTTAAACCTAGTTATTTTACATCGATTGTGAAGCAAGTTCTAACCACTTAGATTGAGCAACCTATTCTTCTTCAGTTCCTGGATACAAAACCAGTACTCACGCCAAATGTGGATTAATGAAAGGTCGCAAGACGGAAGCCCCTCTTCACGGTATTTGAACCCACGACCCTCGTGTCCGGAGGCCGACGCACTACCCCTGAACCACTGTCCTCCAATTTATACGTTCGTTTCTGGAGGAAATCTATGCATACCTTCAAGCTTCATACAATTGTTTTTCTTATCGTAGATGGCCGTTGTGGACCAATTCGTTTTGTCATTGTCTATTGATGCATGATCACCGTTTTCAGAAGCACTCTGTGGATCACATCTCGAGCCGGTTTGGGGCGTTCTGAGTGGCAGGAATTTTCCATCGTCTATATTTAGCACTATGTCTTCTTGTCGAGCAACGGTATCGTTAGCGTTGTCGTTGTGTTCTAGAAGACCAGCGAGTGGACTCATCTCTGATGAACGAGTGTCATCTGTCTCCTGAGTATGAAGCGTCTTAAGTCTAGTGTTCTTATCTTTTTTACCATATCTAATGCATACTGTAGGTATCACAACTGCCATTATCACCATAAGGAGCAGAATAGGCACTGCCACGATGAGCTGGAGATTCTTCTCGGAAGCATTCGTGTACGAGATGGGCTGAGTATGGCTGATCGGCTGTGTAGTCGATGTAAGCATATCCATGGTCCTCGGTAGGACGATGCTCAGAAAGTAATCTGAAAAACACAAAAGTTTTCAGTTTCAATTTTAACCAATTATCAAACGCCTAATTTTCATCTGTCCCAAATTGAAAGAGTTTGCAGGTGATATTTCAAAATAGGATGAAATTGGAAAACAATTTTCTGATAAGGCAGAAAACATTGTTGGAAAATGAGAAATTGCTCGTTAAGAGCAATTTCTCCTTTTCCCAAAATGTTTTCCAGACGTGTATGCAACAAACTGGTCAAATGTCGTTATTGTTTGGTAATGGGTTATTAGGTAGTAATCACACTGAAAGAAGCGATCTTCGTGGCCTTTTTTTGGAGTACAGAACTTGAAATTATATACCAAGCCCGTTCACCGCATGGGTTTAAATACATGTCACAGCATTTTGATATGCATGAGAGGTGGTCTCCAGACTGATTATACGTAATGCCGATGGTTCTACACGACTTGACCAGCCCTCATGGATAATTGAGTATGAGGTTTTCATCCATTATTTACTAAAATAATGTTGGTGCGATGTAAAACACATTAAATAGATAAAATAAGGAATCACATTGAAACCATCCAATGATGGAGAAAGGCGTTAAGTTGTCGATTAGGGACACGAAGGGGTTCAACCTTATTTTTTTTTACATTGATTGTGAAACAAGTTCTTACAACTTAGATAAATCACTCTCGATTCTGCATCCTGGATCCATAACCAGTAATCGCGTCGAATGTGGACTTATGAATGTTCGCACGGCAGATCCCGCTTCTCACGGGATTCGTACCTACGACCCTCGTATCCAGAAGCCGACGCTCTACCCCTGGACAAATGTCCTCCACACGAAGGGGTCGGAATACAAAGCGGGAAAAGATCGATGGATAACGGATGGACAGAGAAAAACGGATGACAAGAGGGACGGGGAAAAAGAAGGAAAAGTAACGCTTTGGTAAGCATACGTTAACCCTTTCCCAAAGAACTAATTTTCGACTGTCTCAAATTGAAAGAGTTTGCAAAATGTGATGAAATTGAACAATATTCTTCAGAAAGAGCAAAAAACATTGTGGGAAAAGGAAAAATTGCTCGTAACGAGCATTTTTTCTTTTCCCACAATGTTTCCTAAAGTCGTCTGAAACAAAGTGGTCAAATGTCGTTATTGTTTCGGAAAGGGTTAACAAGCTCTTGCGGTAGACAACTGTCTGGATTATCTCATGCCAAGAATATCACATTCCGAAACATTCTGTCACACATAGTTTTCGTTATCAATAGTTGCATATCATTTTTTTTTTAGAAATTAACACAAAGAAAAAGAAAGGAAAAAAGGAGAGAAAAAAGATAAAGTGAAAGGAAAATTCTAAATAGATAAAATTATTCCCATAACATATAAATCTTACCATTGCAGAGTTGTAGACATGGCGGGCGCCTTAGAGGCTCACACACGTTACTACATGGCATGCAGGTTTCCAATACCGTTTGCCAATACTGCCCGAACTCGCATCTGTGGCTCCCCGAGCCCAGGACCCGCGGCATGAGAAGTGGTGTTAGAAACAGCAGGCTCAGATAAGTTCTTGCCATTTTCATGGGTAAGTCGCAACCAATTCTTATACTCAAGTGCCCTCTTAATTTGATGATGGTAGTTCTTACTTCTCAGATATAGTAAGACACATGCAATAGATGGTTTTCTCATGATGAGGTACATATATTCTAAATATATCTCTTGTGGAAATTCCAACGTCTTTCTAAAAATAGAACTATAAGAATACACACAAACACGGTTTGCCAAAAATAGTAACATTTTTAAGGTGAAGGTCATTTTGAAACGAGGCTTGCGAGTAAACAAACCGATTCCGACGTACTACACAGTACCAAAATGATCTATGTCTTCTAGATACAGCGTTCGGACACCTTTCGGTGCCGAGATTTCAATGAATTCTGATGTCCTATCTCAAGATGGTTTCTAGTTTAAGCATTTAGCAGCGCTTTATATATTTTTATCTGTGTGAATAGTTAACCCATTACCCCATTATACAACTCGTTATCGCACCTCTCACAAATGACTTTAAAATCCACAGCGGCAAAATGCAGAATAACTCCATTTGTTACAATGGTTTATAACATATATTAGAGGGAAAATGTTGCTTCTTAAATATTAATTGCTCTTGCATATTAAGTTAAATAATTCACAAATCCCCATATGGGACAATGGGTTAATCAAAGATAGTAGTATCATTTTTTATATGGAATTAGTACATAATTGAAGGAATAAAACAGTTTCAGAGGCAGATTTAAAAAAAAGTTTTGTTTATGTTGATGATACATTGTACATAAGAAGATGACCTTAGAAATCATTTTGAAAAATTGAGAAAATGCTCATAAAGATTCTATCAAATACCACAAACAAGAAAAAGTCAGATTTTCATTTTTCTTTTTATTATTGTATGCAATTACTATTTATACCTGCCCGAAATCAAATCAGAAGGGAAGAGTTAAAGAAAGTTTTGACCCTTTTTCTTATTTTTCTTTTATTGCTTGCTGGTAACATAAGATTTAAGTCCTTATTACATAGGTTGTTTTCGAATTAAAAATGACAGAATACACCTGATCGGAACTCTCTTTTGATGATTCTCAAAGACCTCAATTGCCATATTATAAGTCAATCAGCTAGACAAAATGAGGGGTAGGTATATTTTGTTGACTTTTCTCTGTTGACCAGCTGACTGCTGACCGCTGACCAGAGGGTATAAAATGCTGACCAGTATTTTGCTGACCAGGGTAATTTTGATGACCCCCACTGACTGACTGATAAGAACTGACAAGCGATAAACAGTCCCCTATTACCAAAACAATGCAAAAAAAGAAGCTGGCTCCAAAAAAGTCAAATGCCTTTTGAAATGCAAAATCAATTTGTCAAGTTCTATTTCAACCTTTTCCTTTAATTATCATTTCTTATTTAAGAATATTTGACATGTTAGAAAAAGGAGAAATTGTTCTTAATTAACCTTGCTTTGCACAAATTGAAAATCTTGAATAAATGCTGTGTTATTTTTTTTTTCTTTCTTTTTCCTAAAAGTAAATTGTTACATGTTTTTTCCATTGTTAAATGTATTAATTGTATCAACTTTTAGAGTACTATGTCAATCTATGTGAGTTGTGGTAATTTTCAAATATCAGCTTTTCTCATGAACAGAGAAAAGTCAACAGAAAATACCTACCCCAAAATGAGCTACTTCTCATCATTTATATTGCATCTTTTAATTACCTGTGCCATGTCATAAGGTTCTAAATAATCCAGAAGCATGTGTAGATGATTGATTAGTCAGAAGCACTTGCATTGAATACATATGATAGCAGAAAGCTACTGAATTTGGAGGAAAGTCTTTAAAAAATCGGCAATTGATGTTGTGATGTTTGTAAACAAACCAGGCTGGTGCTTGGATGAAGGGGTTCTTTCGGTTTTCATTTGAAAGTTCAGAAAATTCAATTGTTGCCCAAGGGGTTGGCAGTTTTCTATATTAGTAGAGTTTTGTTTCATAATTTCATAAATTATAAATCTACCTGCAGGATTCTTTTAAAGGCCTAGTCTTTGGAATGTCTGGTATCTTATCTCCCACTGGGCACCCTACAGGGCAACAATACAGTTCCACAGCATGGAGCAAATTTCCTGTATATTACTTGATAAGGAATGGGTGGTCAGATTATGCAATACCCCAACCCTTCGGTTTCTCATGATGTAGAATATTGATAAGAAATACATGTTTGGTTATAGCTTTCTTTATAAAAAAACAAGGATTTACATGATTAATAGATTTTTCTTAATAAACTGACAAGAAATATAATATATAAAAAATGAGTTAGTTGTTCAATGAACTAGCACTTGTCAAAGTTATAAAATGGATGATGATGATGATATACTATGGTGATGATGATGATATACCTCAGAGGAACTATAACATTCCCTGCTGCAAGTCATTCTTACATAAATTAATCTTTATTCAAGGTACAAATTAAAAAAACAGTCCCCTATTAAAAACCCATCCAAAATTCCAAAAATATATTTCAAGTCTTACATAGAAAAAAATGTCATTCTGCTTCGATTTTCATAATGTGGAATATCAATAAGAAATAAATGTTGAATTCTTGATTTCTTTATTTAAAACAATGATTTACAAGATAAGTGGATTTTTCTTAATACACTGATAAGAAATGTGAAGAAAATAATAAGTTAGTTATTCCATAAATTTTCACTCGTTATACTTATAACATTGATGATGATGATGATGCTTTTGATGATAATGTGGTTGATGATGATGATGGTGATTTTGATGATAATGTTGATGATGATGATGTTGATGATGATGATTTAAATGATAATGTCGATGATGACGAAGATGATGATGATGATACTACAGAGGAACTATAACTATGCTGCAAGTCATAATTACGTAAAATGATCTTTATATAAGGCACAAATTGAAAAAAAAAGAAAAACCTACTAAAAAACCTTTCAAACTTCAAAAAAAAAATATTTGAAGACTAATTGAAATAAAAAATCAATTCTGCTGCTTAAATGTCCTCTTTGAAAAAAATTGTCAAAAGAAACCCATCAGTTTGACACAGTGCTATACATGGTATTACGTAATCCCAATTAATTATCACAGCTGGTCATCACACCGGGTGGGCATCTGGTTATTGGTTTTGGGGGGGGGTCAATTAAAGAAGGACTAAACTAGGCCTTTAAACATATCTATGTTAATCGGCTTTAACTTACGCAAACATTTTCCTTAAGTCGTTTAGTAAATCGGTGCGCAGTTATCCAACTCGTCCAGAGTTAAGGATTTAAACGTTCTGTTTGCGGTCTCTGGCGATGTGCAAGGGTTCTAAGTTCAAGAAGAGCGATGGTTGACCGACGGGTCCTACAGCGAACTCGTCGGTACTCTTACACAAAGACCAGATTGACACTTGTACGCACCCGTTACGCAAATTAAAAACAGCATAATCATTAACAGTGTGTGTTGATTTTTTATAAGGAAACATTGTTACACCTGCGGCGAAAACAATTCAGTAGTGTATAATCTCTGTTTGGGTTTTAAAATTTATTTTCTCAAATAAAAGATAATCTACTGCTAAAGTAATATTTCAGATCTAGATTCACAAAACTCAATTAGTGTTAGCTTCTCAACATCGAAAAACATTTAATACTCTTATCTGACTGACATCAATTCTTACAAAAAGTCTTTAATAACTTAATCAACACATGTTAACAGTGATGCTCAACGTATACCATATATGAATTGTAAATACATAAATGGGAGTTTTGTATAATGAAGAGACTAGAAGGAATCTACATATATAGGACCAAAGGGGCACGTTTTGTTTCAATACACACAGGGTCCTTCTGTTCGAGCAGTGTATTGTAAGAGAGTGTAAAGGTTGAACATGTACTCTGTATATACCCACCATTCCGCTTTATATCATTCCTTTGTTTGTTTGTACCGGCACCAACTAGTCAGACTACTGATATCAGATGTGCTAGATTATGGTTATTTACATACTCGACTTTTCATTGTGGCATTAATCCAGTAGTTTTACGAGAGATGTATGGAATATTTGACTCTCTTGCTGATCACAACAGCTAACCTCTCCATACACGGGAAGAAGAAGAAACTTAATTATTAGAATGCTGGGTATTTTTCTAAAAATAGCTTTGTGTGTCACCTGCTTTCAAAAACCTTAGATATCTGCTTGATTTTGCAAGAGAAAGATTAGATTTGCAAGCAGGTTAGATCGCAGGCCAGCCGCCAATTTACTTGGCGGCTGGTCTGAATCTAACCTATTTGAATAAGCATAAAGTCGCTCCCAGCACTATAAGGGTTAAAACCACTCTAATATGTTATCAATAATGACAGTCTCAAAAGGTCGTAGATAATATCTAACGTGTGATCCATGTATGGGAGTTGAAGAATTTCAAAAACCTGACATCTCTAGCTCTTTATCCTGAAAGAAGGCATGTTTGTTATAGCATTATTAAGGGACACAAATTTTCCAAATCCTGAAAATCAGGAAAAATCCGGAAAATCAGGAAAAATCCTCAACACTTTCCCCCATGGTGATCATAATAAACAGTGTTATGATGAAATCCGCATATAAACCGTCGAGAGAACGGGCCGACATAACAAGTCTATCTTATCTCTGTTTACCCTAATGCAAGTATAAAGCGAGATTTCGACAAAACAGACCCCATTTTACTTAATTGATTTCGTCCAATTTTACCCCTATACCACTCCGGCCCTGTCGTTGATAGTGATGAATGGCCCAAAACAGAGCGGAAGTAACCTAGATAGTATAGGCCCGGTCATTGGTTGTCAAGGCGGGTCAGAAATGTGATATTATTATCTCCCGTAGATATTGACATGACTCAAGATAAACTCAGTGTATCCTATCTCTTCCTGTTTCCCTGCCGAGTACCAGTCCACCTCATATTGTCCTTCAGTCTGTATATATCGAGGTTTGTATGTGGTCTATTAGTCGAGTACCAGTTCACCAAATATTGTCCTTCAGTCTGTATATATCGAGGTGTGTGTGTGGTCTATTAGTCGAGTACCAGTCCACCTCATACTGTCCTTCAGTCTGTATATATCGAGGTTTGTGTGTGGTCTATTAGTCGAGTACCAGTCCACCTCATATTGTCCTTCAGTCTGTAAATATCGAGGTTTGTGTGTGGTCTATTAGTCGAGAACCAGTCCACCTAATATGGTCCTTCAGTCTGTATATATCGAGGTTTGTGTGTGGTCTATTAGTCGAGTACCAGTTCACCAAATATTGTCCTTGAGTCTGTATATATCGAGGTTTGTGTGTGGTCTATTAGTCGAGAACCAGTCCACCTAATATGGTCCTTCAGTCTGTATATAACGAGGTTTGTGTGTGGTCTATTAGTCGAGTACCAGTTCACCAAATAATGTCCTTCAGTCTGTATATAATGAGGTTTGTGTGTGGTCTATACGTCGAGTACCAGTTCACCAAATACTGTCCTTCAGTCTGTAAATATCGAGGTTTGTGTGTGGTCTATTAGTCGAGTACCAGTCCACCTCATATTGGTCCTTCAGTCTGTATATCGAGGTTTGTGTGTGGTCTATTAGTCGAGTACCAGTTCACCAAATATTGTCCTTCAGTCTGTATATATCGAGGTTTGTGTGTGGTCTATTAGTCGAGTACCAGTTCACCAAATATTGTCCTTCAGTCTGTATATATCGAGGTTTGTGTGTGGTCTATTAGTCGAGTACCAGTCCACCTCATATTGTCCTTCAGTCTGTATATATCGAGGTTTGTGTGTGGTCTATTGGTCGAGTACCAGTTCACCAAATATTGTCCTTCAGTCTGTATATATTGAGGTTTGTGTGTGGTCTATTAGTCGAGTACCAGTTCACCAAATATTGTCCTTCAGTCTGTATATATCGAGGTTTGTGTGTGGTCTATTAGTCGAGTACCAGTCCACCTCATATTGTCCTTCAGTCTGTATATATCGAGGTTTGTGTGTGGTCTATTGGTCGAGTACCAGTTCACCTCATATTGTCCTTCAGTCTGTATATATTGGTTTGTGTGTGGTCTATTAGTCGAGTACCAGTTCACCAAATATTGTCCTTCAGTCTGTATAATATCGAGGTTTGTGTGTGGTCTATTAGTCGAGTACCAGTTCACCAAATATTGTCATTCAGTCTGTATATATCAAGGTGTGTGTGTGTGGTCTATTAGTCGAGTACCAGTCCACCTCATATTGTCCTTCAGTCTGTATATATCGAGGTTTGTGTGTGGTCTATTGGTCGAGTACCAGTTCACCAAATATTGTCCTTCAGTCTGTATATATTGAGGTTTGTGTGTGGTCTATTAGTCGAGTACCAGTTCACCAAATATTGCCTTCAGTCTGTATATATCAAGGTGTGTGTGTGTGGTCTATTAGTCGAGTACCAGTTCACCAAATATTGTCTTTCAGTCTGTATATATCGAGGTGTGTGTGTGGTCTATTAGTCGAGAACCAGTCCAACTAATATGATCCTTCAGTCTGTGTATGTCGCGTCTGTGTGTGGTTTATCAGTCGAGTACCGGTTCACCAAATATGGTCCTTCAGTATGTATATCGAGGTTTGTGTGTGGTCTATTAGTCGAGTACCGGTTCACCAAATATGGTCCTTCAGTATGTATATCGAGGTTTGTGTATCTAAACAATGATTGACACTCTTGACAATCAGGCCAGCAGTATGAATCAAAAAGCGAACCCAAGGTCAAACAGCATTAAACTGTTTTAGACAAGGGGCTCTTCAGTTTAAGAAATATCACCTTTCAGCTTTACAGTTCTGCATGATATAATAAAAATGTGTTTACTTTTTCTGTTTATTTCCTACAAACATCTTAAATAGCCTGTTTCGGTCTGCTTTCATTTAAAGTAATAGGTTACGTACTAAAATGCAGAGATAATGGTAGGCCAAGTTTGTAATTTCAAAAACTAGGCAAATTACCAAAATATGTTATAACTCAATCGCCTCTTCAAATAGATCTGAAATAAAACACCCGAATGCGTCAGTACACATTGGCACTGATTTGGATATTTAATGTTCGATTCTGCAGCGAAGCATCCTTCTCATTACAAAACATGAGCCTATGTTAGCCAAACTGAACCTTCGAGCGGCCATACTCCGACCCGGAAGTACTCTTGACTTACTAAAAACAGATTGGAAATGGTGTTTACATCAAAGGTGTGCTCATAATTATAAGCCTAAGAACTGTTTGTTCTCTATATAGATTAAATGTGACTTTGCTTGAATAGAATATAAATGAACAAATTGACAATCACATAAATCAGACTGTCCATTGATAAGATTATGAATTACACCACGATATCTGCTCTTGACCTTAAAGGCCTAGTCTTTGGAATGTCTGGTATCTTATCTCCCACTGGGCACCCTACAGGGCAACAATACAGTTCCACAGCATGGAGCAAATTTCCTGTATATTTCTTGATAAGGAATGGGTGGTCAGATTATGCAATACCCCAACCCTTCGGTTTCTCATGATGTAGAATATTGATAAGAAATACGTGTTTGGTTATAGCTTTCTTTATCTACAACAAGGATTTACATGATTAACAGATTTTTCTTAATAAACTGACAAGAAATATAAAAAAAATAATGAGTTAGTTGTTCAATGAACTAGCACTTGTCAAAATTATAAAATGGATGATGATGATGATATACAATGGTGATGATGATGATGATATACTTCAGAGGATTTATAACATTCCCTGCTGCAAGTCATTCTTACATAAATTAATCTATATTCAAGGCACAAATTAAAAAACAATCCCCTATTAAAAAAACATACAAAATTCCAAAAATATATTTCAAGTCTTACATAGAAAAAAATGTCATTCTGCTTCAATTTTCATAATGTGGAATATTGATAAGAAATTAATGTTGAATTCTTGATTTCTTTATTTAAAACAATGACTTACAAGATAAGTAGATTTTTCTTAATAAACTGTTAAGAAATGTGAAGAAAATAATAAGTTAGTTACTCCATAAATTAGCACTCGTTATACTTATAACATTGATGATGATGATGATGATAATGTTGATGATGATGTTGATGATGATGATGATTTTGATGATAATGTTGTTGATGATGATGATACTACAGAGGAACTATAACTATGCTGCAAGTCATAATTACGTAAAATGATCTTTATATAAGGCACAAATTGAAAAAAAAAGAAAAACCTACTAAAAAACCTTTCAAACTTCCAAAAAAAAAAAATTTGAAGCCTAATTGAAAAAAAAAATCAATTCTGCTGCTTAAATGTCCTCTTTAAAAAAAAATGTCAAAAGAAACCCATCAGTTTGACACAGTGCTATACATGGTATTACGTAATCCCAATTAATTATCACAGCTGGTCATCACACCGGGTGGGCATCTGGTTATTGGTTTTGGGGGGGGGTCAATTAAAGAAGGACTAAACTAGGCCTTTAAGCAAATAAATGTAAAGCGACATGAGAGTCAGTGGAAATTCTTTCTTTGTAAGAACAAAATTTGATTGACTCAAAGACTTTTTAATTTTTGGTAGGTCTTTGATCAAACTAAGGAGGCTGTGTGGTAAAATCAGATTCGGTGAATATATTTTAAGAACTTAGAAGCTCTTTTGGACTAAATGCGGCCCTAATTTATGCACGACCCGTCGTCTTGTAAATGTCAGCAGTTGAAACTACGACGTATCACGGCACAATAATTAACACATGTACAACGTTACTTTGGATGAAAGATAAGGAAAAAGATCTGTTCTAATCTAGAAAAATTATCAAATTTTATAACTGTCTATATCATTTCTTTATTTTTTGGGGGTGTTATAGAAGAAATATTTCGTAGACCAACCCCATGTACGCAATGCGATTACAGTGGGTGTTTGTCACGTGACAATTTGTTTACTCGCAAAACAAGATGGCTGCGAAACCGTGTTTGTGTGTATAGAAGGGCACTGATCTGAATCGGATTGCCGCACCTACCACCGGCTTAAGCAGAGTTTGTGTATTGATATCTTTCAATTTTGGCGGGATATTGATTTTAAAGCACTAATATAAGCGGACCGTAAACGCACCCCCAAACCGCCTGTACATATTGTTTCAGGCCGACACATTACACATATTGATAGAATTCGCGTTTTTTTTTCTTTTCATTTCAATTTTATTCAATTGTAACACAATAAGCCGTTTATTCAACCAACCAACCAACCAACCAACCAACCAACCAACCAACCAACCAACCAGCCAGCCAGCCAGCCAGCCAGCCAGCCAGCCAGCCAGCCAGCCAGCCAACCAACCAACTAACCAGCCAGCCAACCAACTAACCAACTAACCAACTAACCAACTAACCAACCAACCGAGTTCTCTGTAGGTTAGGAATAGGAAATATCATCTCAGCCTAATACCATCAAAATCGGATACCAAAAATCCTCTTAAGAATTTTTGAAAAAAACCCATTAGTTGTTGAAAAATCAGAATACAACTTTGGAATTTAGCAGCTTGCATCATACATGTAACCGTATCATAACCGGAAGACATATCTCTTCCTATGGTAGAACAGATCTAATGATCCCGCAGTAGTTCAGATTCACATTTGTTCACAAAGGTCGCAGGGTTGTTCGAATGATGTTTGGACACATTTTTAAACATTTCGAAATAGGAATAGCTTTCGTGTAAGCACTACTTATCATCGGAAGACGAAGAAAGAGAACATGTTTACATTGTTTCCCTAAGCGCTGTTGCAACATCAGGCAGCTTTTAGACAGCTTTTCCGTTGGCCCTATATATAATCGGAAGACGAAGAAAGCAAAAAAACGTTTTCATTGCTTCTCTTAGCAATATTGCAATAGAAAGCCGCTTTTATTTCGGACAGCCTTTCCGTTGGCCTTGTATATGCTCGAAAGACTAAGAAGGAAAACATGTAAATATAACTTCCCTAAGCAATGTTGCAACCTCGAGCTCATTCTATTTCTGACAGCTTCTGCGAGATTTCAAACAGCTTCACAGGGACGCTATATATACTCGTAAGGCTAAGAAGGAAAACATGTAAATATAATTTCCCTAAGCGATGTTGCATCCTCGAACTGCTTTTAGTTCGGACAGCTTCTCTGTAATTTCAAACAACTTATTTGTATTACTGAGAGAAGAAGATGGAGAATATGTTACCATTACTTCCCAATGCGATGTCACAATCAGCGATGTGCTCCTAGTTCGGACAGCTTTTTGGTAGACCCTATATATAATTGGACGACGAAGAAACACCTCACGTTCTCATTACTTACACAAGCGATGTCATACACCCCGACGTGATCCTATTTCGGCGGCTTCAGGAACATACATGTTGGCAATTGAAGAACGAAGACGTATGCACTTCCACACTTGTAACGTAGTCATTCCCCACGGCTGTTTAGTGATATAAAACTGTAAACAGTGTGGGGAGCGAGTGTGGATGGTTCGTGTACATTCAACAATGAGGGACGTGTAATACTAGTATAAGGATGGTGCTGTGATTGTCGTAGATCACCTGTCGACGGGCGAAACAATCTTCGAGTCATGGTTCCGCAACATTTTGCACATACGACCACCCATGGAGTAGGCAAAGGATTCCGAATGCGTTTTAGTGCCGCTCGGCAAACGTCGTTGGGGATTCCGTATCCGTAATGCAGCGAAACGTAACGGTTGCACTAGTGTTATCTTGTTAAGCTGCGGTGAGGGGCATATATGTATACATGTACAGATACGATGTACATGCTGTCAACTCTTTCCTCGATCAACAATAAATCGTTTGGTTTTACATATATAGAAGAACGAAATAACATTTCACGTAAGCTATTATACAACCAGTATACAGCCTCTAGTCATATATAGTCATATACATACATATGAATAAATATCAACAATAATACGGGACAACAAACATTTCCTTTGACATTCTGGAAAAAAGAGCAATTGTTTATAACATACATAAATCAGGCGCGTAGCCAGGCATACGCCAATACGCCATGGCGTATACTTGGCTGGAGAAAATGATTAAAATAAAGTGGCCGAAAAATGCAATAAAAATCGAAACCTAAGGGGGTATGGGTTTCCTAACAGTGAAAAAAGCTAAACAATGTTCCCCAAAGTCCATGTATCTCTCTAGTTCGGACGATCAGATGCATGCGTGATAAATACCAACTTTGATTTGTCGCGCCTTGTAACTTTTGATGATAAGTGAAGCCTACACTAGCATGCTAGATCTTGCCAGCTAGCTCTACATAGCGGCGATCTAGACCTTTTTATAGATCTCGTAAACATTGTTACCCCGCGGAATTTTGAAATGGCGGAATCGGCCACAAGCCATGTTCCACCATATCCAGTTCCACGGCAAATTCACTTCACAACAATCAGAAAGTTGCTCTTTAAAGTGCAAAATGACACGCTGTGTATTCATACAAGTTTCCCCACAGGTAAGTAAACATCAAATGCTGATGAACAATGAACATGTTGACAAGGAACGCAAATGATTGTCATTAAATTTGAAGTCTATTCAACTGTTTGGCAATAAGCATTCAATTGTTACCTCAAAGAAGTATCTTGTGGGACGTCTAACTCCTGACTCAGACCTAAGTTATTTTTGAAACGCTATATCACAAATATCAAAATGTTAAATGTGCCACTTGCTCATTATCTTCAAACTATACTGTACGCCAAGCCTATTGATAGAAGCATAAACTGGTGGAAATTTAAGTAATTAGCCAGTAGTTTCTACGCTTAATCCAAACAATTAATGTTACATATTTTGCGTGACCCTTTCAATCATGTTTATCAAAAGCAAATATGAAAACTGTACATAATTTCATCGTAGATTTATCAATACATCTAGACAGAATAGAAATTTAAATAGCCGAAATAATGTTTTGATATTATATCATTTCTTGAACTAAATCTTGATATTAGTGAGGTCTATGTGAATGGAAAAGAAAAAGAAAATATGACTTGATCAGACTGAAGTAGTTTTGTAAATGCGAAGTTTTCAATTTGACTGACCATGTCGCACTTAATTTTATGGGTTTATCAAACTCATGGTTATCTTCGTAATATGGTTTATCAAAAACTTTCAAGTGTGAATCAGTGGAATCTTGCTAATAAATGTACGCGAAAAAAATGAAAATTGACAAAAACTGAGAACAGACTTTATTAGACTGAACCCAAACGTTACGACCTTCCTAAAATCGACCAAGTAAAGATTTTAGGGCGGAAACTTGAAATTGAAAAGTTGTAAATAGGTCTTTTGTGAAAATCACATGTGCCGCTCTAAGATATGCATTAAAAGGACAGAAAGAATTCCGACGGTCAAAATAATTTGGAAAAACTCTTACCAAAAGTCGTAGCCAAAAATCGCACAAATGTTCCGGCATTTGGCGGAAAAATATCTACCTGCATGCGCGCCCTTTATGGACCTGAATGTTAAGCTGAACGCCAGAGTTTTGCAAGGCAACGAGTGTTTTAAGGCGCAATTTTTAATCCCTATTAAGGTATATAAAAACCTTCAAGGGAATAGTATTAGACATGTATGCTGATTCGAAAATAATTTTGTTTACCAGCATCCTCTTAAAGTATAGAGGCAGACACTTTGGAAATACTAATTCAATACAAAGTATGTGCACTAAAAAGTCGAATGTTCCGAATAAAATTGCCCTGTCTAACTGTCAGTAGAACGTAATGTTTTGCAGGGTGTTTGCTAGATATTATTTAATAATGTTTCTGGGAGTCTAGTCATATTACACTCGTGGTGCTGAGACTGCATCACGAATGTTTTTCAACTAATTTCAACAAACAGGAAAACCCTTTAATCTTATGACTTAGATATCTACACGCAGTAAGTGTTTTAAGTGGTTGAATACCAATGGTATTTACAATGTAGGTATATGGGGGTCTTTTCATTAATGGGTTGAGTCTGCCTCTTAATGATCCGGACAATGTCCGTGTCAAATCCTACCTCAGGAGCACAATGACAACCAGGCGACTCTCTGGCCTTAGACTTCTGAACATATACAGAGAAAAGGAGATCAAATCAGAAAGGGTCATCCACATCTTCGCCACACGACGAGAGCGACGGCTAGTCCTCATTTCCCGGAATATGAATATATTTGTCATCCATTGTTTGTGCTTAAAGTGATCTTATGCCAATCATACGACAATCAACGTGTTTTCCGGTGAATATCATACGACCTTTTTTATTTAGGTCGGTTGCTGTGTTATTATAATTGTTGTAGATGCATTGGAAATAGCGAATTGAGAATAATAAAAAGGTAACCTAGTTTCTGTTTAAAAAAGTGTTTTAGGCACTTACAGAGAGGCATGTATGATCTAATGTACATCCGTTTTGTTCGAGGAAAGGTGCAAAACGTAGAAGAGATATTTTTCAAAACAACACATTCGTTAACAATAGAAGAGATAAGAAATGGCGTCGGTATGAATCCAAGGCAATACTAGTTGGCGAAGGGGTGTATAAACGGAAAATCATGCAAAACAATAAGTATCCATCGTAAGTCCGGCGTCTCTGTTTATGTATATTTTCGTCTTGTTTTCGTACGTATTATTGACCACTTGATTCACGGAAATCGACAAGACGCGTCTTTGGTTCGTATCGACAATAAATGGAATCTTTGCTTTTCCTAAATGACTTGGGCAGTCTTGTAAGAAAAACAATGGAATGTTACTTTTTCGAACTCGTGGCAAGTAGAGATTGGGATAATGAGTCATTAGACATCATTTACCAAAAACATTTAGACCAATATTTCATTTCATGCATAATTTGGACAAAATGGGCATAACACCACTTAAACCAAATTCAATTCAATCTAAGTTAAATCAGGCCTCTAGTTAGATGTGAGTCCAATTATCAAATACCATGAACAGAAGTACCACATATACATATACCGTTAGGTTTTTTTTTTATGAGCGGAATAGTACTTTTTTCTGTTTTAAGTAAAGTGTTGTTTATGTCTAATCAAGCGCTTTGTGATTATTTCTTCGTTTACACACATTTGAGGTTACAGGTGTTTTAATTCATATTATTTTTGTTCAGGTAGGAAATTTTGAAATTACAGATTTTGTGACTCTAGTTGATGAAATAGTTATGGTGAAACGCCATAGAAAGTTCACCAGATGCAGCAAAATGACATCTAATTTTCAAAAATCTCCCTGGGGGAGGCCCCCCAGACCCCCACCAGCGGGAGGGGGATACCCCCTCCCACACCTTCCCCAGCTAATCGCTACGCGCCTCTGGTCATGCCTTTCAGCATGACTTGGCGTATAATTCATTTTGCTCCAGCTACGCGCCTGTAAATACCCGTGTTGATTTATATGTATTTTTCCCACTAGTAAACAGAAAGTCTGAGTCTAACCTGTTTGCATAAGTATGAAGTCGGTTCCAGCACTTTTAGGTCTAAGGGACGTTGCAATAAAATCATTTAAGAACATTGTAAAAGAAGGCAAACAATCTCATAAAGACATATCATCACTTTTCAAGAAATATTATAACCACAACTGGCGCATGTTCCCATTGGTAATTGTTGTCCCTTTGACAGATTGCTTGAATCCCCCCTACTGCGATGAATCACGAGGGATTTGATAAATAAATAAATGAATAGAGAATATGTCATAGTGTAATGGGGATTGGTGTCTAAACAGGGTGCGCCTTTCACAACAAATAATTTTCGGTTATAGGTAAACTGCCACGTGGAAAAGCTGGTTTCCCGGAATGCATTCGTAATGTCCCGTTTTCTCGACACGTTCCAACATCTTTTTTGGAATATCTATCCGGCAAAATGAGTCCCCCTACAACAACTCTGTAACTCTGCAAAAGGAGATTGCCTTTTTTGGTTGATAAACACGATCCTCAAAGAAACATATACTAATGGTTGTATGGTCAGTGTTGTGACCATGATGCATTTCTTCATACATGTATAGTTTAAGTCTTATGTTCTTTTATGTATTAAATGTACTTTGAAAAGCCATGGCTAAGAAATGTTAATCAGCAAACCTTTTATTCAATTTTGGAATGAAATAATAAATCAACTATATTCAAAGAATCAACATTCCTTGTAAAAACCTTTGAATAAAGATGAAATCTAATAGAAGAACCATTGTAACGAATCTGTTCATAGATATAAGTATATTTTGTAACTGTTTGTTGTACTACGGGCGTATGGCCTCTGTACTTGAATATATATATCTAATATTATCTATGTCCATGTCTTCAAACTAAACTCCTGACTAGTATTTCAGAATCCCAACAATTGGAGACACTCCCTTGTTTATCCACACGACAAACGGACTCCTTGGCGGATTGGATATGAAGCGAAATTATAATTATAATGCTGACTTAAATGTTGGATTCCCGCTAATCAAAGTCATTCTAAAGTCCAAACAACTGTAATGCTAAATGGATTGGAACTCGAAGTAATAGACTAGGTTTACTTCCTCGTATTAGAATGAATTTGATGATAAAAACAATAGCGTCTTGTAATTTGTCTGAAATTGAAGAAGCAACGACGTTGTCTTGGTACTTGTCCTTCCTCATATCAACCCACGTACTTAATGTTGTACTTTTTTTCAAGTGTTGTAATTTGACATATAGGTGCAATCACTTACACTGTTGGTATGTCAAGATCGTTCTATATCTTGGAAGTGGCATTGTTTGATTGTGATTGATAAGATAAAAACGGGCGGAAATCTCATTGATAAAGGTGAACGTATTCGAAAGGAGATATCAGATGATCCAAGGCAGTGCTCCTAAGGTCCGTAAACTTTAGAAATTCAATACGTGTCGTGAATAATGAGGCGATAAGTATATACAACGTCACTAATAAAGCATGCGGGTGTAAATGATAGAGCAATACAAGGTTTATTTTGAATTCTAATTTTGATTTACTTGTCCGTAAACGCCAAATAAATTACTATACGTGTCCTTTTAATGCTTTAACAGTAAATTTCAGTGTTAAAGAAGAAAAAAAAAGTAAAAAAAAAAAAAAAGAAAAGAGAAAAAAGCATGTCCGTTTAAGGTTTTTGACTAGCTGGGCAATACGGAAAAATATTTTACGATATGAACAAAGGGTTTATGCTGCATTGGACTGCCAAATACGCTTCGCACGTTTCGCCATTGCCAAATAAAGGTTTACATAAACTCGTTTCATATTACATATACATTCTTTATTTCTGTCTCATTTATGTACAAGGGAACCGTTTCTACAAATATGTTTAAACATAAAACAAGTCATGATCATTCAAATTAGAATTATAAGAGACAGCAAATCATTTAACCATTATAGTGCTGGAACCGACTTCATGCTTATGCAAACAGGTTAGTCTCAAGTATGATCCGTGAACGAAGCTTTTTTTCATTATTTGGACATTTATCGTGCTTCGAAGGCGTCAGTCAAAATAGCAATAGCCTTCGAGACTAGATATCTGGACTAGCAAACAGGTCAGATCAAGACCAGTCGCCAACTAACTGGCCTTTGATCTTACCTGTTTGCTACTCCGAGTATTTTACTTCATCAAAATAATCAAATAATCAAGGTTTTTGAAAGCAGACGATACAAAAATCTATTTTTAGAAGGTTTCAGCATTTTATGGGTTAAAACAAAAAGCTATACATCTATTTAAAAGAGATACCTGTCCACTATAATAAGAGTTGACATATATGGAGGGGATTTTTTATTTACTCATTTCATCATAGCCATTTTAATAACAATAACTTTTCTTATGTAATCGTTTTGCATGGTCTACGTGCGTTTAGGAACGCTATCGAAAGTTATTACGAAAATAACATAATCATTCATTAATACATGCTTACGTCGAATATCTGGACACCTCATGAAATCCCTGATTACACCTAATCCCTAAATACTCGTTTTTCCTGTAGGACATACATAGGAATCCCTTTCATAAAAAGTAGATTTTGTTCAGAATTTCAGATTTTGCTCAAGATTTCAGATTTTGCCTTTAAACACATTACCACCAAATTTGCGCACACTGCAAAAGACTAGTTAGCCTTTATCGAGGATCGATCCGGGGTTGACGGGCCACAAAGTCCGAGACTAGCCACTTCCTCGCTTTTCATAGTAACAGGCGACCAGTCGATCTCCAAGTTCCGCCATTTTGAGTGGGTTAACGTGTCTTAGTTTTACGTCGTTTTTATCAATGTTTCAGTAATTTTGCAGCTGCCGATGCACCTGCTCATGCTGCTGGTATTCTCTTTAAGGCTCCTCTTCAAATTTCTAGAGCTTTTTTTACATTCGGGTACTGCATACGCATCATGCCAAGTGGTTAAGTTGGCGGACTTAGAACCCGGGGGTTCCGGGTTCGAGACCAACCGACACCTCTGGTTACGTTGGAGTGACGTTTGGCAAGTCACTTCAGAGCCCTAGGCTAGTACTGGTAGTACTATGAAATCCATTACATAACTCACTTTAGTTTAAACATATCTTAATCATCATTTCATATATATTTGTACATAAATATACATTTATAAATAAACAGATGAAAAGGGTTCGATCGAAAGCTAAGCCTATTAAGATCGTCTCCTCTATATCCGGTAGACAAAGAAATATATTTGAATTTAAACTGTTCCGAAAGATTTAACAATACAATAAGGAAATGATATAACAACGATTGGGAAAAAGAAAACTTTAGGGACAAAAATAGTCAGAAGTGTATAATAGATTACTGTAACTAACTTTACGGAAACAAATCGGAACCGACTCAAGATCTTGCGTTAGAATAGACGCTTGATGGGATAAAAACCGCGTCTAGACGACATTCTATTATAGACATCGTTGGCCGTGACATCTCTACATAGATGCTAGACATCAAAACAAATGATAGACTGGAATAAAACAAACCACAATCCATTACAGAAGATCATTCGATCGTGACATCGTTTAGACATTGCTGTGGTAAATTCAAAATGTCGTTTTTCCTTCAAATAGATATATCTTTATATGGCAATAATACTAGTCTACTTCCATATATTGTAATATTTTTTGTCATTTCGAACTAACCATAAATTGGGGTTTAACACCGCGTCAACATTGTTTCAGTTATGATACAATGCCCATATCATATTGGACTCTTTATTGAACTTTAACTTAACTGAAAAACAGATAACTTTATATGGTTCAAATTTACCATGTAATATAAAAGTGTGTCGCTTGCGATGTGTATATATCTAGCAAAATGTGTGTATATAAGTGGACCAGAGACCATAGATACTTGAATAAAATGAATTGAATTGGACTTAAAATAAAAGAAATGATTACGTATATTGTCTCATAGAACAGATGTGTTGATCTGAATCAACAACCTCTTCATATTAAGATAGAAATACCAATAATCCGCCATTTCGTAACGTTTTCTTTCGTCGGACAACTATGGTCGTCCTTGACATACACCGGTCGGGGCCGGAACTATTCGGCTTAATTCGAATAGTTCCGACCCAGACGATGTATACCGAGAACGAGAAAATGTTTCCAAACGGCGGATTAAGGGTATTCTGCCCTAATCCATTACAAAACAATAACGACACTTGACCAATTTGTTGCAGACGACCGTGAAAACATTGTGGGAAAAAGAGAAAATATTTTTAACGAACAATTTTTCTTTCCCCACAATGCCTTCTGTCCTATCAGAAGATTATTGCTCAATTTAATCACATTTTGAAATGTCGTCTGCACATCCTTTCAACTTGGGACAACAGACAAAGTTCGGTAAAGGATTAACCAATACATATACCACAAGCAAACCCATTCATAAGGTCCCATACTCTAGCAATTGGTGAATTATATCTAACCAGAAAACCCAAAAGAGATTGCGACCAGTTGCGACAAATCATACAATGATGAATATCCATTGAGCCGCACGGGCGGATTTGTATTGTTTCCATTTCGCATTTGTTTGTATATAGTAACGATAAAGAAATGAATCATCGCTGATAGTGCTCGTTTAACCCGGGTCTAATAAATCATTGTGTCTGAGAAAAATGATTGGCCAACAGCAGACAATTCTGATATCTTCGTCAAGTTCGACTCGGATAAGCCTGTATGAAATCACTGACCGGTCTGGCACGATGCGTTCCGTATACCAAGTCTCAACTCAAAAGTAGTGCGGGCGACAGTAATGCAGTCGAAGAACGTCAGCCTCTAGTAACAGAGACCCAGGTTCGATCCTCGTTAGTGGCGAGGTGAGAATACTTGTACCGGGACTTACCCACAAATCGGCGCGACTACTGGTCATGTACCCAGAAAGAATTGATCTGGAGGTTTTTTTTTTTTTAATATGGGTTTTACGCCACATCAACATTATTTCAGTTATGTAGCGATGCCCGACTATCAATGATGGAGGAAGACCCCATACTCAACTGCCCATAAGGGCGGGTCAAGGTGGGTAGAACTATCGGCATTCCGTAAGTCAGTTGGGAGACTGATCTGGAGTAAAGGGAATAAGTGTAAAGCGTCCGTCAACATGATGTGAGATATATAATTTAAATAGTACAAATTAAAGGCTCTAGAAAATGTTGAAAATCTATGGACGAATCATCAGATATTCGTATCAGATGTTATATTCAGGGAGGAAATTGATTTCATCTCACGTCAATAAAGGCATGTTTTGCAAGTTAAATGACAATTTCCATATTGTTATGTAGACGACAGACAGAAGTGTGAGGAGAACACTTAAACGCGTTTCTTCACATACGTGAGGAAATTTGGAAGATAACAACTTATTTCTTTAGAAATGCACAACAGCTGTTAAATATGATACACAAGGAAGAATAGTCATCTTTATATTGTTTTTAATTATCTAATGAAAGTGTGTACACAGTGAATTAACATGTATTTTCGTCAAAAAGCATGGCATCGCTTTTGAGATCTTTTTTTTTTTTTTTTTTTTTTCTTTTTTTTTCAATTCAATTAATTTAATTCAGTATAAAGTACAAAGCACTTTTTACAAAAAATAAGTAAAGTAATGGAAGAACATGATAATAGTGTTGGCCAGAAGCTATGCAAGTGAATACATACATAAATAAGAGCATAAACTTGAACTACCTATAGACAATCTAAATGTGCCTATACATGAAAAATGAACTTACTTAAAAGTAGTATTTCTCTTTTATTTTGAGTCATCATAAGCTTAGAAAGATTTTGAAAAATTTGCCAGGTATAATAATATGAGTTCAAAATGGAATGGATTATAAATGTCTGGATCCCCAGACTAACCCGTGCGTTTGTACTCGACCGCACTAGGCTACAGCGTGGTTGGTTAGCCTTTTTCAAGTGTGTTCTATCACACACTGAACCTGGGAATCCAGAGTGCAGGTATGATACGTACAGGTAATCAATCTTTATCAGGGTATCGTTCCCACTTCGCTATTGATCGGACCCTTGGCACGTATGTTTACCTCTAAAAGACCTTTTTTTTTTTTTTTTCAGTTAGAGTTCAAAAGCTCTAACCCATTTATTCCCCCCGTCAATTGGTATGTGAGGGTTGGGAGGGGCCACCCCTCTACATACCTTACATTATCATACAACAAGAGCAAAATGATAAATACATTCTAACTTGACCCAAAATTCTCATAAATACATCAAATAAACGCAAATGATCCATAACACTACAGCTTCTTGAACAGAAAACTCTGTGACAGACAACCAATCGGTTTATTTCGGAAAAGTCAGTCCCCATCACAGATGCTCTCTGGTCTGTCTTTTTTAGGTGAATCAGTAAATAATTAAACAGTATGAAATTTTGGGTTAAGTAAGAGAAAACTGTGATTGTCCAAAAAATACATCTAGTATCAAAATCATTTGATCAATTTTCACCTTGAATGACAACTCTTGTCAGATGAATCTTATTTTTAAAACATCATTTTGCTTTTTTCTTTAATATACAATCTTGTGTGTCCATTCGCCACCAGAGGTATTGGTGGGACTCAATTCGCATTGCTAAAGATCTAAATCCACCATCTTTATCACTCGGCCACACAGGACCCTTTGGCTGTAGAATAAGGATGATATTTGCACAACAGTATAAGTATATGTTTGATTGTACAAATTTCATACAAAACAGTTTATCAACAGCCATAAACTAATATTAATTAACAGTCATGAATTGTTTCTTAAATAATGGTGAATGTATAACTGTTTGACAAGGGGTTAATTTACAACAAAAATAGTTTTTCAATTTTTTAACAGAGAAAAAGAAAAACAAAAGTAATTCAATACAAATAAAATTAGAAGAGAGAACAAAAAATAAAATAGAAAAAGATCAAGAACACATAATTTACTATTCACTTCCATGTTTTAAACATGAAAGGTGGACTACATACAGTGTGGGGTGCAAAAAAAAAAAAAAAAAAAAACTAGTGGACGACGGAAAAGGGACGTATTGTAATAACACATTTTAACACTTCAGTAAAAAAAAATATAGTATTATTCATGTATTTATTATAATGCAATATTTTTGTATTTTTCCCATGATGCTTCAAAACTATCCATGTTGGAAGACTTTTGTGCTAAATGTTGTTCTGTAGTGTAAAATAGTTTAATTTGATATTTGAAAGATTCAATAGACGGCATTTGTTTTCTTATTTTTTTTAAAAAAATATATATGATATTTGGCTTGCAGCAGTATATTATTAATCACTTTGTCCATGTCAATGTTTCCAAATAATACTTTTAGCGCAGTCCAATCCACGAAATTAATTTGACATTTGTTTTTAATAAAAATAGATAACTGAGTAAAAAATTGGTGGGTTACTGGACAAGTCCAGAAGAGATGAAGTATAGTCTCATGCTCGTTTTTGCAGAAGGTGCATTTGTCATCAACAGAAATCTGCATTTTTTTTAGTAAATAGTTAGTTGCTAAGATTCTGTGATTAATTCTAAATTGGAACCATAGCATTTTTGGATCGCATGTAAATTTAAAGACTTCTCCATATATTGATTCATTTATATGGCTTGACATTTGTAAAGTATCAAAGTCGTCTTTCCACTTTTGAAAAGTTTGAGGATATTTTCCCTCTTTTAACATTTTTCCTATATATTGCTTTACATCCTTTCCTATCCTCATTAATCACAGAAATTATTAAGGGTAAAGGTGCATTTAGGCTTACAAGTGGTGATTGATTAATGTTATTTGCTTTCAGATAAAGACTTGTTGCTTTTAATACACCATTAAATTCTAAAAAAATAGTTTTTATATTGAAAATTTCAACAATTTCCTGATATGTATAAAATCTTCCATTTTTGTGAAAAAGGTCTCTTATGAAAACTATTCCTGCCGCAAGCCATCTTTTATAAAATATGATGGATCATCCGACCTTAATATTTGGGTTGAACCATATTGGACTATCGCTTTTGAGATCTACTGCATTCTAACTGTAAATACTCTTATAAATGTGTTATTCCTGAATAACTTCTTGTGTTCAATAGATACCTGTATTTGCTTATCAAACAACGATGCAAAAACCGTATTGCTTCAACGACATTTTAATTTTGACTTTCAGAGTTTCTCTTCTGTGAACAAGCACCTTAATACGATTCAAAAAGTACATATACAGTACGTGTAAAAAGCTCTTATTTATAGCTTATTTGGCAAAAGCGATACCATTTTGAGCCAAATGCATTTTATAGATGATAGAAAGGATGTGCTTGTGGTTTTAATCCAGGGATCTTAGGTATGCAACTATGACCGCAATACACGAACGCTTGACGCGAAATCGGTATCAAGTTCCATTCAAGCAAACAGTTTAAACGAATTCAGCGCTTCCTGTTTGTAAATTCAACACTTCCTGTTTGTGTATTCAAAAGTGTTGAATACACAAACAGGAAGTGTTTGTCTACGTTTACATGTTATTCAATAATGCCCTTAGATGAAATATCTTTAACGGTAGCCCTGTCATGTGAAGGCTATAATTAACGACCAAATCACGGGATGTGCACAAGGAGAAAAAACACAGATTTTATTTTTAAACGGTATTTTCCCGGGAACTCGAGGATTGATTTACCGCGCTTTAATGGCCATTTTTTCTCGTTAATGGTTCCCGACATTCCCATTACAGTTCTGGTTTATTCTACGAGAATCCGACAACCGGTAATTTCAGGAATTGACACGGAATGAATGGGCCAATAGGGCCATGTGTTCTCAAAACAAATAAAAGCATGATACTTAGAACTCAACATTCTTCATCATTTTGTAGTATAAAATTCAGAGTGAAAGTTGAATGATAATCTAAAAGTTCGTCCAACTTTTTGTTTAAACTTCCGTTAAAGTAACGGTTTTGTTTGGTCTAAACACTGTTTCGAGTGACGTTATAAATGCCCGAAAAAGCGATTTGAAACACAGCAATATGTCTTATGCAGCTGAGAACGAAAACCGTACTTTAGAATAATTAAGGTTTTAAGTTTAAGTACGAAAGCGTACTTTTTCTGGTTTTATTTAGAACATATTGTAGAGTCGAAATCTCCCATTAAACAAGACCCAGAAGACACAGTCCGGCGTATGAATTTCTGAGTAATAAATAGTCCGGCAATTCCGTCGTTGTCATAACAAGCTAATCACGACAGCCATATCATAATTTCCCCGCAGTTTGCGAGGACCAGACTAATATTTTACTACAGAACTTTACCATCGATCGTATCTTTTCAGACAATAAACGATGTCCACCAAACAAAAGGTTCGTACATCTTTCATAATTCTTATTGCGAATGTGTATAATAGATAAGTCCGCCTGACATTAACCCTAAGAATGCTGGGTATTTTTTCTAAAAAATAGATAGTTGCGTCGTCTGCTTTCCAGAACCTTAAATGTCTGCTTAATTTTGATGAGGAAAGATACTTCGAAACACAAACTGGTAAGATCATAGGCCAGCCGCCAATTACTTGGCGGCTGGCATGTGATCTAACCTGTTTACATAAGCATGAAGTCGGTTCTAGCACTATAAGGGTACATTTCGATTGTGTCGCAGAGAAAAGGGGTACAACTAGTTATTTAAAAGCTCGAGCTACGCCCGTCCCCGGTAAAAGAATAAGTAATACAGGTTTCTATTAAGGTATTACTGCAAACTATATTATAAAACGCTGTGAGAACACGAGAAATATCTACCTTCAAATATTCTTTATTCTTTAGAGTCTGTTTGCGATTTAACCGATTCTAATTAAAGGTGGGCTTACACTTTTATCAAACATACCAATTACTCGAAACTCCTACCTGAAGAACATTGTCTCTAGATGTATTTGGCAATATAACATAGTTACATTCTTCGACCTGATGCTTCTAAAAGATAAAACGTCAAATATTTGGATTAAAAATTAATATGATGAATCGTCCGTTAGTGTGCATCTGTGGGAATACTCCTTGCGAAGGAGCGATTTCCCCGAACTCGAGGGCGTTATATTAACACCATACTCAGACTTATCAAACACTTCTGCCGGGTCCCAGGAGGGCTATGTGTACCATGAAATGCCTGCCAGCATCGATTGGCTGGTTCCCTAGGCCTCATCGCCGTGGACGATTTATACGAAAACGGGAAGTTATTGTAAATCAACACACGCTTGCAAGATGAATACCTCTGTGTGACTATGTATCATTGCAACACAGACGCTTCGTCTAATACCACTGCAAATGCTTATAACTTGCGGAGGACAGTGGTCCAGGGGTAGAGAGCCGGCTTCTGGACACGAGGTTCGTTGGTTCGATTCCCGTGAGTAGCGGGATCTGCCTTGCGAGCACTGGTTATGTATCTAGGAAGCAGAATCGAGAGTGATTAATCTAAGGTGTAAGAACTTGTTTCACAATCGATGTGAAATATGTAAGTTTAAACCAAATACTAATTATGGCGGGTAAACTCGCGCCTTTGTATGATAAGTACACATTCACAACAAATCTTCGATGACTGTAACATTCACCCTGGGAGATTCTTTATTCAAGGACAGCCGTTCGACTTAGATTTGTTTGAAATAACAGTTACAGGTATATAACTGCAAACATTTTTGGAGATCCTTTAAACCCATTTCAAAAAATTTCATGCAAACGAAGTTCATAAATAAACAATTCAAACCATTGTACTATATACCTTGCCAGTTTAACAATGTCCGTAAAGGGTAAAACGATCGCATATCATATAACTAACACTGTGCGAAAATAGAGCAGTCAAATCGCGTGTGGACCTTAATCCATTTAAGGACACTCCAACGGAAAAACCCAGTACCGCTGTTGAGGTTTGAACTCTTGCCCCCAGTGTTATAAGCCCTCACTTTAACCAAAGACCCAGGTCTTTGCCTTAACCACTGAATAAAGCAGGAGCAAAATACTTAATAACAAGCAGTAAAGGTTACAACAATATGTTATACTGTGAACCCTCGTTTATCCGGACCCCGATTATCCGGATGTCTCGCAATCCGAACAAAATTGTAAGGGAACGGAATTATTAGACCAGTTTATTGCAGACGACTTTAGAAAACATTGTGGGTAAAGGAGAAATTGCTCGTGACGAGCAATTTCTCCTTTTCCCACAATGTTTTCTGCCATATCAGAAGATAATTTTTGGGACGGTCGACAATTTTGCGTTTGCTAAAGGGTTATAAGTATGTACCGCTCATACAAACCGTTTTTGTCTTAATGTGAATAAGAACATGCTCTGCTTCATTAGTCCGGATTATTCGGTAAACCGGACATTTTGTTGGGAACGGACATGTTCGGATAAACGAGGGTTCACTGTACATTGGTACGCTATCTTGACTTGAGAGCCAAGCAGTTCTTCACAGGGCACTATCTAGAGGTCGAAGCATTATGATAAAAACAATGTTGAAAAATTGTGAAACCACTAAGAGCAGACACTTTCAGTCTACATAACCATTAACCAAGGATATCCGGCGGTAATTCTAAAGCATTACAGTGAACCCTCGTTTATCCGAACACGTCCGTTCCCAACAAAATGTCCGTTTTACCGAATAATCCGGACTAATGAAGCAGAGCAAACGCCAAAATGTTGACCGTCCCAAATTGAAAGAGTTTGCAGAAGACATATCAAAACGTGATGAAATTCAAAGATAATCTTCTGATATGGCAGAAAACATTGTGGGAAAAGGAGAAATTGCTCGTCACGAGCAATTTCTCCTTTACCCACAATGTTTTCAAAAGTCGTCTGCAATAAACTGGTCCAATAATTCCGTTCCCTTACAATTTTGATCGGATTGCGAGACATCCGGATAATCGGGGTCCGGATAAACGAGGGTTCACTGTACACTACGTGATTCATTTAACTGCCGGCTGTCAGATTCTCTGGAGTTTACTGCGGAAGAATCGACAAGGTCGGGAACCATTCATGAAAGATGATCATTAAATACCAAAAAAAAAAAAATCAATACTGGTTCCTGGAAAAACGCATTAAAAAGAGTAATTGGTGGTTATTATGTCTGCATGGTTTTACAAGTAGTTTTAGAATTTTATTCAAAATGGGAAACAACATCATCTGAGTCAATTGTTAAACAGTTGGATTATGCCTTTACCCATTACCCATGTGGATTCCAGTCATAGCTGCTAATATCGCAAATGTGCTATATTAACATATACGTTTAGATTTATACAATAGATAGATAAAAAGGATGAGAACAAAAGCTAATCTTATAAAGATCGTCTTCTCTTTATCCGGAAGACAAAAAAATGTATTTGATTTTATACTATTCGTATATATTCATTATAAAATGAGAAAATAGAATTACAAAAATTGAGAAAAGGAAACTTTTTGAAAATAAAAAACAGACATGTTTAATAGAATAATGTGTTGTTGAGTCAAACGGCAGAACGTATTCAAATGAGCAAAATAAAAACATACTTTGCTATTGACAGAAATACAGAAAGTAAAGACTTTGCTCCTCTTTGGGAATAATCAAACGATGGGCATATTCAAACAATAAGTAAACAATATCAAACGATCAAAAATATGTATACAGGAAAGTCATAAAAGACATTCGTTTTTATCCTTCGGATATATTAACCCTGAAAGAGCTGGAACCGAGTTCATGCTTATGCAAACAGGTTAGATCCAGGCCGGCCACCAAGTAAATTGGCGACTGGTCTGTGATCAAACCTGTTTGCTGCTCTGAGTGTCTCTCCTCATCAAAGTTAAGCAGATATTTAAGGATTTTGAAATTAGACACCACAAAGCCTATTTCCGGTCAATTCTTCCCCTATCTCCATCTCATACAGAAGAAAAACCAATTTTTGTTGTTGTCATAAATGTCAGAAAGGGTTATTTGGGTTCGCTTCTTATCACTCTAAAAATTGCCCATACATATTTCCTCGTATTCTTGTGTATCTACAGTGAACCCTCGTTTATCCGGACCCCGATTATCCGGATGTCTCGCAATCCGAACAAAATTGTAAGGGAACGGAATTATTGGACCAGTTTATTGCAGAAGACTTTTGAAAACATTGTGGGTAAAGGAGAAATTGCTCGTGACGAGCAATTTCTCCTTTTCCCACAATGTTTTCTGCCATATCAGAAGATTATCTTTGAATTTCATCACGTTTTGATATGTCTTCTGCAAACTCTTTCAATTTGGGACGGTCAACATTTTGGCGTTTGCTCTGCTTCATTAGTCCGGATTATTCGGTAAAACGGACATTTTGTTGGGAACGGACGTGTTCGGATAAACGAGGGTTCACTGTACATGTATGTGCTTCTAAGAATGTTGTAACCATTATGACAAATTGAGAGAATCGGCTTATAATGACAACGATTTTATAATGACAACGATTTTATAATGACAACGATTTTATAATGACAACGATTTTATAATGACAACGATTTTATAATGACAACGATTTTATAATGACAACGATTTTATAATGACAACGATTTTATAATGACAACGATTTTATAATGACAACGATTTTATAATGACAACGATTTTATAATGACAACGATTTTATAATGACAACGATTTTATAATGACAACGATTTTATAATGACAACGATTTTATAATGACAACGATTTTATAATGACAACGATTTTATAATGACAACGATTTTATAATGACAACGATTTTATAATGACAACGATTTTATAATGACAACGATTTTATAATGACAACGATTTTATAATGACAACGATTTTATAATGACAACGATTTTATAATGACAACGATTTTATAATGACAACGATTTCAAGAGATGTTTGTTACGAGAGCGCTTTCAAATGGATTATTTCTGGGACAAAACGAAAATAAGCTCATCATGAGCAAATCCCCATTTTATAACAACGATTTTAGCGCTGTTTGCTTCAAATTCGTGTGTTTACTTGACTAGCCTAATAGAAATGAACAGAACATGCTTGAAGAAACGCTAACGCTATTTATTTCAAAGCATATGGTAATTCATTCCGTAGTGAAAGGAGAAGGTTGAACTTACTTAACCCTTTCCCAAACACCAAATTTTCGACTGTCCCAAATTAAAAGAGTTTGCAGACGACATTTCAAAATGTGATGAAATTGAAAAACAACCTTCCGATAGGCCAGAGAGCAACTTCTCCTATTCCAACACTGTTTTCCAGAGTCGTCTGCAACAAACTGGTCAACTGTCGTTATTGTTTGTTAATGGGTTAAAGTAAATTGATCGAACAATAAATAACAGGTTCATCAGCATTACGCTCCTTATAATACAAACAGCAATGAAAAAAGGGGAGCCTCTATGACCTAGTGGTAATAGTACTGAACTGACTCAGCGCGTAGGTTCAAATCTGAGTGACGGTATTTTGACTTAGTTACGGAATGCTGCCGGTTCTATGCATATTGACCAGCCCTCATTGGCATTAGGCTTTTGGGTCTTCCTCCATCATTGTGAGTCGGGCATCCACGATTTGACATTATCTAGATCACGCTCAAAGGCCAATAATCCCGGGACATTTGGTAATTGGCGTCAGCTCTAATCTTACATACCTATGTTTACAGGAGTTGCGTTTAAGTATGAAGCAATATTTTATCGCAATCGGAACAAAAGTGCTTTGAATTTAGGGATTGCGTTCTGTAACTGTTTCTCGAGTCAATATACTCAATTACTCTAGTTTCGATGGATTAGTATTCGATTAGGCGAGCAATGGCCTTTGGGACACAATTTGGTTAATCAGACATAAATATGACTTATACATATGCGAACAAACCTTAAAAAAACATCAAAGAGCCTATGTCATACTCAAAGATTAATGACACCAGTGTCAAAGTCCAACCTGGCTTTTGTAACAAATTCATACAATTTACCAAAAAGTTTACGGCAAAGCGTAAACTATAAACCATTAGACTAAATGACATATTTGTTTTGGAATGGTATTACTCGGTATCGGTTATAAAGATGTATTCTCATGAGATACATTCACTATCTTTACACGTTAATATTGACATTTATAGCATATCAAAAAGTTATTCCCCGAGTTAAAGTCGGTTCACCATTCCTCATGGGAATACATTCCAGGCATTAATGTATAGTTTTATACAAAACGAGTTATTCATTTGCCCGTATTAAGGATTTATCTCAGAAGATGGTGTATTTTCTAGCTATAACAAGTTGTTTCGTTTCGTTTTTGTCTCATGTAAATGGATTTACGTTGGAATACTAGAAACAGGAGATCCATTGTTTTCAATATATTGAAGTTTGGTTGGTTACCAATAGACAAAAAGAGTTTGCCAAACGGCAAATACTTACTTTTCAGAGTTTGAGTTGAATGTAACTATACTGTTTATTAGAGAAGAGGATTACGTTATTATAGGGAAGTTTCAAAATGCATTTTATGTTAAAATGCGATATTGTTTGTACACACCGTTATCGCTGTCTTGTTATCATTATATACCTTAAGTGATAGCAAATAATCTTAGTTTGATCATAGTAAGACATTTTGCACTAATATCCTCAGCGTTCAAACGGGGAGTCAGTTATCCACGTAATATATATACCAGTATATTTCCGTGCGATCATGGTAGCCATATTGCGTAATGACATCGGTAAATAATTGGGCCGCGTCACAGTAAAAGGGGCACTCGGACATAAATAAAAACCACTGACTCAGCTCTTTCTTAGCGCTATTATTCCAGCATCTGGTCACGAAAGTTATCATTTGTATTTATTTAAAGGTATAACTGGATGTCCTCTAAGATGGCAAACAGTGTAGCTCCAGACCAGCCGCCACGTCACTGACGTGGCGGCTGGTCTGGGGCTACACTGTTTGCTATGTCCGAGTGCCCCTATTCGCGTGACGTGGCCCATATGTATCTTGATGCTCATTAATTGACCGACTTCTGACACATACGTCGGATTTCTGAAAGGCCGTGTGTCTCCTTGCGTCTTGGTATTGCGACCTTTGGCCTCTAGACTATTTATGAGACATTAAAGGCTGATCATGTTAGCCATTATTTGTTGGAGCCCATGGGTTTGAGGACCAGATGGACACGTCGGGGGAGGGTAAATGTCGAGACGTTGTAACAGTTTACGTGGCATGGGTCGGGGGCCCGATCGAGACCTAAATGATATTAAAACGCTTTGCGTGAAGAGTGTTATTCGGGTTGAATGCAAGATTTCATTTAAGTTGTAAGTGTGGGTGTAAGGTCCATTTCCACAATTGTTCGTTATATCGCAATTGCCACTGAATCAAAACAAAGGCGAGAGCTCTCACTGGCTGTTTAGTCGTTTAACTACTCCCATAACCCCGAACCGGTGTGCATGGAGTTTAACTAGTGTAATCTTTGTTTTTGATCTATTGGATGATGCAGGTTTTAGAACTGGGGTTCAAGCACGATCGAATAACAAGACCCGATACGATCGGGTTAAATGGTTTGTTTAACCGTTGTAAGATAGCCACTTTACATTTAAATTCATGATACCTGTTAATTTTGGGTAGTGGTTACGACCCATTTCATGTAAGAAAATGCACAAACAGGGTGAATGTTATCCCTTAGAATGATGGGTTATTTTCTAAAAGCAGATTTTTGTGTCGTCTGCTTTCACAAACATTTTAAATATCTGCTTAATTTTGATGAGGAATAATACTCAGATTAGCAAACAGTTTAGATCACAGGCCAGCCGCCAATATACTTGGCGGCTGACCTGGATCTAACCTGTTTGCATAAGCATGATGTCGGTTCCAGCAATATAAGGGTAATATTTTTTGTAAGGTTCAGACCATTCCACAATATGACGGAAGACTTCCCAATTGGTGCAGTATGTTATACTTTGTCTTTACTTTTACGATACTGAAATCGGTTGTTTTCCATATGGAGCAACATTCTAAATGAGGTCGCTAATTGACAAAACCTCAAATCCTTCGGGAAAACCTTGCACGCGGTTTCCGTAATGGATACGAACCGTTTGATTAGCGTCTTATTTTAGAAACAATCCGATATGTAGGCTTTCAAATCAAAATGTACTTAAACAAAGCCAAGCCGACAAGACATGCAAATCTCAGGAAATTGAAATCCGTCGCAGTCTTATTGATCAGCTGTAAATTACCATATAAACCAACGTTGGAAGGGTCCGTAATCCGACAACAAACGGAAAACATGCACTTAACCCTCATAATACTGAAACCGACTTTATGCTTATGCAAACAGGTAGGATCCAGGCCAGCCGCCATGTAAGAGTACTTGTCGGAGTACCGTTAATCCTTATAGTGATGGAACCGACTTTATGCTTATGCAAACAGGTTAGATCCAGGGCCTGTGATCTAACCCGTTTGCTACTCTGAGCATGTTTTCCTCATCAAAATCAAGCAGATAGTGAAGGTTTTCAAAAGCAGACGAAACAAAAGTCTATTTTCAGAAAATTCCCCAGCAATCTAAGGGTTAAATTCATCCGTATATCGATAGGTGGTATAACTTGTCGTTGTATCTATCCGACTAAGCCTTTCGGTGTTAAGTTGGTGTTTTTATTAATAGTTTAATCCCCATGCATTATCGTGATAAACACGCCACTTTGTGACAATTTCTGTGGTGCAAGAAAATACACAAATACACGCAATAACATTTCTTTTTTTTTTTTTAAAGAATTTCATCTGACTACCTAACTAAAAAATGGGTTTTGAAACACGAACTATGTCGGTAAAGGACATTAAATGACACTTTTTAACATAAAATTTCTTTAATGTACTTTACCGTGAATCCTTTATTCTTTCTACTAACCTTTTTTATCCCCAAAACAACCTTAAATCCTATCTGTATCGAAATATGTATCCAAATTATGAGGACTGTCTTGACGTAGCTCGTTTTTGCATAATGGATAATAATTCTAACATAAACTATGAAGTTGATTGAGGTCTGGCCATTTATTATTCAAACTAAATGACAGTAAAGCAATTCATTTTCAAAAATAATACTGTTGCAATAATTAGAGCTAGGTTGAGGTGCATAGTAAATTGGATGACTTTCATTGTCATCATAAATTATTGCTTGGAATAGAAAAACAGCATCTCAACCCAGCCACCATCATAATTTGACATCTATATGCAAACAGTTGGTGCATAAAAAAGCCATAAGGATGGAAACTAGGTTCCATGCACTGCCCGAAACTAGGTTCCACCTTTTTTTTCAGGAAGACGCCATCGTAGACGAAGGTGGAAAAAGTTTTGAGTGAAGATTTTCTCGTGTTGTTTTTGTCACTTCTTTTCATGATATTTGCTGTGAAAGGTTCGCTTATAGAACAGTGTAAATGCTGCCAGGTTTATATCAAAATCCTTTATGTGTTTTAACTGACAGTATACAGGCATATTATATGAGAAAACAGATACCACATAGTTAAGTACTTTCTCACTTTCCTTCAATTCGTTTCCCTATTTACACTAGAATAATGGCACAGAGTGAGAAAATGAGACAATGTATTTTTTCTTGCACTGTCATTTTAAATATTCTGCTACAGGCAGAACATAATGAAAAAAAGCAAAAATGATAAAAGTAAAGGGTTAATTAAATCAATTCTGCGATGCTATCAGACACGAATTTAACTAATTCCCGTTTAATTAATCACGTGAAGCAATCAAAAGCAGGAATCATTCGGGGTGTTTCATTAATCCTGCATATTAAATTGGATCGGCATCAATAATTGTTCCAGCGAGACAAGAAAAAGACCGAATAATTCCAAATTAGATATTTGAACCCTTCCCAAGTACAGATTCTGTATACGCATGCAGTATTCTGCGTTTTGAGAGCATAACGGAAAAAGCATTGTTATCCACAGTGTCATTCTGCGTCTATAATCCACGTTATTTATGGAAAGCAGAGTACACACTAAGGACTGTCTTCTCGTAAAAAGATTCATTGAAATCGTTGATATCTAAGAAAAGGGCACAACATTCATTCCATGCTATTTTTGTGTGCATTAATTCCAATGTAATTAATCTAAATAAGTGTAGATGGTGATGTTGCTGATTCTTTAGTTGAATGGGAATGTATGCAATATTTTGATGCACGTATCTTTTTAGCTGTTTTCACAATCCGAATTGAAAGATTGCAGAATTCTGAATTTTCTTAACATCTTTTGACTATACGTGATCTAGGATTGGAGTCACAATTAAAAATAATTTCAATCTCACCAGGAATCGAACCTACTATCCCCTAATTCTCGGACTTTTCAAACAAAGGATTAAGCACGCAATTTTGGCATGGGTATGTGTTCATGGTCGAGATATCTGGATGAACTGATTTATACGAAGTTTAAGAGAGGCATTAAACAAATTCAGACAAATGTCGCCTTGACATCGATTTAAGTCGGCTTCAAATGGGTTTATATTGTTTATATGTATATAAATCATATCAAAATGTAAATCATGCAAACCAGAACTGCGAATAACGACAGTGATCGATGCCAATCTACGAATTGTGTTTTCAATATATATAGATATAGACGAGAAGTTACTTCCTTTTATCGATATAACATTGTAATCTTCATCTTTAACCCTTTAGCAGAACGCCAAATTTTCGACTGTCCCAATTTGAAAGAGTTTGCAGACTACATTTCAAACTGTGATGAAATTGAGAAATAATCTTCTGATAGGGCAGAAAATATTGTGGGAAAATGAGAAATTGCTCGTAAAGAGCAATTTCTCATTTTCCCGCACTGTTTTCCAGAGTCGTCCGCATCAAACAGGTCAAATGGCGTTACTGTTTGGTAATGGATTAATAGGTTCTTCCATATTTCTAGTACTTCATTTATGATTCTTAAAAATAGTGTTTATGAATCCATTACCGTATTCAACACGCCCATTAGTAAGTAATTTTCATACTATGTATACAATGAGGACATGATAATACTTTAAATAAATTGAAATTCAAGATATTCAGTCAAATTTTCAGTCGAATGTTGTACAAAGTACGTGTGGCAGGTTAAATACGCTTCATGTTAAAGCAATGCTCAGCATATACTTATGATATAATTTAAGCGAAAGATGTTCCAATTGACCAAAACGTGGTGGGAAGTCGTAATATTACCACTGCGCGAACATGCAGACCCAAAATAAAAGGAAAATAGTTAAGAACCTTAGCCGAGGTTGCTTCTTTTTTCAAACGCACCTTTGTAGCGGTTCTTGTTAAAAACTTACGTTGTTGGTACAGGTAATGTACCGATAACAATAAAGGGGTTCCGACAAAAGAAACAACTACACCGCATTATTTCGGTCAAAGTAAAAATTTAAAATCATTTACTTTGAATAAGAACACAGGTGTTTATCACAACTTTGAGTTCCACTATTATGAGTGAGTTACCGATCAAAGCAATGTTTTTAAATAATATTCATCATCTCCCTATACATTGAACCACTCGACGTGGACGAACATAGAAAACGTGATATTAGCCGGGGACGATTCACCCGAAATATTGTAACCCTACACTCAAGTCCGAGGTGTATGTCTCAGCTCACGGAAATAACCGAGTAGTTACGATTAATCATCGGTTTGAAAAAACCAGTAGGAAATGTCAACTCGTAAATGATTGATATTTAACAACGGAAATGGGTTAAAAGCAAATCACAGAGATTTGTATCCTAGTAAAATAATTCTGAAATGGGTTTTAGGAATATAACACGCGATTAAGTTCTGAATCATATGAAAAACGAGTTGCATTTTCGGGAAAAGAAGGTTTACGTGTTTAGGTCAAACTAGCGTTGCGTGCTTAAACCCTTTACCGAACGCCAAATCTTCGACTGTCCCAAATTAAAAGAGTATGCAGACAACAATTCAAAATGTGATGAAATTGAAAAAATAATCTCCTGATAGGGCAGAAAACATTGTGAGAAAATGAGAAAGTGCTCGTAAAGAGCAATTTCTCCTGTTCCCACACTGTTTTCTAGAGTCGTCTGCAACAAACTGGCCAAATGTCGTTGTTGTTTTCTAATGGGTTAAGTAAACGCATTTCGATGGATGTTGCTTGACAACGTGTTTTGCATGTGTTGATTAATAGTGTACCCATCCAATGATTCCACAACGTTTTTGGACATGCAATTATTCAGACTTACAATCTTTCGTGAAAATTGGTGAAGGCGTCCGAAAACCACTCGGGCACCTCTTTTAACAATGCAAGCGAATAAAAGTAACATAACCAACACACCCCAGATGTTCGCTACCACATTTTAACATGTCTCAATTGATTCGGCGCTCTCGAAACGTCAAGAAAAATAAACAATTTTCGTTTGCAAAATCCATTTATCGGAGTATAACACATCCTATCAAATGTAATTGAATAATGTTTGCATTTCAATTCAATCCAATACTTGTTTTTTTGTCCATAATGTATTCACGGCTTCTAGATTTCCTCGACTTCAAATAACAATGCCGATACGGAGTATCTATTTCTATTAGCATAAAGCCCGATAGCTAGGGGTCTCCTCAGCCTAGGGGTTAAATAAGCGATCTTAAAATCACATGGACCCTCTCCGCTTCGGTTCAAATTCCGATGCAGCATTTGAATTTTCATGAGAGGTAGTTTCCAGATTGACTAGCGAAATGTCGATGATTCTACCCGGCTTGACCAGTATATGGTCTTCCTTAATCATGAGCCCAGTTCAGTATTCGGTCTTCCTCCACAATAAGCCCTTTTCAGTATTCGGTCTTCCTCCACCATAAGCCCATTTCAATGTTGGGTCTTCCTCCATCATGAGCCCAGTTCAGTATTCGGTCTTCCTCCTCCACCATAAGCCCATTTCAGTATTCGGTCTTCCTCCACCATAAGCCCATTTCAGTATTCGGTCTTCCTCCACAATAAGCCTATTTCAGTATTCGGTCTTCCTCCACCATAAGCCCATTTCAGTATTGGGTCTTCCTCCATCATGAGCCCAGTTCAGTATTCGGTCTTCCTCCACAATAAGCCCATTTCAGTATTGGGTCTTCCTCCATCATGAGTCCATTTCAGTATTCTGTCTTCCTCCACCATAAGCCGATTTCAGTGTTGGGTGTTCCTCCACCATAAGCCCAGTTCAGTATTGAGTCTTCCTCCATCATAAGCCCAGTTCAGTATTCGGTCTTCCTCCACCATAAGCCCATTTCAGTATTCTGTCTTCCTCCACCATAAGCCCATTTCAGTGTTGGGTCTTCCTCCATCATGAGCCCAGTTCAGTATTCGGTCTTCCTCCACCATAAGCCCATTTCAGTATTGGGTCTTCCTCCATCATGAGTCCATTTCAGTAATCGGTCTTCCTCCACCATAAGCCCATTTCAGTGTTGGGTCTTTCTCCATCATGAGCCCAGTTCAGTATTCGGTCTTCCTCCACCATAAGCCCATTTCAGTATTCTGTCTTCCTCCACCATAAGCCCATTTCAGTATTGGGTCTTCCTCAATCACGAGCCCATTTCAGTATTGGGTCTTCCTCCATCATGAGCCCATTTCAGTATTGGGTCTTTCTCCACCATAAGCCCATTTCAGTATTGGGTCTTCCTCCACCAAAAGCCCATTTCAGTATTGGGTCTTCCTCCACCATAAGCCCATTTCAGTATTGGGTCTTCCTCCACCATAATCCCATTTTAGTATTGGGTCTTCCTCCATCATGAGCCCATTTCAGTATTCTGTCTTCCTCCACCATAAGCCCATTTCAGTATTGGGTCTTCCTCCACCATAAGCCCATTTCAGTCTTCGGTCTTCCTCCACCATAAGCCCATTTCAGTATTGGGTCTTCCTCCATCATGAGCCCAGTTCAGTATTCTGTCTTCCTCCACCATAAGCCCATTTCAGTATTGGGTCTTCCTCCACCATAAGCCCATTTCAGTATTCGGTCTTCCTCCATCATGAGCCCAGTTCAGTATTCGGTCTTCCTCCTCCACCATAAGCCCATTTTAGTATTGGATCTTCTTCCTCCACCATAAGCCCATTTCAGTATTGGGTCTTCCTCCACCATAAGCCCATTTCAGTATTGGGTCTTCCTCCATCATGATTCCAGTTCAGTATTCGGTCTTCCTCCTCCACAATAAGCCCATTTCAGTATTGGGTCTTCCTCCATCATGAGCCCAGTTCAGTATTCGGTCTTCCTCCACAATAAGCCCATTTCAGTATTGGGTCTTCCTCCATCATGAGTCCATTTCAGTATTCTGTCTTCCTCCACCATAAGCCGATTTCAGTGTTGGGTGTTCCTCCACCATAAGCCCAGTTCAGTATTGGGTCTTCCTCCATCATAAGCCCAGTTCAGTATTCGGTCTTCCTCCACCATAAGCCCATTTCAGTATTGGGTCTTCCTCCACCATAAGCCCATTTCAGTATTGGGTCTTCCTCCACCATAAGCCCATTTCAGTATTGGGTCTTCCTCCATCATGAGCCCATTTCAGTATTCTGTCTTCCTCCATCATGAGTCCATTTCAGTAATCGGTCTTCCTCCACCATAAGCCCATTTCAGTGTTGGGTCTTTCTCCATCATGAGCCCAGTTCAGTATTCGGTCTTCCTCCACCATAAGCCCATTTCAGTATTCGGTCTTCCTCCACCATAAGCCCATTTCAGTATTCGGTCTTCCTCAATCACGAGCCCATTTCAGTATTGGATCTTCCTCCATCATGAGCCCTTTTCAGTATTGGGTCTTTCTCCACCATAAGCCCATTTCAGTATTGGGTCTTCCTCCACCAAAAGCCCATTTCAGTATTGGGTCTTCCTCCACCATAAGCCCATTTCAGTATTGGGTCTTCCTCCACCATAATCCCATTTTAGTATTGGGTCTTCCTCCATCATGAGCCCATTTCAGTATTCTGTCTTCCTCCACCATAAGCCCATTTCAGTATTGGGTCTTCCTCCACCATAAGCCCATTTCAGTCTTCGGTCTTCCTCCACCATAAGCCCATTTCAGTATTGGGTCTTCCTCCATCATGAGCCCAGTTCAGTATTCTGTCTTCCTCCACCATAAGCCCATTTCAGTATTGGGTCTTCCTCCACCATAAGCCCATTTCAGTATTCGGTCTTCCTCCATCATGAGCCCAGTTCAGTATTCGGTCTTCCTCCTCCACCATAAGCCCATTTTAGTATTGGATCTTCTTCCTCCACCATAAGCCCATTTCAGTATTGGGTCTTCCTCCACCATAAGCCCATTTCAGTATTGGGTCTTCCTCCATCATGATTCCAGTTCAGTATTCGGTCTTCCTCCTCCACAATAAGCCCATTTCAGTATTGGGTCTTCCTCCATCATGAGCCCATTTCAGTAATCGGTCTTCCTCCACAATAAGCCCATTTCAGTATTTGGATCTCCTCCACCATAAGCCCATTTCAGTATTGGGTCTTCCTCCACAATAAGCCCATTTCAGTATTCGGTCTTCCTCCACCATAAGCCCATTTCAGTATTTGGTCTTCCTCCATCATGAGCCCAGTTCAGTATTCGGTCTTCCTCCTCCACCATAAGCCCATTTCAGTATTGGGTCTTCCTCCATCATGAGCCCAGTTCAGTATTCGGTCTTCCTTCACCATAAGCCCATTTCAGTATTGGGTCGTCCTCTATCAATGAGAGTCGGGCCTCGCAAGATAAATGAAATAACGTAGACGCGATATAAAATCAATATTTATGATAAGATATATATGAATGAAATGAAAGCCAGTTAACTCGAAAATTTTAAACAACGCTTACAATATGAGGAATGGGTATATGACCTCAACTAGATGCGACGTTTTGAGACTCAATTGCATATTCTGGTTTTGTCACACTGTTTCGGGATGTCCTTGTAAAAGAGGGTTGATGAGAACATCGCATAGAAGGAAGTACATGTACACACGTGCCGTTATGATACACATCGTATCACGTTTTTAGCTTGTAAAGGGTTATGACATGTTATGACGGTTTAATCATGATTTGTCCCATATCGTAGCAAAAGTTGGAGATTTTAGTTCTTAACCCTTAAAATGCTAGGTAATTTTCTCCAAATATATTTTTGTGTCGTTTGATTTCCAAAAGTCTTAAATATTTGCTTAATTACGTTGAGGAAAGATACCAAGAGTAGCAAACAATTAGATCACAGGCCAGTCGCCAGTCTACTTAGCGACTGGCCTGGATCTAACCCATTTGCATTCAAGTAAGCATAAAGTCGGTTAACGGTACGCCCACGAGACATGAACCAGTTTGAACATACAGGTTCAATAATCGTCACTCCCATCAAGGTTAACCTCCTTTTAACCGTGGACTCAGAACTAGGTCGTCCCGGGCTTGAGCCCTACCGACACCTCTGGTTTGGGAGTGGCCTTTGGTGAGTCACTTTAGTGCCCTAGCCTAGAACTGGTGGATCTAGCCTGGGGTCCTAGCCCATGCATACCCGCATTAGGCCTAGTTCGGGGTTTACGGACAGGCCAGGCCCCAGGCTATGGTGGATCAAGGAAAGCAGTTACATAACTGAAAGATTGTTGATACGGCATTGGCGAAGAGGACCTATAGGGGACCTGTGTAAGAAACTAACTTTAACTTAAATTTCATGACTTGTTGCATTGATATATATAGATAGATAGAAACGTAACACGTACGAAACGCGTTTCTGAATTGTTATAGAGATTATTTGCGGTATACCATTTACAAACAAGGGATTGTTTGGTAAAAGGAAATTTGACAACACTGTCGAATTTATTAGACAGCAACATCGAATTTATAGTCATACGCACTTAGCACCGTGATTACATTGTCTTGGTTTTATTTATTCAAAACCCATAGGGGATCCGTTTGACATGGAAAAAACAACAGTGGGAGACGTATCTCAAACAAGGATATAAGGTTTTCAGGTTTCTCGAAAACATCTAAACCCATTTCAAAACATTAACGACGTTTGACCAGTTTGTAGCAGACGACTCTGAAAAACATTATGGAAAAAGGAGAAATTGCCCTTAACCAGCAATTTCATTATGACATTACGTTTGGAAATAGGAAAAAGATGAACAATTAAACACAAAAAAATAATACAGTATCTCATTTATTATATAAGAACATGTATTGTGAAAGACAATGGCATCAAAATGCTTGTTTAGGGAAATAAACATATCAACCTTTTGACAAACAATCAAATAATTTGTCATAAATTCTGTCAATGCACCTCTTTTTAGAAATAATTGTGGAAAAAGGAGAAATTACCCATAAAAATCTCCCTTTTCTGCCAATAATTTCTATCAATACTCTCCAATATTTTATTTTTCACCTGCTGGCTTTCTTTGGTAAATAAGTTACAGAAACTAAATAAACAAAAACTACCTATATTTCACTGATACTTTACAGCTTTACTCATATTCAATAGTAAAGGGCTAGGTGATTGAAGTGCCTTGCCAAATGACACTCCATAAGTGCTGGCAGGGATCAAACTGAGGACTCCAAGAGTAACAAATCAGTTTCCTTAGCCATTGGGCAACACAGGCCAACACACCACAAACAGTTACTTCTATTAGATATTACAAAGACAAAATAATTTTTCATACAAAGATTTTGGCCTGCTGTTTCTTTCAATTTGGAGCAGTCACAAAACCCCAAAAGAGGTAAGATCCACTTTCATTAAACTATTATTGACCTTAACCTGTGTCCATGATATTCTCTAACAATTGACTGGGTCTCTTTAAGTATTCTTTTTAGGCTTGGCAACCAGTCCAGATTTCCCATCTTTGAGACATTCCTACAAAAAAATATAATACTTACTCATAAAAGGTTCATTTAAAGTTCTTTAAGAGTTTTGCAAGCAGTATCTCAAACAATTTATGGTTAAGTTAAAGGATTTGTTTATAATAGTGTCACCTTTAGTGAAAGGGCCAGCCAGTTTGGCTTTGATATACTTTTCATTGATTGCACCAAGTACCTCCCAACTTATATCACAATGTCAAGTGCCAAACTGATATAAGTCGATAACAATCAATTTAACTAGCTCTTGGCTCACAAACCGGCCTTTTCAAAACAAGTCTCATGAGAAACATTATCTTGACAAACACCTCCAATGGGACTCAAACCTTCGACCTTCAAATCATGAGGCGGACAACGCCTTAACCACTAGGCCATGGTGACAGAGTGATAAGTGCTGTTTTGTGAGACGTTTATTATGAGCTCCAATAATATGGGATTACAAGAAGAAATCAGAGATTAGTTATGGTAATCTTACTGTTATCAGGCCCTCAGGCAGTAGTGAAAAAATGACTTAGTCTGAAGAAACGATAACTGAAATAATTTAAATGATCATTTTTCTTCTCATTTATATGGGATTTTGGTAATGGCAACATCATTTATGTTTAATCAAGGTGACAACAGTTTCTTCCCCTTTTAATAAAGTTCAAAAAAAGATTTCGGCAGGTAAAGACATCTATGTATGTTATATGATACAAAGTTTTGTGGGTTGCATTTTGATGAGGAAAGATACTCAGCGAAGCAAACAGATCAGATGAAAGGCCAGCTGCCAATTTACTTGACAGCTGGCCTGGATCTTACCTGTTTGCATAAACATAAAGTCGGTTATAGCACTATAAGGGTTAAATATTGCCCTATTTGTATTTTGAAGAGGGATTCAATGCTGTAAAAGGTTAACCAACCTGTGCATGGCCTTTAACACCAAGTCCACTTGTTCCAGGTTCTTATCCCTGACCAGTGCGTATATATACTCTAGCAATACTTCCTCATCTTCAGCCTGGGGAACTGCAATGATTGTCAGCACAATATAGTTAAGTAATGTTAAGGTTATTTCTGACACAGGTCCCATAGGGTCCTCTTTGCAAGTGCTATACTAACAATGTTTCAGTTTTTGTAATAACTTTCCTGGATCCACCATTACTTGGCTAGGACTCTGAAGTGACTTGCCAAAGGCCAATCCCATGAAACCAGAGGTCTCAATGAGGCTCAAACCTGGAAACCCCTAGTTCTGAGTTCACCACCTTCACCACTGAGCGACATTCAAAATTGATAAAGGATATTGATTTTCCTTCTTCTTAGTAAATTGCAGAAAACAATAAAGAAATACAAGCACGAGAGGGCAAAAGAAAATAGAATTAAAAGTACCAAGTAGAATTGATTGACCATATAACATGCAAATGCAACCTAAAAGGAACTTTTCTCATAGCATTACATAGAAACACACCCTTAAGGTTTGTTTTTTTCCAATCTTTGTAGGTAACTGATGAATAGAATGGATGGTTGTGTCTTGGAATGGGAAAGATTATCAGGCTCAGTCTAAGTTTATTATAAATTCACCTTGAGGTCATTCAATTAAGTTCCTTTGCTGCGCAAGATAGTTCCACCATTCTTAGACACCAACCATCTATCAGGCGTCAGGCTGGGTTTACGAATATGCCAACGTAACAGTATTTTTCAGATCCTTTAACAGATAAAACCTTGATATGCTTGTTTATATATTTGGTCTATTAACTTGGGTCATTTTTCCTTTTCATGAAGTTGGGTCTTAACGAATGGAAAATACGGTGATCCTTGAAATATAATCAGACATAAGAAATGCATATAATATCTTTTAATTTCATAAAACAGTCATAACATATCACGAAATGAACCTGCGTGAATTAAAATGCCAGACAGTATGTCCCAGAGATCGTATTTCAAGTGTGAAAACTTCAAATAGTCTCATCTACACATCTGTTGAACAGTTGATGCTTTTTATATAGGAAATGATAAGACAACACTAACAACAACAACAAAAATATCATAATGGACCTACCGGGTGTTGAAGAAACCCACTCCTTAATCAAACTTCTAACTTGTACAATCTTCACAGCACCACAGAGATTAACAGAGTCCACATCAGTATCTTCCTTACTATCAGGCTCCAAAATGTCTTGGCCTTCCTTGTTGGTATTGTCTTGATAGACATCAGCAGGCCTGGTTAAGCTAGCATTAGCTAGAGTTGTGTTCGCTGGTTCTTGCATGTGTATTGCATCATTACCTGGTGGTGGTATCCTAAGGTCACTGGTATGGCTCGTTTCTGGGAGATTATTCAAACTAGACGACCTTGTAGTCTGAAATAGATAAATGGAAATTAGAGGTAACAATATCAATTGACCATATTACAGGCCATTGCCAAAAGATTTAATGGATAAGTGAATATTTTTCTGAAATTCATCATATAAACATTTTACCAATAAGTGCAGAAAAATCTTAGACATTTACTGACAAGTACAGTCTAACTTGTGTTAAGCAGCCAACCTGCCTTAAACAGCCACTACAGAAAGTCCCATTGTTAGATTAATAGTGTAAATCAATTTGTGTTAAGCAGCCAACCTGTCTTAAACAGCCAATTCACTCTGTCCCAAAGGCTGGCCTCTTAACACAAATTTGACTGTAAATCAAAATCAGATTGCGCTACCAGTATATCAGGTGTACATATTTAAGTATATCTGACTTTTTCAAGAAATTTGGAAAATAACACTATTAAAACAGAATTTATGAGGTTAAGGAAAACTACACCATAATGACTAAAGAGAAACACTCTTTACCATAAGCAATGTTTATTACCTTTTCTACAACCCTAGAGCTTTGTTTCTGCTGATCTTTGAAGACCAGTTTCTTTGAGCTTCCTTTTTTTCTTCCTCTGGTATTGGGTCTGCCTCTTGGAACCTTGAACTGGGGACTTCTCTTGGATGGAGACCTGAGAGAAAGGGAATGAAATAAAACACCTTATGATAAAATTTTACCCATTCCTTAGACAGAATATTGTGACCAGTTCAAAATTAGGCCTAAGCAAACATCATTGGAGAGGATACATTTCTTTTTTCGTTTTTGAAATTGGGTAGAAACCATTTTAACTTAAAGAAGAGAAATTCTTTTCCTCAGGCGATTTCTATTCTAGTCACAGTGGATTATTTCATCTTCTACCGCAGAAAGACCAAATTGAGATAATATGGAGAAAAGGAAATCAAGGAATGTTATTAGCTTAACCCTTAGAATGCTGGCTAATTTTCTAAAAAAGAATTTTGTGTCAGGTGTTTTCCAAAACCTTAAATATCTGCTAAACTTTGATTAGGAAAGATACTCAGAGGAGCAAACAGGTTAGATCACAGGCCAGCCGCCAATTTACTTGGTGGCTGGCCTGGATCTAACCTGCTTGCATAAGCATTAAGTCGGTTCCAGCACTATAAGGGTTAACCTTTTCAACTCTAAACCTTTTAAAAAATATGCTCCTAGAATCGTCATTATACATTACTCAATATGATGTTTTAAGAGATAAAAGGGATATATAAATATTGAGTTTTCACTAAAATAACGACCAAAAAGGAGATTTTTCTCAGAATTGTAGTATTTTCTCCATCCTACAAAATACTCTGATGGAACATTGTCGGATAACTATTTTACCTAACAATCAACATTCCAATTCTTACAGAACTTAACCTAGTCATGTTTGACTTTAATATTGCTTCTAATCTTTAATTTTTAAGATTTAATTTGTTGAAAACATTCATGAAAAAAGTATTACTATTGGTAACTAACTTTTTACTAGGTGATTTTTGTGGTGACTTTGCCTGTTTGAGGTTCATCATAGTCATGGCTGACTGGTTCTGTACTGTGCTCTGCCCTTGTCTGGCATAGGCCTGCAGGATCTCATTCTGAAGGGACTGTGGCAGCGCATTTAAACAGCTCAAATCCAACTGAAAAACACATAGAACGCTATAAACAATGAGTTGTGAGATCTGTCTTGTGATCTTTCATTAATCCATATTCAGTGCAAGAACTGGATATGTATCAAATGAATGAATGGTGTTTTAAGGCGCATCGACAGCTAAGGTCATTTAGCGCCGCATTATGTATCAAGTAAGCAGAATCAAGAGTGATAATTCAAAGTTGTAAGTACTGGATTCACAATCGAGGTTAAATATATAAGTTTAATCTGAACTAATATAAACAGGTCAATCTAACTGGGAAAGTAACACGTAATTAGATTGGATTATACTTTAGAACAGCTTATAAACTTTGTATTTGCACAGCTTTAATTCAACTGAGAATTACACATCTTTGATTTAACTGACAACCCAAATATTTACCTGACTTGATTGGAGCTTTAGATCATTTTCAAATGCATTTAATTCAATACATAGGGATGAATATACATTATTCTGGTATTTTCCAACCAGCACAGCATCAAAATCATTAGAAGCCATCAATTGTTTTCCTACTTTTAAGCATAATGTTCAGCAGAGAGAGACAAATAAAAACTAAGAACATAACATTATCAAACATTCGAAAATACCATCTTGTATTCCATTTGCATTTCTTTATGTCGCAAACTTTCTATTCATTTCAAATGAAAATGCAAACTTATTGACAACCTTTATGCCGCTATAATTTGATCATCATAACTGAATGGATTAGTCCTAAAAATTATGATAACTATTATTACCTGTGATGAAGACGGAAGTGGAACAATGCCATCACCAATATGGCTTCCGCTACTTTCAGCTTGTGCAGAGTTATCCCTCTCATGTTGAGAGTTGTCTCCCCTGTTTGCTGGAATGTTTTCTGAGTCATTCCCCCTCGTTTGTTTCCCTTCTGTATTTTTCATCTTTAGTCGGTTTTTCATCTCTGTCTCCACTTGCAATCTTATATCATCAGGAAGCTCTTTCAGGACTTCTGGATCTATCTGAAAAAAAAAGACATTATTTCTATTGAAAATAAATATCTATTTTATTTATCATTTGTTAGAATTTACATGTGAATAGTGTTTGCATCACTTCTGTAATGATCCAATGCCCTAGCCATAAGTGATGGCAGAGTACACCAAGCATTAATTAGTCTAGAAGGGTCAAACTAGGTACACATTTGAGCATAAAGCATACTTCAACCATTGTATTAAGAGTGTCTGTGGTAAAAAGAAAGCAGAAAAATGATATTATAATGAAACATGCTCAATATGTTGTTGGATAGAAATGGATGTATCAAAAAAGGAATTAATTGCTCATCAGCAGCAATCGTTGGGTCAAAGTGAGCTCTAAGGTTTTCTTCGGCAAATAATGTAAAAATAAATGGAAAATAAGAAAAAAAGACCCAAGTAGGTTGCAACTAAAAGATCACTGTAACTACCTGTGAAGGAGATGGAAGTGGAACAATGTCATTTTCCTCAACATTTCTCCTATTTTCGTCTTGTGAAAGGTGATTTCCTCTGTTTTCTGGATGTTTTCCAGAATTATCTCCCCTGGATTGAGACGCAAGGTTAGAGTTATCTCCCTCAGATTGTTGCCAATGAGAACATCCCTGACTAGACCTTGTCTGCCTGTCTGACATTGTGTTAGTAACCTTTCTTCTGCTTTCCATCTCTTTCTCAACCTGCATTCTTATTTCGGGAGGAAGTTCCTTCAGTACTTCTTGGTCTATCTGAAATACATTACATCCTTTTAAATCAAGAACAATGCCATAGTGGTGTCATTAAAGATGCTTTATCACAGAAGAGAAATCATTAATCTAGAAGCCAATCCATATATTCAGATGGCTTACATGGAAAATGTTGTCAAATCCTTTTGAACTATGCTAAAATTCACTATTGCTTTCATAAATAAATAACAGAAAGTTTTAATCAAATAAAAGGAAAGAGAGAAGAAAATAAGTTTCCAATATCTCCTAAATATGCCTACTTGAGATGGTGAGGGGAAGTAATCATCATTTGTTGCCTCTTTCTTTCTATGAACATCTTGGTGTCTGGAATGTTGTGGTGTATTTACATCTACAAAGTCTGATCGGCTGTTATTGGGAGATTTGATGTCAGGCAGACAGGGTAGGGGAGGCAACTGTGAGGACTTCATCTGTCTCCTGAAATACCATGTTATCTTTCTTTGATGACAGTAAATTTTTATCCAACTAAATCAGGTTCTGATTGGCCATTTCCCTCACATTGGATTTTGTGACTGATCAAATTTGATAACAAATGCAGACAGTGATTTTGAACTATGAACAAGACAATTCTCTGTATGAAATTACGCTTATTCCCATTTTTTCATTATGTCATTTGTGTCTAGTCCAATTTCAAAGCACCAACATGTGAAAATCGGAAAGTTTGTCTTGTAGACATGTAAACACTTAAAACCAAAATATATTGCAAGCAAAAAAGATTTTCATACTCAATTAAGGGGCATAACTCTCAGTATATATATGCAATTCAGAGTAACAATACCTGCATAATGAGAGGCACATGTGATTCATAGTTTAATACAATTCTTTCAGTAGATAAATTGTTAACAGAGAAGCAACATAAACTAAAAGTAGTATGTACTTTTGTAAAAAATTCGTTAAATTCTAATTTCTTCTTGAATCTAAGTCTTGCATAGTTCCCATGTAAATTAAACACAAAATGAAAATATGAATATCTTACCGTCCTAAGTCTTTTAATAAATCGCTGGAATCTGTACAAATCTCTCCTACCACCACATCTTTTGAAGCACCAGACTGAGTTAAAATACCTAGATCTATCTCTTCGATATCTTGCTGGATTGGAAATCTAAATTCATCATCTTGAGCAGTATCTGAATTATGACATTTTCCAACATGTATCAGATTGTTTTCATCTTTGCGATTTGACCTAAACTCATCACTTATAGTTCTATGTTTAGTCTGATCTATGTTTTGTTTTATTGAATTATGTTCTGATCTGGAATTAGTTGTTGTGAGAAACCTGTCTTCTTCCTCTTGTTCTTTCAAGCACATTCCATTGCTGGTCCTTTCCCTCTGTATTGGTCGGCTATCATCCGATTTGTTCGGCGTTTTCCGTTGAGATTGTTCTGCCTTGTGATGAGGAGTTTCAGTTTTATCACTAGCAGTGCTTTTATTCACTGTAAAGTTCAGTATGCTGGGATATTTGCGGTTGGCTGCCGGTCCCACCATAGATGGTTCCAGTCTTTGGATCTGAATTCCAATCTAGAAATAGAAATATACAATATATATAGAACTCTGTCATAGAACCATATACGTTCTCTAAACAGTACAAATCCATTATTATTGTCCAAATAACCCAACATGTTTTAAGAACAACATGAGAAGTTGGGAAAAAAAGTCAAAATTTACCCAAGAAAGAGGCATTTTCATTTTCATAATTTTCAATGGTTTCATATTACAAGTTAAACAATTTCTTTCACTCTCGGCATACATAACTCAAACCACCTTCGAAGACATTCTGAGCAGAGCAAATTTTGTACAATTTAGACAGGACTATTTGTTCAACTTTTTTATCAACAAGATAATTCATAAACTCTACAGTTTTCACTGAAATTTCTTTTCACTTTTTATCCATTCAAACAAGGACTTATGTCTACAGTTATGTATTTAAAATTGTCACTGCTTCTTCAAGAACACTCATGCAGGAAACTTACCCCTCTTAAATCGCTGGCGACACATTTCTGTTGTTTAAGTATAGACAGGCACTCTTGTCCAACTATTCTAGCATCATCAGTGGGCATTGGCAGGGTGACAGATTTAGAAAAATTATTGCATATCCCATGACCTGAAACAAAAGTGGTATAAGTAATAAAGCAGCCAGCTAGCAATGTACAAAATTTTACAAATGAGGTAATTTAACACAATTCAGTGATGGTTGCATCCAAAGTAACAGAATTTCCTTGAAATGAGCATTGCCAAGTTAACACATGTGTAGACTACAGGTGATTCGAATCTTGAATATGATGTTATTGACAGAGCCTGTGAATATTATCAAGTGAGCCAAAGTCAAAATCGGATAATAATCCAAAGCCAAGATTGGTAGCTTTTCCAATACAGAAAAACAAACATTTTTTCTGTTTTTTTTTCTGTTATCTTATAGTATCAACTAAAAAAGAATGAGAATAAAAAGCGAGGAAGGAAAGCATAACAGAAAGTCAAAATTAACATGTGTGTGCGACAAACATGTGATCTAGTGGCAGATAACTAAAATGGTATATAGAACCCTCTTATCAGTGACAAAATTGCATGGGTGACAGAATAAATGACAATATATAATATACTATACAATAAATCATATTCGCAATACAATTCAAAGTCATTTGCATATTACAAGAAAATAAAAAAACAAAAAATCAAATAGTTGTGATATTATGATAGGACATCTATAAGTGATGTGTACCATATAGTGAGTTTATAATGTGCTTAGAAATTGCTGTTATACATATATTTAGCCTCATTTAGAATTTCTTGCTTTTTGATGACATTAACGTCTTGATACATCACTTATATGAGATGTTTGTTTATATATATAAGTTACAATACTGACCATTAAACTTTGAAGTTTGTTTGGGAGCGTCCTCCCTTCTTATCATCAACTTTAGCGTGACAGTTTTCCCTTTCATCTGTATAGCTTGTAACCTGGAGGACACCTCCGTAGATAACTCCTGTATAAACTTACAGGCTTCTGTGTCCTGTGTATTGAATGGAAAATATATCAAATTGATTATAACAAGACTTTAAAGCTGCTTAATTACTAATATGAAGTAGTTTGAACTTTAAAACTTAATTCCTTTAAAACTGTGCAACATCTGTATTGCAGTATGATAAGCACTGGAGAATAGCCATTGGACACAAAACTAGAAAGTTTTGGAGCCATTACACGGTAAATTCCTGTGTATCTAGCCAAACTGATTCAAAACAGTCATACATACAATTGATGCACTGATTAAAAATGAAAAGGTACAAAATATTGTATAAATATTGAAAAGATTTCAAAGTTCACTTTGTGTCATATCAATTATCAAAAACTTCAGAAGTTACTAAATTGTCCATAGCTGTTTTGATAAAATTTGTAAAAAAGTCAGGAGCAAGTTCTCCTTTTGGCAAGATATCTTTAAAAACTTACCTATTGCAAAAGCAACTTAAGTTAAAAACATAAGGTAAAATTTAGTCTATAAACAATGAACAAACTCACATTCTTAAAGCGTATCCCATAGTTCACCTCGGCAGACACAGACTTCCTTTGCTGTTCTATTTTTACCGACCTATCATCTTCACCACGGCAGTATCTGTACAGGGACTGACCTGTCTTGGGGCCAAACTCTCTCTGTAGGGTATCCAAGGTAACTCGTTGTAAGTCGCCGCAGGTTACAACTTGCATGGACTCCAGTCTTTTTGTGAGTGACCATCCGACACCTAGGGAACGAAGTTTATATCAATTTCAATGAGATAAGATAATCAAATAATATTATTACATTCCTGGTGGTAATTTACATGATTTAACCTGTACAAGAAAAATTGTAAACACATTTTACAAATAATTATTGGGTGAATTTACCATTTCTTCTTTTGCCTCATAATTTTGTTGTGTCACAGTTACATCCCAACATATTGAAGAAGTTTTGGATCTTCGGACCTTTGATTCATTCAGGAAAGATATTGATACTATAACAACAATTGTTACCGATGACCTTCCTAACTATATTTGTATTAAGATCAAAACGCATCTGTTATTAGTCAATGAAATCTGTCAAAAGTATGATATAACATTCCAAAATTATTCTCGACAATTCAAGTTAGGGAATGAAGACAAATGACTTCATACAAAAGTGGTTATTAAAAATTTCTCTTCTTTATATTCATACACACAATATTACTGTAAAGAATACAATAAAATTCTACAAAAAAGATACAAACACCTCTAGAAACTTCTTGGAAATGTAACAAAAAGGAAATTTGATTGTTAATCTGTGAAGAGTATGGAAAAACGTGTGGGAAAAGGAGAAATTGCTCGATTAGGGCAATTTCTTGTTTTCCCACACTGTTTTTTGCCCTATCAGAAAAGTATTTTTCAATTTCGTCACATTCTGAAATGTGGTCTTTAAACTCTTTCAATTTGGGATAGTCGAAAATTTGGCGGTTGGTAAATGGTTAAGGAGCTGTGTAACTCTGGATCTGGAAACTCTTGTTTAATTTGCTTACACCTGAGCTTATGTCAAACAGGAAAGAACACAATATCAATGACTTACCTGGTATGTCTTTGACTGACTGTGGTTTTACAAAGTCCTGTACCATTGCAAAGGGAAGGTGAAATTGACCATTTGGCTTGGCTTTTCTTGTGGCCATCTTGGCTAGTAGAACATTTGAAGCTAGAAAATAGTTTGTTACACTTAAGTTTATGTTTCCGATTGTATCTAAGCAAAGTTAAAAACATTACAATGATATTTATCACAGTAATAGGCAATTGATAAACATTGAAATCATGGTATTAAATGGGGTTCAAGTTTGTCTTTCTGAATGTGTCTAAGCAAAATCATAAACATTACTAAAACCTATTACAATAAACTTCAAAGTTAATTGATAAACATTGAATCATTGTAGCAAATGGGGTGTTAAAATTTGCCATTAATACTTTTGTGACATTTACACCTTTTGGCTTTTTTCTTGCCACATAGCTCTCTAATACTTGAAAGAGATAAATCACACTTTAGGTGAAGTAGGTAAATCAAAAATGTTATAAAATAATCATCACATTAAACTTCAAAATTAACTAATAAAAATCATGGTAGCAAATGAAATTTGTGCTAAATAATTGTACAGGTGAGTCCCAGGAGAGTTATAATATAGATGAAAAAAACTGTTAACTTGATTTCAAACCCAATACTTTAAAGTTTTGATATTATTACCTAATCCAGCTGAAGCACAGCACCCAGTTTTATTGAATATCTCCTGCCTGAGTAAGCTGGCAAACTGGGATGGTGTGGCCCCTGTATCAGCCAGGAGTTCTGTACAATCCACCAACATTTCATCACAGCTTACAGCCTCGATATCGTGGGAGTAGCTAAGTAATGACAAAACAGACAGAGAGACTAATTATCTATTGGCTTGGTTATACAAATTGTCCCAAAAAAATAGAAAAAATATTTATTGGTTTGATTTAAAAAAAAAAGTCTCATAAAATCAAAAATTATTTATTGGTTTGATTAAAAAAGTGTCCCAAAAAGTCATACGTCATTCTTAATGGCTTAACTAAAAAAAAGAATTAACATCAAATCATGCTACACTTTTGTGTTGTGAACTTATTAATAACATAAGCAAATAAAAAATTAAAAATCATAAGTTCTAGCAAGAACTTGCAATGTTGTTGCAAAATCAAAATCGCTATAGTGGCCTGTGAAGCTGATTGGTTAGAGTACTGGGGCTGTGAAGGCCTGTCTAACAAAAGCCTGTCTGTGTGTAGGATAAACTTCCTTGTAAACATAAATGTAAAGAGGAAAAGTGTACCTCATAAAAGCTTTTCATTTATTTGTGAATGGACCATGAACCCTGTGAAACTGGGAAAGCTTTATCATACTTTCAAAAGCATGTCTATTCGTAATTCGCAAAAAAATGGTAATTTTTAAACCAAGACATAAAGTAAAATCTCTTTGTGAAATAAGCCCTTAAACTACCAAATGATACAAATTGGGAATAAACTTATGCATGTGCCCTTATGTTTCTTATTTCAAATTCTTGTCAATAAAGCAGGTAGTAGAATGTGCATACCTTGCCACTGTGTCGTACAATATTTTGGACACAGCCTTGTACTGTTCAAAATCATATGGAATGGTAACCAGCTCTGGGCATACAGCTTTAGCTTTACCCATGAACATCCCATTCTTGACTCCACGCTAAAATGAGTGAACAAAATTTGCAAGAACAAATCATATTAGAATTTTAATGTTCTTGTAATGCCTTATTTTGTATAAAACAAAATTTTATTGGCTACATGTTCAATGCAGATCTTTTAAATCAATTCATAGGAATATGCTTAGGAATAGAAAAAATATAGAAGAGAATTATAATAGAGAAGATATGTAATTTCCTAACAAGTTAATGACATTTTGCATACCAGGAAACAGTTTGAAATTAGCGAAAGTGTTTCACTTTAAAGTGTGCAAAATAGTTTTGCTTACAATTTCTTTTTGAATAAGAACTAAAAGGCTAAATAAACTTGATAAATGTCACTTCCATCTACTTACCTGTCTCGCTTCATAACTACAAGAGGCAATCTCAGCCATTGAATGGAATGGTTCTGTTGTTGCCTTGGTAACAGTGGCTGCAGTTTCATCATCAACAGGATCATCATCTTCAGAATCAGACTTGTCAGGAAAACTGGTGTCTTCTTCTTAAAAGTATTGAAGGAATAACAAAACATTATGAAACATGAAGCAATTCTATTTTTATACATCCATCAGACGTTATAAGGTTTCTTTATTTCTTATAACTTAATATCTTTGTATCATTTGCGAAAGTTTTTATATATAAAATGATTTACTATTATGGGCAGTTACTGTTCAACATTATGATACCAACCAATAATAGCATTTACAAATTACTCCATAATATCTCATCTTATTTGGAGCTATTACAGAACAATTACAAACACACTTTGACAAGAGGAAAAATTGCTTGCTGCAGATGCGTCAATGACATTTAATATATCTATATTTATTTATATCTCTTGTAAACAGTACATCCGTTATGTTGCAGTGCCCAGCTCAAAAAATTGAGGCACACTCAAAAGATAGAACCATCGTCATTTCATAAGTCAATCTAAAATTCAAATACTGTCTGAGGCATCTCAGCACATGTTTAGAGGGGCCATGTGATTTCAAGTTCTGTACTCTTAACCCTTATGCTGGGTATTCATCTAAAAATAGACATTTGTGTTGTCTGCTTTCCAAAACCTTATATATCTGATTTATTTTGCTGAGGAAAGATTCTCAGAGTAGCAAACAGGTATCATTAAAGGCCAGCTGCCAATTTATTTGGCGGCTGGCCTGTGATCTAACCTGTTTGCATTAGCATGATGTCAGTTCGAGCACAATAAGGGTTAACTCTTGGCCACAGAGGCCCCTAACTTACTTTAATTCATCAGCAGCATAACCTATTAGGATAGTAAGCTTTAAGAGAAGTCCAAGTAAACGAGTTAAAAAAATCTTATACATTGTAAGAGAGGAGTAGAACATATTTCACAATACCTGGTAAGTCAGGGTATTGTACATTTCTTGGCGCCTGTTTGCCTTTCCTACGTCCATTCAGTTTCTTCAATTCCCACAGTTGTCTTTCTAAAGATGGGTTAGATTCGGGATCCTGTAAAGCACTTTTCCCCTTGGAGTGGGTCACTGCCACTGGTTTGCCTATTTGGTACATGTATAACAAATATAATGTTATCTAATTCAGTTAACAATTTTTTATCCATTTTCTTGGTTCACGCAATTTTCATTGAACAACATTTGTTGTTAAAGACAGTTAGTTTGCATCTAAACCTGAATACATATATAGAAATCCATTAAGAATATTGAAAAACAAATAAAATATTTGTTCATAATTCTTAAATCAAACATTTTTTGGTTCACACCAACTAAATATGAAAATAGAAATATTTCCTCATTTAGTAAACTGCAAAATCAAATAATAGTATAATAAGAAAGTTCTAATATTTCAATCTTAACTTCAAAAATACTCTTTACAACAGGTAGGTGAGAATGGTGTAATGATAGAGTATCGGCCTCTGGTACCAACAGATCCCAGGTTCAAAACCCGTAAGCAACAATATGAATGTGTCAGGACTAACCCAAGAGGTGCCCCAAGTGTTAGTCATCTACCAAGAAAGCAGTCATTGAAGGTCAATTTTATATGCCTCAAACTTCTGTCAATGTTAAATAAATAAGCTTTAAACTCATTCAAGTTGAATACCTCTCAAATCAGGTCTGTTCTTTAATCCAACTGACACAAAGAAACAGTCCATGTCTACATGCATTATGCAGCGGGTTCCTCTTCCCTGTTTACCCTCAAACATGACAACATCACTTCCCACCATATTTTGTTCCCGCACAACATCCCGCAAACGTTCTCGACCTGGATACCTGGTACCCTGTTTCTGGAGTTCGTTAACATAGGACTTGAACTCAGCTTTCCATGTAGAAAGGTAATGCAGCCTCGAGTTGTTATAATACTCGTTTATGAAGTTTGAGTCGCTGGCCGTTGATGCTTTTCCTGGTGAGGTACTGGATGATGACATGTGTTCTTGAAGGTTGGTTAAAATTCCTTCTGGACTTCTTGTTGACATATAATGACTGTTTTGGTTTAGACTTGTATCGATATGGCTTAAACGTTCACTTTTCTTGGTGACAGAAACATTTTTCAAATTTTCCTTGTTACTTCTAGCTACACTACTATTACTTATAGTTGAATGATCTGAGAGACATGATATTCCTGTAGTCACTGATGAAGATCCACTTAATGCACTTTGAGTTGAATGTGAACCGGTTAGACTGGTTTCCCTGTTTTTCATAGTCACATTGACAGACTGGTCTCTACTGTCTGTGACAGAAAACCCCCGCAAACCAGTCTGTAACCCAGTCTGAGCTGTATAAAGAAGGTAGTTTGAGTAATTCAACAGCTTTCCAGCAGCAATGCTGGAAATAAAAAAATACACCATAAACATCTTAGGTCTTTATTTATTGATTTATTTCAGGTTTTCACAACATTTTTCTAGTACTTTTTGCAAGGCTTGGCTTATCAGTCGGGTTTAGACACTCAAGCTTAACTGCCCATGGTTCAATTTGTGTAGAAACATTAGCAGTTAAATGGTCAGTTAGGAGAGTGCATATCAAGAAAATTAAATTGTTGCTTAGGCAGGAATCCATAACCATTTCAAGCAGGCTACAAAGTCAGATACTACTTTAAACTTTTGTTGGAAAAGATTGAAATATTTTGTTTAGCTCTGAGTTATTTGTCTGTAACCCATTCTCGCTCAAACACATTACCTAAGTCCTTACAATTCTCTCACTTTATTCCTTATTTCTAGCCTAAATACTTAATCTATAAGAGTTTTCTTGAGGACACTAAACAGTCATTGAAATCTTAACCTTTCTGTTAAGTCTTAAAGAACTTTAGTCCCTTCCGCTTGCTCACTGAACTTCTTCTGATTTCTACCCTAAATACTAAATCCATCAGAATTAGTTTGCATACCAACAATAGGGTGTCCAGAGACTAAGACCTCTTTGAAATCTGGATTACCTTTCTGTTATCCATTCAGGCTTGAGGACCGTTAGTCCCTTCAGTTATCTCACTTTACTCCTAGCTCTACCCTAAATACTAAATCTATCAGAATAATCTTGAGTACCATCAATGTAGGGTTAAGACAAGAACAACGAAGATTGCTCTCACACCTGGGTTACCTTTCTGTTATCCATTCTGGTTTGACCACCTTTAGCCCCTTCAGCTCCCGCACTTTACTGATGGGTAGATTGGTGGCGATGACGTGAGTGACGCGTGTTCTGTACAGGTAGTGTTCGTAGGCTCCTCCATGTAGCATCATCAGTCGCTTCAACTCGTCTGACGACGGCTCTGAAATAGCAACCATTGATACAAAAGAGAGGAATTTCTTGAGAATAAAAAAAATCTACTTTTGTTTTTTAAAGTGGTTTCTTTTTATTTGGTAGAAGAAATCATTTCCACATAACCGGAACTTTTTGAAGAATAAATAATATCTACTATTGTAAAAGAGGTTCATTGAGCCTTTTGCTGCAGGTACTTTAAAATATGCAGCCTGACGGTTTGTTTCTTTATATTGGGTTTGAAGCTGTGTTACTGTTCCGCTAACCTGCAAAGCGGTACTAAGCAGGGATTTGCAGTGTCTTGTTCAAAGACATCTATCAAAAAATCCAAGATTTTTTTTCTACATCTAATCATATGTACTTCATTCAGCCAACAACATTTCAGTTAAGTTGCATTGCCTGACTCAATTATAATGGAGGAAGATACTAAGGTTGATTTTCCATAAGAGCTTGTCATGCCAGTAAACACTGTCGTACACTGAGCGGTTGTGTTGTCTATATGTATACCAGCATGTTCTCTCAAACAATGCATTAGGTCCCTAATTTGCATAAACGTTCAACGAAAGTTAAATAACTCCCACCTCCGAGAAGGCTCGTCCCGAGTCTTGGCCCTTTGGAGACACGTGGGGAATGCAACTCCAATAGAAGAAGTCTTAATCCCACCGCTGCCACCAATGTAACGAACCGAGCAAATGAATCTCTCAGACACAAACACATCGTACACTGAGCGGTTGTGTTGTCTATATGTATACCAGCTTGTTCTCTCAAACAATGCATTAGGTCCCTAATTTGCATAAACGTTCAACGAACGTTACAACAGGTAAATCCTGGAGACTGTCTCTCATGAAAATAAAAATGCTTTCACAGAGGTTTGAGCCCACCATTGATTTCAAGACTTACTTGTATATCCGTTAACATGTATAGAGATTCCATTGAATATCTTCGAGCCACTTCCTTCTTTCTTCAGCTGATTAGGGGCTTCTTTATCAAACTGTTCCTGTAACTTCTGTCGTTTAGCATTCATGTACCCGCCCTGGTGAAAATCAAACATGTTTTATAAGTTTTAACCCATTACCAGACAAAAACAACATTTAACCAGTTTGTTGAAGACGACCCTTGAAAACATTGTGGGAAAAGGAGAAATTTCTCTTGACAAGCAATTTCTCCTTTTCCCACAATGTTTTCTGCCCTATCAGAAGATTATTTTTAAATTTCATCACATTTTGAAATGTTGTCTACAAAGTCTTTCAATAAAGGACAGTCAAGTTTTTGGCTTTTGGTAAAGGGTTAAATAATTCCCAGTTTCATTCATGGCAAAATAACTTTTAAAAAAATATTGATTCTTTGAATACATTAACAGTAAATTGATCATTCAAATATCAGAATTTTACAAACCAAAAAAACATTAAATCAAGGTTTCAATGCAAGACTATAGCAAATCCTTTAGTTTTGTGAAGGAATTGCTATATAGTCTTCCATTTAACCCTTCATTTGTTTTTCTATAAATCAAAATGTAATCATCTTTTGACCCTTCGTTTGTCTATCTATTAATCAAAATTTATTCAATTTGAACTGAAATATATCAAAATGGTCTGATATTTTTGTGTAATTTGATATTAAGTCAAAAATGGATAATAGTTTTGTTATATTTTCACTTACCCTGCTTTCCCAGCCATCCTCTTTTGATCTGACACTAACAGCCTTGGCCTGTCGACTCATCTTGGACCTCTTTAAAGTATATCATTTGATAATTATCAGTTGACTTAATTTATAGTGTTTGCATGTTTTGTTTGAGTCCATGAACAAAACGAAATTCTTTGATCATTGATATGAATTCTTTACTTATTTATAATTATATGAGTGCTGAAAACATTGTATAGTTGTATTGAAATGTCTTATGCCATAATGTCTGATGTAAAAATGAATTGGGTTGTTTCATTGCCTTTTTGGGAATGAAACAACTTGGGTGGACGTGGTCAGACAATTCTGGAGCCAGGAAGAGTTATGTTATGACATTTTCTTCCATGAATGCCAGACACCCCTGGTTGTTTCTGTGTGCTTGCGTGTCATCTTAAATGCCAGACACCCCTGGTTGTTTCTGTGTGCTTGTGTATCATCTTAAATGCCAGACACCCCTGGTTGTTTCTGTGTGCTTGCGTGTCATCTTAAATGCCAGACACCCCTGGTTGTTTCTGTGTGTTTGTGTGTCATCTTAAATGCCAGACACCCCTGGTTGTTTCTGTGTGCTTGCGTGTCATCTTAAATGCCAGACACCCCTGGTTGTTTCTGTGTGCTTGCGTGTCATCTTAAATGCCAGACACCCCTGGTTGTTTCTGTGTGCTTGCATGTCATCTTAAATGACAGACACCCCTGGTTGTTTCTGTGTGCTTGCGTGTCATCTTAAATGCCAGACACCCCTGGTTGTTTCTGTGTGCTTGCGTGTCATCTTAAATGCCAGACACCCCTGGTTGTTTCTGTGTGCTTGCGTGTCATCTTAAATGCCAGATACCCCTGGTTATTTCTGTGTGCTTGCGTGTCATCTTAAATGACAGATACCCCTGGTTATTTCTGTGTGCTTGCGTGTGATCTTAAATGCCAGACACCCCTGGTTGTTTCTGTATGCTTGCATGTCATCTTAAATGCCAGACACCCCTCGTCGTTTCTTTGTGCTTGCGTGTCATCTTAAATGCCAGACACCCCTGGTCGTTTCTGTGTGCTTGCGTGTCATCTTAAATGCCAGACACCCCTGGTTGTTTCTGTGTGCTTGCGTGTCATCTTAAATGCCAGACACCCCTGGTCGTTTCTGTGTGCTTGCGTGTCATCTTAAATGCCAGACACCCCTGGTTGTTTCTGTGTGCTTGCGTGTCATCTTAAATGACAGACACCCCTGGTTGTTTCTGTGTGCTTGCGTGTCATCTTAAATGACAGATACCCCTGGTTGTTTCTGTGTGCTTGCGTGTCATCTTAAATGACAGACACCCCTGGTTGTTTCTGTGTGCTTGTGTGTGATCTTAAATGCCAGACACCCCTGGTTGTTTATGTGTGCTTGCATGTCATCTTAAATGACAGACACCCCTGGTTGTTTCTGTGTGCTTGCGTGTCATCTTAAATGACAGATACCCCTGGTTGTTTCTGTGTGCTTGCGTGCCATCTTAAATGACAGATACCCCTGGTTGTTTCTGTGTGCTTGCGTGTCATCTTAAATGACAGACACCCCTGGTTGTTTCTGTGTGCTTGCGTGTCATCTTAAATGCCAGACACCCCTGGTTGTTTCTGTGTGCTTGCGTGTCATCTTAAATGACAGACACCCCTGGTTGTTTCTGTGTGCTTGCGTGTCATCTTAAATGACAGATACCCCAATATACATATTACAGACAACTGTAAAACTGGCCTCAAACCTGTGGTCTTGCACTTTATATGGGGCTTGGCTATATTCTTCACATCTAAAAGACAAATGATGCTTCCCCCAAGTAACACTTCCCAAGCATTATAACCCACTTTTTAGTGTACATATTACAGACAACTGTAAAACTGGCCTCAAACCTGTGGTCTTGTACCCAGGGTTCTCTCTGGTTAAAATTTTCTTTGCGCCAACACTTGCGCCATATTCAAAAAGTTGGAGCCAAATTAAAAAAAATGGAGCCAAATTCAATAGGATGGAGCCAAAATAGTCTTCTGTAGAAGGGGAAATCCTTCATCAGGGTCATCTACAGTTCTAAAGAGGTTCTCAAGTGTTCGTTTGTTCTATCTATTTCTAAGTGCTGTTTTCATTAGGTTCTATGGACTAAATCCTCTCTCACACTAAACATTTGAAACAGGACATAGCAGAAACATGACTTTCACCTTGGCGTCATATTAAAAACAACTATTTCCTGGCCCCAAGCCTCCTTGAAATTACGGTTGTCAGATGTCAATTTTATTTTTAGTGGGAGGCATATTCAACGACTTAGAAGATCGATTTAAAGTCATTCTTGTGTTGGATCAGAATTGAATGTCACTTAGAGAAAATCGTGGATTTTATATGCCGAAACTTTGGTGCATAAAATATTTTACATATTTGTCAATCAACACAACTGACTTTGCTGATGTTTTATGTCAACTTATTTGAAAGAAGAGCAAGGGAATACATTTTGATTGGAAAGCAATTAAAGTTATCAAAGTCATAATTTCCATATAATTGAAGTTGTAAAGGCTGGCGAATGACTAAATGGTGTACACGAAAAAGTGTCACCTTCAACAAACTTGACAATCAACAGAAAATGGACTGAACAAGTGTGAAAACAGGATTATCCCGTATCGGAAATGGCATTTGATAAACAAGCTCGTTCCCAAGTTTTAATTCAGAGTACTGCGGTTACGGGAACCATCAATACATGGTTCTTGGCTTTACAGTAAAAAAGATCGATATTGACTTGAGATCGGCAACCACGCGGTAAACAAACATCAAATTCTCACGGAAAATAGTCAGCGCCAGCAACTTTCGCCAAATTCGTTTTTCTTGCAGCAATATCTTAATTTTGTCGCAAATGGCGCCATTTGAGAAGGCCAGCGTGAACCCTGTGTAACTTATATGGGGCTTGGCTATATTCTTCACATCTAAAAGACAAATAATGCTTCCCCCAAGTAACACTTCCCAAGCATTATAACCCACATTTTAGTCTGGAAAAAACATTTGTATTATGTTCTTCTAAGCAAATGCATAATCAATCTTATTTTTAGGCCTTAGGTTTTTAACCACATCGCAATCAATTAATTTTGATGACTTGCTGGGACTGGGAGTAAAACAACCATGAGGGGGTTATACAAGTCAACACGCATTGAATAGAGACAGATAAAGAACTTCAAGTTAGTTCAACAATATTCTTTTTGAATCTAATGCAATTTAAGACTAAGACTAAGGTGCTTGAAACAATCTTCGATAATATATATGCTCTATAGTATATAGAGCATATATTGGGATATTATCGAATATTGTTTCGAGCACCTGTGGACAGTGGACTAAGAGCGTCTCTGTCAGCCTTGATTGGGATTGGTACATTTTGCAATCGCATCAATCTACACATGTTATGACTAAAGAAACAAGTTTACCACAGAATTCACTCGATGAATTCAATCAAATTATGTCAACTTTGCTTAGGATAATGAGCTAAGGAGTTAGTATTTCTGTCTTCTTCACCAGAGTTTGTTTACATTTTGGCAACTCTTTAAAAACAGAGGGAAAATGCGGGAAAACATGGTATTCAGCGAATTACCGAATGTAGCCCAAAACACAGGAATCATACCGGACTAAATTGAAAACGATTGTCTTTCTTTAATTTCTCTATATTTTCAGATTAACATATCTGATGTCATAGAAATGTTGCAAGCCATCAAATACTTTTCTGTTTTGAACCTAACTGTCTTTCTGATAGTCTCACACCACAAAATTCTAAGCAAACTGTTGTCTCAAATATCTCTTAAAGCGAACAGCAGTAACTCCCCTTGTCACAAAAGATTTCAAAGTTTCAACAATGACCGCAAGAAGCTATATAAAGAAAATAATATATAGTGATATGTAAATTTGATAATTAAGTTCATCCCGTGTATGGTGCATAGACGTTTATACATGGATACCAGATATCGCTTACGGAACGTAAATTTATAATGAACTTAAAGCTCACAGCGTGGTATTCTGTTGTGATATGGAAAGACGGTAGCCTATAGATGCGATTATTTAATGACAAACAGATGGTCAAAGCAGAGACATAGATAACAGAGATTGGCAACTCCGGAATTATCGCCAAACTCTCGCGTGCCGCGAGGTTCTGCGAGATAAGGAAAGTGCGTACCTGTTTATCCGTTGCCACGGGAGCTGTCAAGCAAAATTTATACTTCTTTGTTACAGTAAAATAGCTATGTTTTGTTTATCTGATTGGTTATCTGAAACAACTTCTGGACATTTTGTTTTATTTTCATTTTATTAAATTGATTTTACGTTAAAAACAAAACAAAAAGTTCCAGTACGCCTTCTTTTTCAATGACAGGCTTGATTACCATGCAATTGTACTTATAACGACATTGTCTTTCAAGCAAAGGTTTAAATAATATTTTGTAATTAATCAAGTGACTCTATTTAGTTGCAGTTAATAACCAAAGCATGAACATTCCACTAAGACATGATAGTTTTCGTTAATATTAAAAAATTGCTTTCTAACTTCATTTCATTTATTTTGTGTCGTAAAACTGTTTACAGTGCTAATTTTGTCAAAACAAAACACGTTTTCATCATGACATTATTTCAAGCCAAATGTTTCAATTTAAGAAAATTAAAAGTATTTTATGATTTTAAAATGCATGTGATGAGAATTTTTGTAAAAGCGGTTTTAGTAAACGAAAGGGCACATAACAAAAAACTGACGTGCAAAGTTTCGAATACACCTTTTACCGCAGATTCCTCTAATATTGATTGCAAATCAATGAGTACATAATTATTCTTAAACACGTAACGGTCTGGTCTTATCATGCTGCTGACCGAAATGATTTTAGAAAAAAGAAATGTGAGCTTTTTGAATGTTAAGCTAAAGCAAATAGTGTGTCTTGCACCTTCGTTTTTATTATCATTTCTGAACAAGAAATTAAGTCAAAGCACACTACTTTAAACCCAGAAAGACGCTTAAAACAGAACAAATCCTCCCTAATTTGTTTTCGGGAGCTTTAGGTCATTAAATTTGAATGAGGTGTCAGAGATTGGACACAGGGTTAGCGCCACACGCTTCTTGTGTAATCGCCCTAGCATCAAAAGGTTTTATGACATCAAACTACATATTTTATGGGGTGGCAATTTACAATCATAGCCTGTATTGTCCACAACCGTGATTGACTCTATCACCCTTCGTTCTTCAAATGACACATTTCACTTGACATATTTGCAAGTGATCGTAATTAAGAAGTATGACGAAAAAGGATATATCGTGGTGTTTCTGATTAAGAAGATCTATCCATTCTTTTGTCTATAAATTGAATGGATTTTCTTCTTCTTTTATATGAATATCACTTTGAAAATACGGGAAACTATAGAACTTAGTCAGCATTTAATGCGGGATCAATTCAAACTCATTCAGACGTTTTCAGTAATAAAACGTTTGATAAAACGCAAGTCACACAATTAAAGTTTTAATTGATGCAAAAATGAATGATTTTGATTGAAAATAAAATGGCTGAAATCATGATTATGCTTGTGTGGTAAAAACCTGGTATAACTTCGTTATAAACACGACAATCACCATAAAAAAGTGGGTAACTATAAAACAAAAATAACACTTCAGGAAAATGTCAAGTATGATATGAACCAGTGCATAGTTTTTTGGTTTTACTGTGTACAACTATGTTATATTTTGGTTGGAAATCAAGATGGCTGAACTCATTAAGGTAGTAAATGAGACATATTTAGTACGCAATAACTTCTAAATGACAAAGAATATCAGACTGAAAATTTGGAAATCAACAAAATCATATTATCCCATTAAAGTGGACATAAATCAGAAATGTTTGAATAATCCTCTTTTAAAACATTTTACTCTGTACAAGTATGAAATATTTTGGTTGAAAATAAAATGGAGGAAATCATAATCATGCGTGTGTGGTTCAGTAAACCTGATATAACTTCGTTATGGAAGCGAAGATTACTTTAAAAATGCGGGCAACCATAAAACAAAAATAACACTTCAGGAAAATGTCAAGTATGATATGATCCAGTGCATAGTATTTTAGTTTTACTGTGCACAACTTTCTTAATTTTTGGTTGGAAATCAAGATGGCTGAACTCATTAAGGTTAAATGGGACATATTTAGTACACAATAACTTCTAAATGACAAAGAATATCAGAAGGAAAATTTGGAAATCAACAAAATCATATTATCCCATTAAAATGGACATAAATTAGAAATGTCTGAATAAACCTCCATTAAAACATTTTACTTTGTACAAGTATGAAATATTTTGGTTGAAAATAAAATGGCCGAAATCATGATCATGCTTGTGTGGTTAAGTTAACCTGGCATAACTTCGTTATGGAAGCGAAGATTACTATAAAAATGCGGGCAACCATAAAACAAAAATTACACTTCAGGAAAATGTCAAGTATGATATGATCCAGTGCATAGTATTTTAGTTTTACTGTGCACAACTTTCTTAATTTTTGGTTGGAAATCAAGATGGCTGAACTCATTAAGGTAGTAAATGGGACATATTTAGTACGCAATAACTTCTAAATGACAAAGAATATCAGAAGGAAAATTTGGAAATCAACAAAATCATATTATCCCATTAAAGTGGACATAAATCAGAAATGTTTGAATAATCCTCTGTTAAAACATATTACTTTGTACAAGTATGAAATATTTTGGTTGAAAATAAAATGGCCGAAATCATGATCATGCGTGTGTGGTTCAGTAAACCTGATATAACTTCGTTATGGAAGCGAAGATTACTTTAAAAATGCGGGCAACCATAGAACAAAAAGAACACTTCAGAAAAATGTAAAGTATGATATGATCCAGTGCACAGTTTTTTAGTTTTACTGTGCACAACTTTCTTAATTTTTGGTTGGAAATCAAGATGGCTGAACTCATTAAGGTAGTAAATGAGACATATTTAGTACGCAATAACTTCTAAATGACAAAGAATATCAAACTGAAAATTTGGAAATCGACAAAATCATATTATCCCATTAAAATGGACATAAATTAGAAATGTCTGAATAAACCTCCATTAAAACATTTTACTTTGTACAAGTATGAAATATTTTGGTTGAAAATAAAATGGCCGAAATCATTATCATGCTTGTGTGGTTAAGTTAACCTGGCATAACTTCGTTATGGAAGCGAAGATTACTTTAAAAATGCGGGCAACCATAAAACAAAAATTACACTTCAGGAAAATGTCAAGTATGATATGATCCAGTGCATAGTATTTTAGTTTTACTGTGCACAACTTTGTTATCTTTTGCTTGACGTTAATCGCACCCAACCACGAAATTGCAAACAATTCAATCAAGTTTGTCGCAGTTTGCCATGTTTATTTCTTTGATAATCGCTTGCTGATCGGTCTCGTTGGATGGAGAAACTTTCTAACAATAACAATATAGTGAATTCGGCAAAAAAATGATTTAATTATAACATTAAACACGCTTATATGTGTGTTCCCTATTTCGCGTTTAGTTGAAAACGGCGTCAATAGACAGATCTCGAATGGTCTCGCTAAATAACGCGTCATGCGAGATATCGCAGAAATCGGCTATAGGTAAAGAAGAAGATGCCAATCTCTGTTATCTATGTCTCTGGTCAAAGCGACGATTTTTATTTGGAGAGTATCTCAAGAGTATTGTTTCACTAAATCGCGTCTGCCAATGCATATACCCATTCCCTAAATTACATAAACTTGCGACACAAATATTTTCCGAAGTCGTCGACTGTTTTCCCAAATGATCGAATGTGCAATACAAGGCAAGCCGTAGGCCTATATGTATCGAAAATGTATGGCTGTCCTTTAACAGAACAGTGTGTTCGAGCAACTTGCCAGAATTATGCGCGTAAACTACCATCAACAAGCATCTTAGGTAAGAGAGAATTTCTTTTCGTATGGTGTTCTTTAGTGTCAACAACTTTTCAGTTAAGTTTACGGCTCTCCTAGGTCTACCAATACTACGTTTGTGCTCTGAAGTGAATTACTGTTACTTCGGTCGTTCTCAGTTTGCATATGTCTGGGGCCGGAATTATCTGCATCGAAACCGGCCTCGATAGATGTATGCCGAGCATGACCGAAGTAATCCGACGAACGAATAAGTTTCAACATGGCGGATTGTGGGTATTCTACCCTTATGCACAATTGACGCCTGCTAGTAAGGTTTTACTGCATGGTATTTTGGGTTATTGTATGTATCAAATATCTTAAATGATATGGAAGTGACCTTTCCACCATCCATTCGCTGTGAATGCGCACCAATAATGCGTTTCGACTGGAAGTGATATCATAATCATATAGAGAATAGATTATTGGTGTCGTGAATCGGAAATGTTATCGGGCAAGGCTTAGGAATATTATCCGGTGAGCCGAAGGCGAAACGGATAATATTCCGTTGCCGAGCCCGATAACTTTTCCTATTCAAGGACACCAATCATCTATTCTATTTATCCTTTTACCTTTATGTATACTTTTAAAAAACAAAATGTAAATAAAACACGAGAAAAACGGAAAAAATAAGTAGAGAGTGATGTAAACATGACATCATATCGTTCTTATGACGTCATGATTAGTCGCGTGCATGTATTATATGGTTAGTGCCGGATATCACAAATGTTATACGGCACTTAGTTATCGGTCTCAAAATGACACTATTGACAGGATAAAATGATTTCCCTTTTCCCCGAGGTGTAATGGAAAAAACGTTTTTCCATCGTCGTCTAATCAGTCATTGGTATTAACTGATAAAAGGGTTTATAATTTGACATTGTAATTGATATATTCTTTAATTGGTAGCTTAAATGCCTACGTAATCGGTCGTTAATATTACCCGATGATCAAGTTTGGTTTGACCTGGCAATCGTTATCTCCGGTGAGTGCCTAGGTAATCGGCTTTTGATAAGAACTGGTAATCTCCTTTTAATATGATATTGTTTTCAGGGGTGGAGAAATCTGATTTTTCATTTACTTTTCCGTGAATGCTAAAACATTTTCTGCACTTGTCCGTAGCCTATAGAGATTATAAAGTTAATTCTTGTAAAAAAAAAACACTTGTCCATTAAGGCTTTTGGACAAGCTTGGCATAGCGGACATCTGATTTCGTCACCTCTGGTGATTTGCTATTTGTTTTGTCTTGAATGACTTTGGTACGAATAACAAAACGACCTTTGATTGAAAACAAACCACAAAACCATGTCATCGCATTTGATTTTGAATTCGTACGGGTGGACTTCACTTACACTGCCATACAACGACCACACTGGCATAGTGTTGTTCCCCGAATACCCCTGACGCGTCGACCGCCGTCTTTGTAAGACATGCATACCACCGGCGCCATATTCAAAAGAACAGGTTAGAAAGGGCATAAACCAATTCTGATTCTCTATGACACCTATCAGCTTTGATTGGCAGCTTTAATCGGAAACATAAAGCGAGGGGAAAGCAATCGGATACACAATGCATCGGAGTATCCGAACGCTAATACGCTTTTGATGCTTGATTTACTCGCCCTTATTTTGCAGTCTTTAGGAAGCGGTGTTGCAAGGTCCATAGTTATACATGTACTGCGAATTAGGTTCGCTTTCAAAATGAACATTGTTATTAATGAGTGTTACTCTTTAATGAATGTAAGATTTCAAGTGTTTCTATTTCCAAGTTTCGATTAACAAAAGACCATCTCTTTGTCATAAGAAGTAAGTCATTTTAGGATTGACATAGACCAGGTCATATGAAAGGACAATGAAAATAGTCTATTTCGAAAAAGGACAACAATGTTTCTGTAAGACATTCAGCGAAACAAAAATAAAGAAACGTCTTGCTTGTCGAATTCGTCTGAATTGGTATTGCTTTGCAAATAAGTCCTGTCTAAACTGAGTGGCTGTTTTACTCTTTTATTCCACTAGATTGCATCTCATTTTGATGTCAAATGTGATACGACGTAACAAAATAACGGGGAAATGGTGGCGGTCATGTAAAAACAGTAGACAATTACGGTGCAATATGAACCATTAATGTAATATGGCATCGGAGATGTTTTCTTAAGTTCTTTACATCATGTTCGGTTTTGTAATGTTTTATGATGTATGGGATTGCCCTGTAAGATTTCCACAATACTATTTCTATCGTATAAATCTAAGATGTCTGTCTCCTTCAAACTGTTAGTTGGAATCATGATTCAGGGTCGTCAAAGCTTTAACCATAACAATTCTAAAACCATGTATTTTTCAGACTCGCATGGAGGAGTCTGCTAGATAACCTGAAGACTACTGAACACATTAAGACTTCTTTCATTTGATTGTTTATGATAAAACTCGATTAAATGCAATAATAACCGGACTATTTGTCTTAAACTATTGTGCAGACTCGTTCCCTAGCGACCACAAGAGACATATTAATGGGCAAAGTTTGTGTTTTATTAGACATTTACAATATATCAGATGTATCTTTACAGCAATATATCAAATTCTGATTATCCCAAGAGGTTCTCTCAAACTTTTCCCATGTATTTATGGAGATAAACGTTTACTTTTGCACTTTTTTGGAGGAGGCTCTTGTTCCCTATGTGCAGGGTTTTCTTTTTACACGTTTTCGTCAGGACTATGAAACGATATGCTATAAAGATCTATGGTCGAGTCTAGGTTCTTGCAAATTTGGATTTTAATGTGAAGGACTCTTTCGGTTTAGAGCAAATTGTTTGTTCAATTGTTAACATACGGTTCCTTCTGCCGAATCTCGAGCATGTTAACTGGTCATCATAATCAAAGGAAACTACATTTTGATCTTAAAAATTAAAGAAAAAATGAAAAGTGCAAACATGTCAGATTTACGGACAACAGCATTTGAATTCTACATTTAATGCTTCTATTGTAGGGTAGAAACTGTTGCCAAACGTTGCTCATGTGAGTCAAGGTGAATATAGTCCCTTTACGTGCAGACAAATCATTCAAATTGTGTCCTTGTTGTATGATTATTTAGAAGTCTGTCTTCTTGAATTCCCCTGTTCACCGACAGAAAATACGTATCGTCTAATAGTTCGTTTTAGTTTGTCTTAGATCAAAATAATTTGTAGGAATGTCTTGCGTGCACATGCCTGCCATAAATAGTGATATATAAATATATTTTAGAGTTTCTCCACAAATTGAATTTCCTTGTATCGTTATGAACACAGACGGAACATGCAACAACTTTAACGCACCACCATATATCAAATTACTAAAACGATGCGGAACACCGTAAGGGCCATCGCCCGCCTATGAGTATGCCGAGCTACAATACAACAGTCCGAGAGCGATAACACTACATTACGATGGTATGGTGGTTGTCGCGCGATTGCATCCAAATTCTGATCGCATTAGTCAGGCGGGGGAATCACGTGACCAATGTTTAAGATCTTAAGGCCGAAAAGATGGGCATTACAGATATTTGCTTTTTTATCTACGTTTGCCAATGATAGCCACATTGTGCATGACTTGACCAACAAGTCTCCGAGTCTGGTGGTTTACGAAAACCCATGCTTTATAACGGCGTTACGTCTAACCCTCGACAAAGAAATCTCAGTCGACGAGCGCGCATGTCCAAAACAGTCGATCTTCGACACACGGTATGACTCTTCAAATTGTGATTTAACACTGTTATTTTGATTAGACCAAGTGTCATATTCCATTTCATCTTTACGCATACAATATGGTGACATCATGGTGACATCATTTCAACTAACGGTTTGCTTAGTAAATGGGTTGATATAATTAGTTAAATACCTGGTAACGTAAGCCGTTTTAGTATTACGTACTTGCAATTTAAAGACTCTCGTCTCACTATCATTGGAAAGATGCATACATCATCACTTTTATTCTAACATACTGTTTCTCTATCATATGATGACAGAGAGTATTTCTTAGTTGTAGACAGTACCGAATATAATGAGATTGAAAAGAGGTTTTCAAAAATGTTCCCTTCACTTCACGGCGATAAATGTGCTAAATATATGCCCCTTGATATAAAGTACTGCTTAAGTAATAAGCATTGACTGCCTACAACTAAATGAAGCAGTGAGGGACAAAGAAACTTTGTCACAAGGCTTTTTCTCGTTATAGAACAGAGGCAAATGAAAGTCACCGTCCTAATTGGAAATTTATCTAAAATTATGCAGTTTTCCCCAAAAATCAAAGTCACATCAGGGTTTTGGTTTCCCAATAAAACAATTTCCTCGACAATATTTATCCAAAATCAACAGGCTTTTTTCATGTTTAGGGGAAAAAGGCCGTGTGTCGTATTGACTTCATTTCTGAACAATTGAAGGACATGTAATCAAATAAAAGCTATCGAATTTACAATAGAAATTGGTCACCTATCAGACTACCATCGATGGCTAACCAATGTTTCGGCCGTTAAATCTGCATTTTCTCATTTATGGCATATGACAATCGGAAATAAACGAAACAAAGTTCACTTTGCGGGCGTATGTATACGCTGGGAAATATGTATAGAAAACAAATTGGATCCGTCAGGGTTTGCAAGAAAAGTGATTGGAATGCAGATGAACCCGACAGACGAAACATTTAAGTCTGTCATAATTCCCAGGGAGAGCGTTGCTATTGACCATGTCTAGAGGGGTATTATATGGCGGTGTGTTATTAGGTTACAAACACTCCAATAACGTCTTTCGCACCACCATGGTGTTTTCCCGCGTTTATGGTATTGTTTTCTCGACAGCTTTTCATTATATAGAAAAACTGAAATGTCATTCAACGATCAATTGATGCAAAAGAACCATTTTATCTTTCCATGTTAAGTGTTTATTGGCAATATTGTTACTGATTAATTCTATGACAATCTTTTCACCATATGTACATTTTTGACTTGCCCAATTTGAAAGAAACGTCATTTGACAAAAGATAAAAAGGAAGTATATATTTTTTATGGTTTTGGGTGGTACCATTGTATTCAAATCCTATACAGATCATTTACAATAGTGTCCAAATACCATTGCAGCAAATGCAGTGACATTTTATACAGAGAAAATGTTAAGGCTGCTCTAGAAGTATATCAAAGTAAAATGTTCAAAATGCTCAACACCAAAGGTTTAGGTTTTGGCTTGGCCAAATGTTCAATGTTGTTGACCTGTAAATCGGTGTCCAGGATTTGAGCCCAACTAAAGCTGTCATTTATATCTGGATATCTTTTGCAGATATTTCAAAGCCATATTTGTTGTGCTTGAGAGTCCTAGGAAAACCGTTGAGAGGAACAAACCGCCTTTGAAACAAAGTTGTATAAATGTTTAGTGATGTTCTTCTCCGGCGAAGTTCTTATAAGAATGAGAGAATGATGATGCAATCTATTTTTTGCATGATTAATTTGAAAAGACAGTCCAAACTGAATGATTTTCATCCAGAATTATTTAAATGCTGTTGTTGTGTACTAGCTTATAAGTTGTTCAGAAAGGACCAAAACATTTGTTTTATTTGACAAAGACATAAGGTACATAACCATGACACCATCCAAAATTAATTATTACTGTATTACGTTGCAGAAGTTAACATGTAAAAACAAGTTTGTCGACTTAAGTGGTCCTATGTCCTTGAGTTGGCCCTTTTAGAATGTTTGACGTACTCAAATAATCCACCTTTTGCCCAAACTATGTCGATGAGAAACGTCAAGGTCTGAATGATTAAAAAAGACCAAGAAAATAACCCGGGGTTACACCATCAGAAACGCTTCAGGGATGGCAATAAATCACCAAACTTCTACGAACATCCTCCTCTATCGCTGGAAGATGCTTTGTTTACATTGTATCCTATGTAAATTTCGTTAAGAGATACTGCGAATAATCCCGGAGAGCTGGAATAAAAGAAACCAATTGATTGTATTTCTCACCTATCAGAGACGAATCATCATATATTCTACGATGGAATATAATGACGGCTGACGTGTGGGAATGTAATACTTGTACAACGTTGTAAATACGAGTTTTAGAACCTGTGCATTTTCATATCGAACATGCACATGTATACAATGAATGAACTAAACTGTATATTGAAAAGCATGACCAATCAGTCAATACCAGCTCTTTTTGCTGTATATGAGACATCACGGTCACTCAGTCACTGACAGTCTCTCGGATATGAGTATGGTTTTAATAGGTCCGGTTTTTCAGTTCGGAACAACATGTTTGGAGTTTTATCCTGGGTGTAAGTCATATCAAATGCCAAACAAGCAACAACATCGTTGGCGATCAGCCTTTGTTTGCATTGTGGTTTCCAACAAATCATGAAAGGTTATTTGATATTTTTCTGTTATTGGATTCCTAGAACTATATAGCTCTATGGCTTTTTTAATTAATTTGGAAACTGTTGTTCACAAAAATAGTAGTGAAAACGTTTAAGTGAGCGTTTCTTATCGTTTCTTAACTCCACGTACTGAAAATGGGATCTTTTCGTTCATTTACTGAATGCTTGTTGTGCGTTTTCATAATGAATTGAACATTTTATCATAAATTTCTCCTCTAAGACTTCAAATACACGACCTACTAAATAGAAAGAGTTATTGCAAACGATTGGATTATACCATTTAATATACATTGTGTACGAATTAAATACGACTCTTGAAGCTGACATATGAAGTTGTTGATAGCATTCGAATTTTGGCCTAGAATGTTTGGTTGTAAAGTGTTGGACAACATTGTTGTGCAATGGCAATAATGCTGTATTTCACACAACGGCGGTGCCATCTCTTTTATTGTGTGTATATGGACTGGTCTAGTATGCTATGGTTCTTAGAACAGATATGGATTCTGCGTCTGCTGGTTTCGCAATGTGTGACCAATTGGTGGTCTGTGAAGAAATAGACACCACATCCAAATTTCTTTTCTTATCTTTGCAAATAGAACATGGAAATATTTGGAAAGGTATTGTCATGACGGACCCTGCAAAGTAAGATCATTGTCTTAGTGATTGCTCTGGAGTCCTGACCTCATTGTCCGAACAAAACTAAGTAAACTGATTAAAATTATTCAATTTTGTTCTCTTGTATAAATCTTCACTTGGGACTTTACCGTAATCCCATATTAGGCTGTGTTACTGAAACATATTGAAACACAACAAATACATTGTTACAGTCATGGCTTTTCAGTATGGAGGCCTGGAGGGAATACAATTGGACGTGTTCAATTCAAATACAACTCATATAGTCTAGCTTCGGCTTTCCTAAATTCAATATAGTCTAGCTTTGGCTTTCCTAAATTCAAACTGATTTCGGAAAAAAATGAACAACTCGTGAACCG